>MJUT01008573.1:7178-20712 GCA_002080005.1 Gigantidas platifrons
TATATTATATTATATTATATTATATTATATTATATGACTTCAGATAATGTCTTTTTCTGATTGGCTGACGTCCCTAGTAACGATCTTTGATAAACATTATATTCACCTCGTGTGACGTCACGCGAGGTGAATATAACATTCCACCAAGCTAATTATACAAAGAAAATGCTCTGAAAAAACTAGAACTGTTAAAATGTGATTGGACATTTTCACGATCCTATGTTTTCCCGATGACTGCTATTAGAGATGCAAGTAGGAGATTTAATAATATCTGGAAAATATCCTTGGCTGCATTATTCTGAAACTGATCATGGTGTGTTTTGTATTTGGTGTATGTGGTTTGAGGGGTCGGATAATTTATTCTTAAAAGCTTCTGTTCGATATTGGGGAATTTAGGTAAATATATGAAGAGACATGAAAATTCTGCTGATCATTTGCATAATAAAGATAAATCTGAGAATTGTATAGCTATTGAGGAAGGAAAGAAACACGACGTTGTTTCAATGTTGAGCAGTGCCTTTTCTGGGAAAATTGAGATAAATCGTGAAGTTTTGGAAAGCATTCTGAAGGTTATTGTTCTCTGTGGTAGGCAATATATTGCACTAAAAGGTCACACTGAGGAAAAAAGTAATTTATGGCTATTTTAACATTTTAGGGCAGAAACCGATTTGGTCTTAGCGGAGCATTTAAAGCAAAGTTCCCCAAATTCTAGATATTTATCTCCTCAAATTCAAAACGAATTGATTGAGCTTTGTAGGAACCAAATTCGAGATAATATAATAAAAGAATGTAACGAAGCCAAGTTTTTCAATGTGATTGCCGATGAAGTTACAGATAAATCTACTACGGAACAAATTTCTATTTGCGTTCGTTTTGTTGGAAAGGATAGTAATGGTGAATTGTAAATAGCCTTTTGCTTGTTTTGCGGAAGCTGTCTCAACTTTTGGAGAATACATTGCCCAAAAAATCGTAGATAAATTTAATGAATTTGGTTTAGTCATTGCTAATGTAAGGGGTCAGGGGTATGATGGGGCTGGAAATATGGCAGGCAAGCTTTCTGGGGTCCAAGCACGAATAAAACAAATAGTTCCATCTGCAGAGTATGTACATTGCTCTGCTCATTGTCTAAATTTGTCTGTTGTTAAATCTTGTCAACTTCCGTTAATAAGAACTATGATGGATACAGTGAAGGAAATTTCCTATGCTTTTTCATATTCTGCTAAAAGAACTGGTAGATTCAACGTTTTTCTCAAAGGTGCAGACGATGACACGACGGAAGCTTTAGAAAATATCTGGAAAGAGTTGTCTAAAGAGAGCAAACGATTGGCCAATAGCCAAAATATTGAGCCAACCAAACCATGTACAACCGGGAGGCAAAGGCACCGGGAAAATGTCCCAGGTGACACACCAGAACTTTATTGGAAAAGGTCTGTATTCTTTTCCCTTTTAGATCATCTAGCATCAAAAATAAAATCCAGAATAATAACACCAAAAGACAGGTTTTTAGCCCAATACTTAATCCCTTTAAAGTTACATCTACTGACGCCAGAAAAAGAATCTACTATGTTCATACCGTTTGCCGGAGACCTGTCAGACAAAAATATTAAGGATTACAAAAATGAACAGTTACAATGGAAATGGAAATAGGAAAGCCAACATGATAAACCTGCAGATTTACCTAAAGCGCTGATATCTGCTCATCGGGAATTTTATCCGAATATACATGCTGCATTTAGTATACTGAGCATGCCGGTTTCCTCAGCCACAGCTGAACGATCTTTTAGTTCACTGAAAAGGATCACGACATATTTAAGGTCAACCATGGTTGAGGACCGGTTAAATGGGTTGGTAATTATGCATATTCATCGAAATTATCAAATAGATCTGGTTCGTATTATTCAACAGTGTGCTGCTGATGGAAATACAACTAATTTTCTCATACTGATTCGTGGACTAATAAATTTGAAGCCTAATTATAAAATATTGATAATCATATTTTGTACATAAAAGAGAATGATACAAAAATGATGATAAAAAATTACCATATATATATATTTTTGTGTTTTTTGTGTTTTTGTTTTGTACAAATATATATATTTTTGTATTTTTTGTGGGTTTTTTTTTATGTATGTATATATATATATATATACATAAAAATAAAAAACACAAAACAAAAACACAAACAATACAAAACAAAATCACAACTGGCTGTGATGTTTGAAATATAATTCGTATTACATATTGTTCTAACATATCTATCATGACAGTCAGAGTGGTCCGTAGATAACCGATTGTAAGCTTTTCTAACCCTACCCTTTCAAAGAAACATTTGAAATTTCCGCCCGTTCAACAAATTGATTTTAACTTGTTCTCGAAACGTCCTGAGCACTGTTGAAATATTTGCCACTAGACGTTTTTGTTGGGGCAGCTAACACTCAATCACTCTTGCTACTTTGAAATCTTGGTGCACCGACAGACCCGAATTTATTATCATATTAAAACATTTGGTAAAATATAATACAAATATTTCATAAAACAAAACAAATGTCTTCGGTACAGTATTCAAAACGACAATTTAAAAGAAAATCGACAAGATTTACTAAGGTTTTTTGTAGACCAAATAGCTAAAACCCAGTAGCTTCCGGAGACTTTGCCCACCTGCACCCTCTACCAGGGCTATCAAGATTTCATTCGCACTTGCAGCGATCTTACCTTAAGGCAACAATGGCAGCAGAAAGTGGATACAACCGATTTGGTGCTTTAAAGGAAGATTAATTCAAATACATTTTGGTGAATGTTGGATCGCTTACACAAAGAGAGCTACAGTTAATGTTGGATCGTGCACAAATATTCTGGATCGAAGATATAAGGAGCTAAACCCATATTTCCTGATTCCATATTCACTATAATTTAGTAATTGTACATTTTCGTCACTGGTTGACAATGTGCATTGTGTTGATAACCGATGCTTTAATTAACCTAAACATACATAGTGACGTCACTACCTTTGTAAATATGGCAGCTATCTTCCAGGCAGGAAATTTATAATATTTGATTTTAACATACCCAATCAATAGCTTTCTATGATTATTTTGACCAGAAATTTAGTTTATTACTTTATAATAGTAAAATAATTATGTTTCTATAGCACTACATTATGATGTGGTCTCTTTTCCCATTTAATAAAGGTTTTAATAAAAGACGTAGATATCAAATTTAGTGCGCACGACGTGTTGCTGGAATAACCGCCATCAGGTACGCTCAAAATTGAAAGGTTGAAAAGCCATCAGATTTTTTTGTAGCAATAAGTCCAACGGGCCTAAACAGGACAAATAAAATAGGTTAAGGTCACCTATATGAATGGTGTAATGGATTTACAAATCACAACTTTACATAGAATAATATTATATTATATATCTAATAATACAGATGTAACCTTTTCATACCGGTCAATACATGTTATTATCAACCCATGAATATCGACCTCAGACTTCAAATTGACCTCATTAATATGTTTGAATTGTATATTACAGTGCAACCTGTCTTAACCGAAGCCTGAATAAACCAGAATTCTGGATCAACTAAACTTTTTAAAAAAAATTACAATGTAGGAAAACTTTTTTTTTATTTAACCTGTTTACCTGTCTATTCCGAGCACAAATTCTAGTCTCAATGAGGCTCGGTTTTAGACATTTTTCACAGTATTACTTTCTTCTCTTATAAATCTTTGCAATAAATCCAGACTTAACGACCGAATAATCTGATGTAAATGTTATATACATATATCGACCCGTTGTACGAACTGGTGATGGTCTGCTCGATCCACTTGATTTTGCTAATTGTGAATAAGCACTAGACGATCCATCGTACACCTGCAAAAATATCATAGCAATATCACGTGGAATGCCATATTTGGATTTGTTATGTTAATTTTACTTATCTATGTATACTTGTTTCAAGTACAAGTTCATGCCACATGTCGTGGTGTCTAACACGTCTTGACTATTTGAACAGCATGCCGGAAATCTTATCAGAGGCAGGAACTGGTTACCCTTTGCGAGCCCATGGGTTCACACCCGGTTTTTGGTGCTCATTTATAGTTTTTGTGTTGTGATGTGCTATATGCTTTGTTTTTCTTTGTCCTGTGCCTTGTGTGTCCAATGTTACCAATGTCTCTGGATTGTCCATATTGATTGTCCCTTGAGTTTTCTCTAACGTTTACTTGTATCGTTCAACCAATAGTGGAGCAGGAATTCCTTACCATTCGGCAGCACCCGAGTTCATCCTCGGTTTTCTGTTAGGCTGGTGTTGCTCAATGTTTAGTTTTCTGCTTAGTGTTCTATAGATCACGGCTTATTCTTTTTATTTCAGTCATTGCATTGTCTGTCCTTCGATTTACAGCTTCTGAGTTCACCTTTGGTATCTTAGATTTACAGCTTCTGAGTTCACCTTTGGTATCTTAGATTTACAGCTTCTGATTTCACCTTTGGTATCTTCAAACTTTTCTTCGACAAATGCGCTTCAGACATGACTGCTATTTTATTTAACCGTGCAAGCTATTTTGATATTCCATTACAATGCGCTAAGCTTTTCAAAAGTATTGTTGATCAATCAAATCTGGGTTCAAAGTTTTTATTTCATCAGAATCTGTCGCATTTTTTTTATTGCGTATGTTCTATTTATTGAGATTCTAGATATATTACTCAGTTCCGCAAGGGGCCGTTGTGGCCCTGATCGTATGGTGGTTGGATTTACAACTATCTATGCAATCAGTGCATATCACTACTGATGTTGTGGGTTCGACTTCCGCTCAGGGCGAGGTGCACAACATTATGTGATAAGGTTTGTCAGTGACTTCCGACAGGTCGTTGGTTTTCTCCGGATCATCTGGTTTCCTCCACCAATAAAACTGACCGCCACGATATAAACGAAATATTGTTGAAAGTGGCGCTAAACATCATTCAACACACAAATAGTACTCAGCTTCCAGAGTTCATCATGAGTGTACCTTAGTTATACAAATGTACCATTGTATAAAACACATCATCATTCACTGATCAAAAAGTTATTTGTTCACTCCATGACATTGTTGATATATAATGGTTAATGGATTAAAATAATACTCACTCACTCACTCACTCACTCACTCACTCAGGCACGCACGCACGCTTGCCCGCTCGCTCGCTCACTCACTCACTCACTCACTCACTCACTCACTCACTCACTCACTCACTCACTCACTCACTCACTCTTCAAACTATGATATTTAGTTAGTGATAGAAATAATGCCATACACTTACTGTTATGTGATCACAACAAGATTCAGTTTCAAAAGACTCATATTTTAATATTAATATATATCCATTTCCTCCATCATACGTCCATTTCTTATTCATATTGTTTGCATATGGAGAATTGATGTTAATCGTACGAACATAAATTTCTGGTTTATCTACAAGAGAAATATAACATATAACTGTGTTTTCCCGGTTATGTTTAAGGGTTGGCAATTTATTCACATGAGAAAGCACTTGTATCACCTCATCACTTCACGAAAACAGAGGGAAGGTAACTAGCACTAAGAGGGGAGGTAAAACTTGCATGACCGCATCATTTCACTAAGAGGAGAGGTTTTAGCCCATAAGAAGAGTTTGAAGATACCAAAGGGGTAATCAGAATCAGAAGAATAGACAACACAATGGCCAACAGAAAAAGTTGTTTAACATCGCTACTTTTTATAGAAGTGCCGGTATCAAGCCATGAGATTTTGAAACTGTTCCGACAGTGTTCTATTTTTTATTTTTCTATTAGATTTTGAAACTGTTCCGACAGTGTTCTATTTTTTATTTTTCACTTTTTTATAACATAGACATAGACCAAGCTTGTCAATTTATTACATTCGTGAGTATTAATAGAGAAAGAAATAATTCGTGGAAACAGTATGATTTATTTTATCTTTAGAGTCCGTACAAACATATGGTGACATATGATAATTTGTCTTATGTGTCCTTCCAAGGAAACAACTAAATATGGTCACATAAGACAGGTGGCTGCTTAAGACAGGCTTGATTGATATGAAATGAACTGCGAAGGGAAATAAAAGGTCACACAATATAAGTTATTGTTTAATAGAGGTGGTCACTAAAGCAGGTTTTACTGTACTTAATAGAGGTGGTCACTAAAGTACGTTTTACTGTACTGTACAGAGGTGGTCACTAAAGTAGGTTTTACTGTACTTAATAGAGGTAGTCACTAAAGCAGTTTTACTGTACTGTATAGAGGTGGTCACTAAAGTAGGTCTTACTGTACTTAATAGAGGTGGTCACTAAAACAGATTTTACTGTAACTTAATGGTGGTGGTCACTAAAGCAGGTTTTACTTTACTTTATAGAGATGTTCACTAAAGCAGATTTTACTGTACTTAATAGAGGTGGTCACTAAAGCAGGTCTTACTGTACTTAATAGAGGTGGTCACTAAAGTAGGTTTTACTGTACTTAATAGAGGTGGTCACTAAAACAGGTTTTACTGTAACTTAATGGTGGTGGTCACTAAAGAAGGTTTTACTTTACTTTATAGAGATGTTCACTAAAGCAGATTTTACTGTACTTAATAGAGGTGGTCACTAAAGCAGACTTTACTGTAACTTAATAGAGGTGGTAACTAAAGCAGGTTTTACTGTAATTTAATAGAGGTGGTCACTAAAGCAGGTTTTACTCTACTTAATAGAGGTAGTCACTAAAGCAGGTTTTACTGTACTTAATAGAGGTGGTCATTAAAACAGATTTTACTGTAACTTAATAGAGGTGGTAACTAAAGCAGGTTTTACTGTAACTTAATAGAGGTGGTCTCTAAAGCAGGTTTTACTGTACTTACTAGAGGTGGTCACTAAAGCAGGTTTTACTTTGCTTAACAGAGGTAGTCACTAAAGCAGGTTTTACTCTACTTAATAGAGGTAGTCACTAAAGTAGGTTTTACTGTACTTAATAGAGGTGGTCACTAAAGCAGATTTTACTGTACTTAATAGAGGTAGTCACTAAAGCAGGCTTTACTCTACTTAATAGAGGTAGTCACTAAAGCAAGTTTTACTGTAACTTAATAGAGGTGGTCACTAAAGCAGATTTTACTGTAACTTAATAGAGGTGGTAACTAAAGCAGGTTTTACTGTAACTTAATAGAGGTGGTCACTAAAGCAGGTTTTGCTCTACTTAATAGAGGTGGTCACTAAAGCAGGCTTTACTCTACTTAATAGAGGTAGTCACTAAAGCAGGTTTTACTGTAACTTAATAGAGGTGGTCACTAAAGCAGATTTTACTGTAACTTAATAGAGGTGGTAACTAAAGCAGGTTTTACTGTACTTAATAGAGGTAGTCACTAAAGCAGGCTTTACTCTACTTAATAGAGGTAGTCACTAAAGCAGGTTTTACTGTACTTAATAGAGGTGGTCACTAAAGCAGATTTTACTGTAGCTTAATAGAGGTGGTAAGTAAAGCAGGTTTTACTGTAACTTAATACAGGTGGTAACTAAAGCAGGTTTTACTGTAACTTAATAGAGGTGGTCACTAAAGCAGGTCTTACTCTACTTAATAGAGGTGGTCACTAAAACAGATTTTACTCTAACTTAATAGAGGTGGTAACTAAAGCAGGTTTTACTGTACTTCATAGAGGTGTTCACTAAAGCAGATTTTACTGTACTTAATAGAGGTGGTCACTAAAGCAGGTTTTACTCTACTTAATAGAGGTAGACACTAAAGCAGGTTTTACTGTACTTAATAGAGGTGGTCACTAAAACAGGTTTTACTGTACTTAATAGAGGTGGTCACTAAAACATGTTTTACTGTATTTAATGGATATGGTCACTAAAGCAGGTTTTACTGTACTTAATAGAGGTGGTTACGAAAACAGGTTTTTCTGTACTTAATGGCGGTGGTCACTAAAGCAGGTTTACTGTACTTAATAGAGGTGGTCACTAAAAGAGGTTTGACTGTACTTAACAGAGGTGGTCACTAAAGCAGGTTTTACTGTACTTAACGGAGGTGGTCACTAAAGCAGGTTTTACTCTACTTAATAGAGGTAGTCACTAAAGCAAGTTTCACTCTACTTAATGGAGGTGGAAACTAATACAGGTTTTACTGTAC
The DNA here is from genome assembly GCA_002080005.1 of Gigantidas platifrons. Lineage (NCBI taxonomy): Eukaryota > Metazoa > Mollusca > Bivalvia > Mytilida > Modiolidae > Gigantidas > Gigantidas platifrons. The sequence continues at coordinate 15,315 of MJUT01008573.1, forward strand.
TTAACAGAGGTGGTCACTAAAGCAGGTTTTACTGTGCTTAATAGAGGTGGTCACTAAGGCAGGTTTTACTGTACTTAAAAGAGGTGCTCTCTTAAACAGATTTTACTGTACTTAATAGAGGTGATCCCTAAATCAGGTTTTACTGTACTTAATATATGTGGTCACTCAGGCAGGTTTTACTGTACTTAATAGAGGTGGCCACGAAAACAGGTGTTACTCTGCTTAATAGAGATGGTCACTAAAGCAGGTTTTACTCTACTTAATAGAGGCGGTCACTAAATGAAGTTGTACTGTACTTAATAGAGGTGGTCACTAAAACAAGGTTTGAGTGTACTTAACAGAGGTGGTCACTGAAACAGGTTTTATTGTACTTAATAGAGATGATCACTAAAGCAGGTTTAGCTGTACTTAATAGAGGTGGTTACTAAGACAGGTTTGACTGTAGTTAACAGATGTGGTCACTAAAACAGGTTTGACTGTACTTAACACAGATGGTCACTAAAACAGGTTCGACTGTGTTTAATAGAGGTGGTCACTAAAACAGGTTTGACTGTTCTTAACAGAGGTGGTCCCTAAAGCAGGTTTGACTGTACTTAACAGAGGTGGTCACTAAAGCAGGTTTTACTTTACTTAACAGAGGTAGTCACTAAAGCAGGTTTTACTCTACTTAATAGAGGTAGTCACTAAAGCAGGTTTTACTGTGCTTAATAGAGGTGGTCACTAAAGGAGATTTTACTGTACTTAATAGAGTTAATCACTAAAGCAGGTTTTACTCTACTTAATAGAGGTAGTCACTAAAGCAGGTTTTACTGTACTTAATAGAGGTGGTCACTAAAGCAGATTTTACTGTAACTTAATAGAGGTGGTAACTAAAGCAGATTTTACTGTAACTTAATAGAGGTGGTAACTAAAGCAGGTTTTACTGTAACTTAATAGAGGTGGTAATTAAAGCAGGTTTTACTGTACTTTATAGAGGTGTTCACTAAAGCAGATTTTACTGTACTTAATAGAGGTGGTCACTAAAATAGGTTTTACTCTACTTAATAGAAGTAGTCACTAAAGCAGGTTTTACTGTACTTAATAGAGGTGGTCACTAAAACAGGTTTTATTGTACTTAATAGAGGTGGTCACTAAAGCAGGGTTTACTGTACTTAATAGAGGTGGTCACTAAAACAGGTTTTACTGTACTTAATGGAGGTGGTCACTAAAGCAGGTTTTACTGTATTTAATAGAGGTGGTTACGAAAACAGGTTTTTCTGTACTTAATGGAGGTGGTCACTAAAGCAGGTTTACTGTACTTAATAGAGGTGGTCACTAAAAGAGGTTTGATTGTACTTAACAGTGGTGGTCACTAAAGAAGGTTTTACTGTACTTAACGGAGGTGGTCACTAAAGCAGGTTTTACTCTACTTAATAGAGGTAGTCACTAAAGCAGGTTTCACTCTACTTAATGGAGGTGGAAACTAATACAGGTTTTATTGTACTTAATAGAGGTGGTCACTAAAGCAGGTTTTACTGTGCTTAATAGAGGTGGTCACTAAGGCAGGTTTTACTGTACTTAATAGAGGTGGCCACGAAAGCAGGTGTTACTCTGCTTAATAGAGATGGTCACTAAAGCAGGTTTTACTCTACTTAATAGAGGCGGTCACTAAATGAAGGTGTACTGTACTTAATAGAGGTGGTCACTAAAACAAGGTTTGACTGTACTTAACAGAGGTGGTCACTAAAACAGGTTTTATTGTACTTAATAGAGATGGTCACTAAAGCAGGTTTTACTGTACTTAATGGAGGTGGTCACTAAAACAGGTTTTGCAGTGCTTAATAGAGGTGGCCACTCAAACAGGTTTTACTGTATTTAATAGAGGTGGTCACTAAAAACAGGTTTGACTGTGCTTAATAGAGGCGGTCACTAAAGCAGGTTTAGCTGTACTTAATAGAGGTGGTCACTAAGACAGGTTTGACTGTAGTTAACAGACGTGGTCACTAAAACAGGTTTGACTGTACTTAACAGAGATGGTCACTAAAACAGGTTCGATTGTGTTTAATAGAGGTGGTCACTAAAACAGGTTTAACTGTACTTAACAGAGGTGGTCACTAAAGCAGGTTTGACTGTACTTAACAGAGGTGGTCACTAAAGCAGGTATTACTGTATTTAGTCAAGTCAAATTCTTTATTATACCTCAGACACTAAAGTGTACAAGAGAACGTAAACATGAAACATATACATATATATAACTGATGGCACACAGGTTAATTTACACATTACTATGCATACAATAATCAATTAGACATTCAATATTCATAACAATGACGATACAGGTAAATTGACAATCAATATTTACATTACATATAATAGTCGAGTGGACCTTTCACGTAGATGTCAACGTGTAAATTGACTCACAATATTAACAGTACCTATAATTACAATTCATTATGTGTTTTTAAGAGAAAATACACCAAAAAGTAAGTATTTTAGATTTACAGAAGTCTACTAACTTGTTTTAAAAATATAGACAGTTTTTTGTATAATTGAACATGACAGATAGATAGCATACCCTTCATATTATTTTCAATGGAATTTTTTGTATAATATTGTGTTTGGGTTCAAATTCATAGTAGAGGTGGTCACTAAAGCAGGTTTTACTGTACTTAGTAGAGGTGGTCACTAAAGCAGGTTTTATTGTACTTAATAGAGGTGGTCACTAAAGCAGGTTTTACTCTACTTAATAAAAGTGGTCACTAAAACAGGTTTTATTGTACTTAATTGAGGTGGTGACTAAAACAGATTTTACTGTACTTAACAGAGGTGGTCACTAAACAGGTTTGACTGTAGTTGTCGAATTCCTCATTTCATGGTTAATACGACCCACGATATCTGCGAACTCTTTTATGTTTATTTTTATTTACACTCAAACACAAAATAAAATAAATATTAGATGTACCTTGACACTGGTTCCCAGAGAATCCACTTAGACAGGAACAGGAGTAACTACGTCCAGATATTGAGCACGTTCCGCCATTCTTACAAGGTGTACTATCACAAATATTCACTGAATAATACAATAAACAAATGTATTCAAACACAAAATGAATTTGAATGCAAACACAACATGGAGTTGAACTGAAACACAACACAAAGTATGAATTTGAACCCAAACACAGTATGAAATTGAATTCAAACACAGTATGAATTTGAATCCAAAACAAAGTATGAATTTGAACCCAAACACAGTATAAATTTGAACTCAAACAAAGTATGAATTTGAATCCAAACAAAGTGTGAATTTGAACTCGAATACAATGTGCATTTGAACTCAAACAAAGTATGAATTTGAACCAATACACAGTATGAATTTGAATCAAGCAAAGTATGAATTTGAACTCAAACAAAGTATGAATTTGAATCAAACAAAGTATGAATTTGAACTCAAACAAAGTATGAATTTGAACTCAAACAAAGTATGAATTTGAACTCAAACAAAGTATGAATTTGAACTCGAATACAATGTGCATTTGAACTCAAACAAAGTATGAATTTGAACCAATACACAGTGTGAATTTGAACTCAAACAAAGTATGAATTTGAACCAATACACAGCATGAATTTGAATCAAACAAAGTATGAATTTGAACTCAAACAAAGTATGAATTTGAACTCAAACAAAGTATGAATTTGAACTCAAACAAAGTATGAATTTGAACCCAAACACAGTATAAATTTGAACTCAAACACAGCAATTATTCTGATTTCTTGAAGCGTCATTTTTGTCTGAAAAACAGGCTACTGGACCAGGGCTATGAAAAGATTCCCCTTATTCGATCCCTTAAAAAGTTTATATTCCGATATCAAGATCTTGTCGAAATATATTCTGTCTCTCCAGATACAATAGTAAAAGATACATTTTCATATAGTGAAAATGTATAAAGATAAGAATTTGGTATACGTGGTTTACAATGTCAAAAATATTTTTTGTGAATATGTGACGTAAAAATGCTTTTGACATTTACTGTCGCAATTAAAATACTTCAAAGGACTCATAGTTGATGGTGATGATTCACGAGATATATTAGATACTGAATTTAGTACTGTTTGACTACTATTTTACCTATTTTTTCCAGTATTGTTATAAATGTTGTTTTAGTGACATCCGGAACCTTTGAACCGTAATGGAAGCGAGAGGTTGGTGCCGTAAACTCTGATTCAATCCACCATTTCTTTAGAAATGCCTGTACCAAGTCAGGGCCATTGCGGTTTCCCAGTTTCCCGGTTGTTGACTGATTTTGTCTGTTTATTGATTTATGAGTTTTGAATTTCCCTTTGGAAGATTGCTCGGTGTTCGGTAATTTTATTATTACCCTTACTTATCATAATCAGATAAAGATCCGGTGTTTATATGTATTGTTCTTGTCCTTTTATTCGAACCACTTTCCTGAATAATTAAACCCAATCCATCGACATTGTCGTCGCGCAAGACGGTAAAATATGAACCCATACCGATACTGGGTGTAGGCAATATAAATACATGTCCGCCAAAAAGATGCATATGGGGACGATCTATCATCGCTATGGCGTTATCGGTCAACGTAGAATGATCTCTAATTGGCGCAAGATACATTGCATTTCCATTCTTATTATTTTTTTTCGTTATTATAATATCATTATTCTTATTATTTATCAATTTGCGAGTAATCAATCTTTTAGTTACAGCCGTTCCTTTGCGATGACACCTCCACCCTCCTAACTGAATTTAGTACTGTTTGACTCTGTTTTACCCATTTTGTTCCAGTATTGTAATAAATGCTGTTTTAGTGACAACCGGAACCTTTGAACCGTAATGGAAACGAGAGGTTGGCGCCGTAAAATCTGATTCAATCCACCATTTCTTTAGAAATGCCTGTACCAAGTCAGGGCCATTGCGGTTTTCCAGTTTCCCGGTTGTTGACTGATTTTATCTGTTTATTGATTTATGAGTTTTGAATTTCCCTTTGGAAGATTGCTCTGTGTTCGGTAATTTTGTTATTACCCTTATTTGAACTCAAACACAGTATGAATTTGAACTCAAACACAGTATAAATTTGAACTCAAGCACAACATGAATTTGAATTCCAGCACAATATGAATTTGAAAGCAAACTCAACTTGCAGTTAAACTCAAACACGACATAAATTTGCATTAAAGCACAACATGAGTTTGATTTCAAAATCAAAATAGATTTGAACTGAAATAAAACAAACAATTACCTCTATAATTACGCCATTATCTTTTAGATTTATTTTTATTTACACTCAAAACACATAATAAAATAAATATTAAATGTACCTTGACACTGATTCCCAGAGAATCCGTCCCGACAGGAACACGTGTAACTACGTCCAGAAATTGAACATGTTCCGCCATT
>MJUT01008576.1:0-13969 GCA_002080005.1 Gigantidas platifrons
AGAATGGTGGAGCCATGTTTCCGAAATAGATATCACTGCGGGTTTGGTTTTACATGCAATAATTTTTAATTCTGATATTTTTGGGAGCAGTGACCTAGCATTAAGATGAATAAAATGAAGGCCCCTTTGTTTAGAAAATTTAAAATGGTTCGAATCTTCAAATGAAGTTTTGGGTTCAAATTATTTTTTTCTTCAAAAGACTGATGTTTATCTTCTACGACATTTTTATTTTGATTAAAAGGAAGGGATTTGATTGTACATTGATCGCAAATAAAAGAATTGTGTACATCATTTTGCGTTTTTTCTTTAGAAATTTGGTTGCTAGTGATATTTGTACATTTTATGTGGGTTTTCTGGTCGCAAATAGAGCAGTTGATAGATATACTACTTTTTATGACGCCCTTTGAACATTTACTACACGGATATTTTGGATTCCGTTTACATGGATTTGGCCCTGGATGTGGATGGATATCACCACTTTGTAAGAGAAAGAATAGAAAAAGAGACCCGGTAGAGGTTTTGGAAAAAGTGTACTGACCAGAGTTGACAAAAATATTTTTCATTCGTGCATGACGAGTTCCATGATCAAAATAAACCTCGTCTGTCAAAAATATTTTTATATCAAAGATTAAAACCTTTCCAAAATCACTTTTTTTGGAAAGAATTTAAACCAGAAAAGTCAAAATAATGATGTCTACATATTAAATTTGTAGAGGGAATTGACAATTTTTAATAGTTGTTGATATAACCAGCAATAAAAACATAAAATGCGGAGACCAAAAACACACCTCGTCCACCCGTCATGCTGACCTTGACCCTATGAAGCATGACCACTAAAGATAACTAGGACCTGGTTTTCAGCATCACGAGCAGGGATGAATTTAATGAAATGTTCTTTCATGTATTTCATGAAAATCTCAGTGCCATCCCTCGCAGGTGTTCCATCAACTAACAATTCTTCTCTCATCTGCTGATCTAGGAAGACATAAAATAGTGGAATATGGGTACCCAGTGCATTTCCACCAGCAATTATTGTAATTGTCGATTACCTCCCTGATGTAACTGCCTGTGGCTTTGAATCTCGAGCTGCTACTATGTTGGTAGGTTTGTAGTTTATATTGATTCCTTTTTCATCAATATTATAAATTGATTCAGGCTTATTAGTGGCTACACGAGCACAGGCTACATCTAATGCTTTAGGTTTCACCAGATTTAGATCTGTCCAACGTCTCATAAAGTTGTAATACGACTGGTTGGTAAGGGGTTTATTTTTTGGTCGCGTTAGAGAAAAGACTGCACAGTCAGAAGTCATCCTGATAATTTCAGCTCTGAAATAATCATAACAATTCTCACCCATTTCCTTGATGTGACTGACTAATCTCGCCTCTTCTTCCTGACTGAACAGTGGTGATGTTTCTGATTTTCCGGTGCTTCCATCAACTCGATTTCGTTGTGTGGTCAGAGATACATTGAAGGCCATCGATGCCCTATGGACTAACATTCCATTATCTTTGACTGCTTGGAAAGTATTATGGAGTCTACCAGGCGAATGCTGTCGAAACTTTTATCTATCTTGAAAATAGAAAAGAAATACAATATACATTTTCAATTCATTAAACGCTCTACAAGTTGTTCTAAAAATGATTTAAAACAGAATAAGATATGACACGAAAGCCTTTTAATACATTTTGTTTTCTGTTTCCACAGCTATACTTCCGGTTATGAATGACTTGCGTTTACTTTACCTTCATTTCTGTTCAGCTTTTGTTTACATTGATAACCAGGATTTTCTGAGTTGGTCTAGTTTTGGGAAAAAGAGAAATGCCGTAAACTTGGGGTAGAAGGAAACTATGTTCATTTACATATCTTGATCAAGCGAGATGGTGTTCTGTAGGTAAAATCCAAGCGAACAGAAGACACGCGCGGTTTCGGGAAATCTGTCAAAACTATCGAGAATAGATTAAGTATCGAGACCTGATAACGCCACGATATACATTTGTATGTATTCATATAGTAAATAAAGAAGTACCTCCTATTCTATGAAACCATAATTCCATACTGAACTAGTATTACTGTGAACACAGCTCACTAAGATATACCCCTCGCTCCCCACATCTGTCCAACCTATTTCCATAACCAAAACATTACTGATTGTTTCGACCAAAAATGAAAGGGACCCTCCTCTTTTACCCAGCCAATGATTATTTAGTAAAGTTTCACCAGATTCCATCATACATTACTAAAATTGTCCTATGACATTGTATAAAATATAAGGCCCCTAACTCTGGAACAATAAAAGTGAATATCATCAAAAATGACAGAGACCCTTCTCTCTTCATGAGTAAGGTACTGCTCAAATTTCAAAATATTCTGAAAAACACTTTTCAAGTTATCATACGACATAAGGCAAAAATCCTATTTTCCGTCATTTCAACTCCAATAACTCTGGAATGGCAAAAGTGAAAATCGTCAAAAATGAAAGGGATCCTCTCTTCACTGTTAAGCTGCGAATAAAATTTCAAAGCATTCTGAGAAACACTACTCAAGTTATCATACGACATAGGGTAAAATCCTATTTTCCGTCATATCAAGTCCAATAACTCGAACGGAAGCGTGGTATTTTTTCCCTTCAATTTATTAAGCCCTTTAACTCCTGTTATTACCGACAATACGATCAAAGAAAGATAATTCAAAACAAACATGGGACATTTTCTTCATATAAAGTACCAATCATGAATTTGTATTTGTGTTATATTTAGTTCTCAACATTTTCAAAGTTTATCTCGTTTTGATGGTCATAATATATAAAATAAGAGATTAAAAAAATTATGATAATGAATTAAAACATGTTTAGGTTTTAAGTCACCACTTAAAAAAAATATGTGACTTATATCGTGCTGGTCAGTGGTCAACGTTATTGATGGTGGACACCGTCGACTTGTCGCAAGTCACTGACAAACTTTATCATATAATGTTATACTGAATACACATCCTCATAAGCGGGATTCTAACTCTCGATAGGCACTGATTGCGTAGGTAGTTGTAAATCTAACCACCATACGATACTATTGTTAAATTTGTAGATTACTGTGGAATCCCGTGTACTGATATAAACCGCGGCACACATCAAACACAAAAATCGTCTTTAGAACGGGACACAGTGAGTGCTTCGTCTATGCAGAATACCACGCTCTTGATAATAAAACAACTTCAATTGTAACAGCTAATTTTACAGGGACAGAAATTAACTTGTATAGGCAGTAGCCATCTGGGCCCCTAAATTAAAAAAAACTGGTAGCCCAGGTCTAAATGTAGGATCTCAGGTATCAACGGTGAGGACCGCGAAGTGGTCCGAACATACTAGGGGGTTTGGGGGCATGCCCCCCCCATGACAATTTTGAGTTTTTTTAAAGGCAAATCATGCATTCTGAGCATATTTGAAGAAGGTAGAGCATTTTTTTACTCTTATTTCATAAAAAAATGGTTTGAATCTGAATATGACCTATGTATCTAATCCTTTTGACAAAGTTTGATCTTTCAATCAGTATTTCATTAAATCAAATGCACAATAAAAAAATCTCATTTAGAAGACATGAACTACATACTGACCAGAACAATTGTCACGTATTTTAAATATATGGACATTCCTAAACATTTTATCTAATTTTTTTTTAAAGTTTTCTGTGTTCAATGTTTGAAATAATTTTCCTGCCTTTGACTCTGCTTTAAATTAATTTTGTGCTTTCTCAATTAAAATGGATTTTACATGGCCTTTAGACTTTGGTGTTTCTGAATACTGTCTAATTTATAAGAGACACAACCACTGGTAAATTGGTTCATGACTGTCTTGTCGCAGTGAGCTTGACAAGTCCGGCATACCATACCATCGTCAGTGAGTTTAAGCTACGGTCTATCTTTTTTCCATCCTGTAGAATAACTCCTCATCCTTTTAGAAGACTCATTTTCACTGTTTGGAGTTTTATCTTCAGTTTTTCTTTTTTTAATAGGAGGATTCACACCTTTTATAAAGTTCCACATTTTAATGATACTTTCCGGAAATTCATAAATTTTATAAATTGTCCGATAACGGAGAAGATATGGGAAAATCCGGTATATGGTACATTTAATTTATATCTCATCTTACGCTTTATTCAGTGCTTGTGTCTTATCTATATAAATTAGACAATATTAGAGGAAGAAAATCCAGAAGAGACTAGAGAAAAGCTAGCCGCAGTTGCGAATTTCATCGATGCAACGGGCCGCTTTGAATAACTCCAACCTCGATCAAAGTACATGCAACGCATTCAAGTACCTAGAGTATAGTACGTAGTGACAATATTCCACACAAGTGATAGATTAACAGCACCAAGAGACAAATTTCTGCCATAGGCCTTTGATTGAGGAGAAGTACCTACATTTGTATTTTGTAAAACACACACACAGTTAAAGGCCTTCTTTCAATGAAACTCTGAAAAATTGGTCATTAAGAGCCATGTTTGGCCCAACATCAAAAAACATTTTCCTTGTGATATTATCGTGACTAGTTCTTGTACTGATAATACTTTAACATTTTTGATATTTTTTTTCTATTTTTCACATTTTTGGGGGAACAAACGTACAAAATGACAAAACAGTGCTGATTTCTGGAAATTTTTAATAACAATTTCAACAAGCATAGTGTATCACAAAACAACATTGAACATTTTCTGTTATATCTTGAAAAAATATGACAAATGATTTTTGTTTGACAATTTGATATTTTTTAATCTTTTTTTGAGGAAAAAAACAACATTTTTCTTTAAAAATCACAGATTTCTGGAAACTTTTAATAACAAGTTGAACAAACATAATGTATCACAAAACAACATTGAATATTTTCTGTTATATCATGACAAAATATGACAAATTATTTTTATTGACAATTTGATATTTTTTTAATCTGGTTTTGGGAAGGAAAACCGCATTTTTCTTTAAAAATCAGATTTCTGTAAACTTTAATAAACATTTCAGCAAGCATAGTGTATTTCAAAACAGCAGTGAGCATTGCCTGTTATACTCGTATCATGACAAATAACACAGAATCACATGGAAAATAAAAATGATTTCGTGAACATAGTTTAGTATATTATGATAGATCATACAAAGTTAAGTGTGACCCAATGTACTATATGATTTGATATATTTTTTTATAAAAAAAAGTGTCATTTGTCATCAAATAGCCTTAGTTCCTGGGAATATTTATATCACAATCATATGTGCTACCTAAAGAAAATTCACAACAGTAAGCATGTTCTATTATATGAATTTGAATTATTTCAAATTCCTCCTTGGGCAATGTCTCTACATAATGTGATTTTTGGGATAAACAAATATGATTTTTGAGCAAAAATCACAGATGTCTGGAAAATGCAATTCACAATCACAAAAATGAAAGCACCAGTGGACATGTTCATGATATTCTGTTATCTAATAATGAATCATACCAAATTAATCATCTGGCAATATATTATACCTAATGAGATTTTATTGGGGGGGGGTGTACGGGGAATAAAATAACGTTATAAACAAACATCACAGATTTTCAATGAATTCTGGTATATTCAATCACAATAAAAAGAATACAGTTGACATGTTCTATGATTTAATAATATATTATACAAAATACATTAATACACAATGTCATTTTTTGGGATAAAAATAAGACTTTCGAAGAAAAATCACAGACTTCTGGAAAATTCAATTTGGTATCTGTTTGTATTCACAATCACAATAATAAAACAACAGTGGACATTTTTTGAGAAAGCAGGGCATCTCTGACTTGATCCCAAGATCTTGGAGAAAGCTAATAGAATCTCTAGACTCTCTATCCACAATCATTATGTCGTCCTGTTGGAGCCATTCCTTTATGTTTTCCATGTTTGACTGAATGTTATGTTTTAAAATACTGGAATCATTATTTTTACATTCAGCATGATATGGACCGACGACAGACGCTATATTGCCAGTAGTAGATACGATCATCATCGGTTTTACAAGAGGTCTGTTTTTGTGTAGACTGAATGATCTTCTTTGAAACTTGTGTTACTTTTCTCAATAAAAATATATGTCCCATCAACAACAAGTATAGCAGAGGGATCGTTCATATTGCCAAACAACTCTTGGGCCAGTGGTTTTGTATGTTTATCAATTACCTCTTGTCTTGTAATGTGGTTGAAGGCAATGTTATAAGGTGTGAAATGTTCATTTAATTCTTTTCTTGCAGTTACAACTGCTCTACGTACACAACTTTTCCCTATATTGAAGAGAGTCGGCAATAATCGATTCGAAATACCAGTACGAAGTTTAACTAAATGAAGAGCTATACAAGTCCTAATACTGCGGTTTTTTGTTGCTCTTATTGACTTCACATATGAGACCAAGTCATTAAAGTTTTCTTTAGATATACCAGTTAGATTTAAGTAATCGGAATCTTGCAATCCTGTATCGCTATCAAAATCTATCCTGTATTTATCATTTCGGAGTGCAGCCTCTCTGATGTTAGAAATTAGAGAAAAAATATCACTTTTGTTAAAGTATGTTGTTGAGTCTGATGATGAACTGACATTATTTTGAAGTTTCAATATAGCTTCTTCTGTCAAGTGTGAATCGGCTTCCAAATGGACTGGACAACATCTAGCCCCAGCTAATAATAACTGGCCAGTTAAAACAAATAACTTATGGCGGGTGTCTGAAGACAGTGTGATAAATTTTATACATCTTGCTTTACAAATGCAACAAGAAGAATGACTTTTTCCTGTGGACAAAATTGGAAGTGGGAATTTTAAAAGGTGTAGTTTCCTTTGACGTTTTTGCTGGGGGTTCATAATCAGAATCTGTAGTACATGGATCTGAATTGCCTTGAACATTAGAAACTGTATTAGTCAGCTTGTTACGGTAAAACTGTGCATAGCAATTCATGCATGTAACATCCGTGTCCTCATATGAAACAGGACCTAAATGATTCATGTATGCTTTATAAGCAGGCCCACTTATAAATCGTCTGCTGGTGGAATTTGTCCTCTTCTTACATTTAATGCAGCAATAGTATTTCGGCCCAGATCCAGGCATTCTGGATGAAAATAATAGATTTAAATGAATAAAGTAAAACATTTTATTAACCAACTTATTGTAATGTGATACTGTGGCTCATGCCACAAAAGAACACACACCTCTCGCACACCCCCATTTTCTCCCCTTGATTATGCTGGACCATAATTATATACCTTCATCCACATCTGCATATGATGTACTACATTTGGTATAAATTTCATTGAAATCCAACAATTAAACCATATAGGATGAGATGCACTTACGAGGTCACCAACACTGAAAACAAGAAAACTTCCTTAAGACCAATTATCTCCCCGGGGTCTGGGTGGCCGAGTGGTCTAGGTAGTTCTACCTGTACAGATCACTTTAGCCTATCACAACTGCAGACCGAGTTCGCGCCCGCTTTGTACGATTACAAAAATGGTGTGCTCGACTTGCATGTGATAAAGTTTATCAGTTACTTGCCCAAGGTCGGTAGTTCTCCCCGGCTTCCTCCACCACTAAAACTGGTCGTCACGATATAACTGAAAAATTGCTGCAGTGACGTGAAACCCCATTAAACAAACAAATTATCTCCCCTTGATTATGCCAGACTGTAATTATTTTCCTTCATGCACATCCTTATGTGGTGTACTAACTATGGTAAAAGTTTCATTGAAATCTAACCATATAGGAGGAGTTGCGCTTACAAGAATGATTGATTGATTGGTGTTTACAGACATAACTCCAGTAAAAAATCAACCAGTACTTACTGACGAACTTGTCCAAGATATCCTTGATATACACCTTTGACATAAGCTTCATAAAAATCCAGTGAGAACAGTAGGTGAGAGAGAACTTACAAATCTGGACAGACGGACATCAGCATTTCCTTATCCTCACCCTGCTTTGCGACAGGGGATGATGTAATCTTTTAGTAGCACTATGAAAGATGTTGTAAATCGAATAATAGAAATTTTGTAACCAACTATTATTATGAATGCAAAAAATATTTTGTGTGTGTGTAAAGTGGGGAGGGAGGGGGGTAAGCTTAATATGTAATACTGCTTTTCAGTGTTCGTGTTTGAAACTTATGGAAAGTGCTTTCATTAATAAACAATTGGCATCTTCATTTTATCTTCAACAATGCCTGATATTATTACCTGTATCACACAGCAATGGATTATTTATTCAGTATCAACAATACCTGATGGAAATAAACATAGTACTGATAAGTTATGTAATTGCTTCTACACGTAGAAAAATATCATGAACGTTATAAGATTATAAGTAATAATAGAGATCTAACCTTTATGTCTATTTCGCTTAGCCAGTCAATGGAGATGGTAGGTTGTCTCCTTCACATTTACTTTATATCCGTTCTTTTTCATATATCTCAGTATAGTGAAAATTCTAAATTCAATGGGGCATAACTCCTAGAATAAACATTCAATCATAATTTCCTGTATATAAAGTCAACTGGTTCCTGTTTATTTACATATGTTGATCCAATATCAATTCCTTTTGCTTTATCTAAACTGCATAACCAAACATAATCAGTTATTGGACTGTTATATTTAGCAATGGCATGTGTATTTCTGAAAATATATCTCAATTTGCTTCTTTCCCCAGCTTTAAGAACTTTTAATGTTTGTCCTGCAATTGCATAACCAAACATAATCAGTTATTGGCCTGTTATATTTAGCAATGGCATGTGTATTTCTGAAAAGATATCTCAATTTGCTTCTTTCCCCAGCTTTAAGAACTTTTAATGTTTGTCCTGCAATTGTACTGTTTATTTTTTCCTCTCAAGATGCAGCTTTCGATTTTGCTCCCTGTGAGGCAAACGTATATGGCGTGTGCTGAGTGCTATCCACGCAACATCCTCTGTACTGATATGAATATATTGTTACTATTTCGTGAAATGCATAAAAAGCTTTTCATGGGACCATTTCTACAGATCCAGTTATCTAAAACGTTAGAATCAGCATTAAATTTTAATTTATTTTACCTGCAGATAAATCGTATCGTGTATTTACAATCGTCTGCTGTGTGCTTCCTGTTTTCTGTTTACATAACAACGCGTAAAATCCAAACCGATACCGGTCAGTAACGCCACTTGATCACAGGCATTTGTTTGTTTTTCGTTTTGGCCATATTGAAATAACAAGTAAATATTTAGACATAATGCTACATATATAAAATGCAAACTCTTCCAAAAGTATGGTCTTGTTATTTTCATGTGGCCAATCTCAATTCTTTACAAATATGTCAAAAATTTCTGGATTTGACACGATTTCCGGGAAATCATTGTAGTTTAACAGAATATTACGTCGTAAAGAATACTGAACAAGGTTAGGCTAGAGTATTTATGAAAACCATGGAAATGCATTTTTCAAAATATAACATCTATATGCGCTTTTTATTAACATATATATTTGTTCAAAATCATAGGGCCTAAAATGGCCCTTACCGACCCTCCTCCTTTAAGAAATGAAATCATCACTACTATTTTTCATACTGGTTCCCGGGAATTATTACGCAAATTAACATTAGACAAGAAGTAGAAAGAACCAGTGAAATGTTTATGTTTTTTTCACGTGGGAAACAACTCGCTTCAAACGTCAAACTTGCGACAGGGAAAAATAAAAGTATTAGTCGTCAGCTAGACTCCTTTTAGGTATTATTTTAATCGCTCAGCTGAAGTTTTCAGGTATGCGGGCACTAAGCTTTGGAATGAGCTGCCAGATGAATTTCGTAAACAGTCTTCTCTAAATCAATTTAAAACCTTGATAAGGTGTTGGTCTGGCAGCTCATGCCAATGTTTCGCCTGCAAAACCACTTAATTTTTGCTTTACAGTTACGCTTGTTTTTGCATGACTAAACTTCCTGCATGACTTTATTTAGTGCTTATGCTTGGATTTGATTTTTTATGTGCTGCTAGCTTTATATTTAAATGTATGCTTAACCATAGCTTGTGATTTTTATATGTATGCATGCTTAATGTATGTGCTATTTTATATGAAATGTGCTGTTTATGCGTAATGTGATATTTGCTTATTTGGGACAATGACATATTTAATATGTACTTTGCTTATGTATAATATATGCTGTAATTGTCAGCATCTATTTCTATGCTATTTTCTGGTCCTATGCCAGTCAGTGTGCAGAGCGGCGCTTGCAACATGTGCACTGACTGTGGAGGCCCATAAATCAAATCATAGATGTGCTTACATCTAATCTTAGCTTGATATGTAGTTTTAATGCGTGACATTGTTTTATTGTGTTGTAATTTATATCTTAAAATGCATGTCGGTTTTAAAAGCTCATGAGAGCTTATGTTTGTAAATGTACCGACTTTAAATAAAACTTTTTATTTGATTTGATTCAGTCGCCATGGGCAAGTGGGCAACCGTTAATGTCTGTTCCTGGGCTTCCAATTAAGAACATCACCTTTCTTTATGTCATGTGGTCATCTAAGTTTACGTTTATTGGCTAACCCTAATGTCATCGTTTTACCTGTAAGAGTCATTGTTTGTATGTACGTAACGGCACAGTAATGGTAAACAATTCAACAAAACGAACAATCATCAAATAATTGAGTACAAAACTAATAAGAGCACAACTTGTTTTCGTCATTAAAATTAAACAGCAATCAATCAATTACTGTTAGCGAAAATTAGCTTTGGACCGATTGTAATGAAACTTCACAGGAATGACCTTTAGAGTTTTAACATTTCAAAATGGCCGTCGTTGTCGTGGTAACAATGAAAGCTGAAAAAATTATCTGATTGTAATGAATGATCCTTGGGGTGTGCAAAAAGTGTTAATTCAATTATGAATGTCAAAAAAATTGGATATCAAGTCAACTATGGATTCTCACTAGCTGAGTTTGTTGGGGAGACTTTGTAGTCGAAATTCTACGTGAACTTTAATTTATATACGGTCTTCCCTGACAGAACTTGTATATTAATGACAATTATTCTTAGAGTTATGTCCCTTTGATCACTATTTAGTTTCAAAGTAAAACAAATCGGAAATTTGTTCTACACATCAATTAGCAATAAATTATAAATATTGACACGAATAACAAAACGTTCAGCACATTAACGTCTAAAGTATTCTCGTTAACATTTTTAATATAGGTAGTCAACGTTTGTATTCGAAGCGAATCCGAAAGCTACAGTCATAACATAACAGGTCGTTAAACTTATCTATATGATGTTCGTACTCTTACCGCAAAATCACCCACTGTGGACGTTGTTCCTATGTGTGAAAACACCGTGGTTGCACTTTCAAATGTGTGTAATGAGAATGCCTTCAACATACTGAGTGGGAATGTAGGAGTATTTAGCATAGCTGATGTCAAAGATTGTCTACTTTCGATAGTGAAAAGAAAAGGATGAAAACGTTCTCGGAAGTAATATTCTTACAATTATTAAATAAACGTTAGAGAAATCGAAGGTGCAATCAAAAATGGACAATCTAGAGAAACTGGCAACACAGACGAAGAAAAACAAAAAAACACAACACAATATGTGTTGGACACCACTATACACAAACAAACACAAATAAAGGTGAGTAAGACATGAGCCCTCCTACAAAAAAAAACTGGAGGTAAAGATGAACATAACATCGTGTTTATGCGAATATCGTAACGGACATCAGAGCACGGAACTAAGAACGTAAAGACACATAATAGAACAACACAAAAACCAAAAACAGTTTTACATCAGATCGTGTCGTTCCTATCAGAATTTCCTTGATAGAGGGCTGCTACTAACAAGGAAGCTACTGAACCAAGGGTTCTTCTTAGTTAAGTTGAAGTCACCACTTCGAAAGTTTTACGGTCGCTACCACGACTTGGTTGACCTTTATGGAATACCTGTGTCACAAATGACCACGGATGTATTCCACTTGTAAACACTTCCTGGTTCTTTCCTCGTTAATGACTTATCACCGAGTTTGTAACTAGATTAACACGACGGGTATCACTAGCGGGACAGGAACGGTTCACTCTTCCGGAGCACCTGAGTTCACCCCGGTTTTTAGTGGGGTTCGTGTTACTCTTTAGTTTTATATGTATGTTTTGTTGATCGTTGTTTGTCCTTTTGGCCATTGTGTTGTCTGTTTTCTTCGATATACGGATTCTGATTGTCCCTTTGGTATCTTCAAACTCTGTTTTTGTAAGATAAAACAACACATCCTTGTCGTTATAAAGCTTTCGAGAACGATTTTTGCTTTTTTTCTTTTCTTTTCACTCTCGAAAGCCAACATTCTTTAACATCAGCTATACTGATTACACCTATATTTCCCAATATACAATAGAAAAATACCCCACTGTCAAAACAGTTCTAAACTACAAAAGGAAAATACCACACTGTCGGAACAGTTCTAAACAAAAATAGAAAAGTACCACGCTGTTGGTACAGTTCTACAATCTAATAGAAAAATACCACACTGTCGGAACAGTTCTAAACTACACTGGAAAAATACCACACTGTAGAATCAGTTCTAAACTACGGTAGAAAAAATATCACACCGTCGGAACAATTCTAAACTACAACAGAAAAATACCACAGTGTCGGAACAGTTCTAAACTACAATAGAAAAATACCACACTGTCGGAACAGTTCTAAACTACAATAGAAAAATACCACAGTTCTAAACTACAATAGCAAAATTCCACACTGTCGGAACAGTTCTAAACTACAATAGGAAAAATACCACACTGTCGCAACAGTTCTATACTACAGTAGAAAAATACTACACTGTCGAAACAGCTCTAAACTACAATAGAAAAATATCACACTGTCGGAACACTTCTAAACTAAATAGAAAAATACCAGACAGTCGGAACAGTTCTAAAACACAATAGAAAAATACCACACTGTCGAAACAGTTCTAAACTACACTAGAAGAATACCACACTGTCGAAACAGTTACAATCTACACTAGAAAATACCACACTGTAGAATCAGTTCTAAACTACGGTAGAAAAAATATCACACCGTCGGAACAGTTCTAAACTACAACAGAAAAATACCAGTGTCGGAACAGTTCTAAACTACAATAGAAAAATACCGCACTGTCGGAATAGTTCTAAACTACAATAGAAAAATACCACAGTTCTAAACTACAATAGCAAAATTCCACACTGTCGGGACAGTTCTAAACTACAATAGGAAAAATACCACACTGTCGCAACAGTTCTAAACTACAGTAGAAAAATACTACACTGTCGAAACAGCTCTAAACTACAATAGAAAAATATCACACTGTCGGAACACTTCTAAACTAAATAGAAAAATACCAGACAGTCGGAACAGTTCTAAAACACAATAGAAAAATACCACACTGTCGAAACAGTTTTAAACTACACTAGAAAAATACCACACTGTCGGAACAGTTCTAAAACACAATAGAAAAATACCACACTATCGAAACAGTTCTAAACTACACTAGAAGAATACCACACTGTCGGAACAGTTCCAATCTACACTAGAAAATACCACACTGTCGAAACAGTTCCAAACTACAATAAAAAAATACCACACTGTCGGAACAGTTCTAAACTACAATAGATAAATACCACACTGACGGAACAGTTCTAAACTAAATAGAAAAATACCACACTGTCAGAACAGTTCTAAACTACAATAGAAAAATACCACAGTTCTAAACTACAATAGCAAAATTTCACACTGTCGGAACAGTTCTAAACTACAGTAGAAAAATACTACACTGTCGAAACAGTTCTAAACTACACTAGAAGAATACCACACTGTCGGAACAGTTCCAATCTACACTAGAAAATACCACACTGTAGAATCAGTTCTAAACTACGGTAGAAAAATATCACACCGTCGGAACAGTTCTAAACTACAACAGAAAAATACCA
>MJUT01008576.1:14351-65192 GCA_002080005.1 Gigantidas platifrons
AATACCACACTGTCGGAACAGTTCCAATCTACACTAGAAAATACCACACTGTCGAAACAGTTCCAAACTACAATAGAAAAATACCACACTGTCGGAACAGTTCTAAACTACAACAGAAAAATACCACACTGTCGGAACAGTTCTAAAACACAATAGAAAAATACCACACTGTCGAAACAGTTCTAAACTACACTAGAAGAATACCACACTGTCGGAACAGTTCTAAACTACAATAGAAAAATACCACACTGTCGCAACAGTTCTAAACTACAATAGACAAATACCACACTGCCGGAACAGTTCTAAACTACAATAGAAAAATACCACACTGCCGGAACAGTTCTAAACTACAATAGACAAATACCACACTGTCGGAATAGTTCTAAAACACAATGGAAAAATACCACACTGTCGGAACAATCAGAGTATGCAATATAAAATCGTAGAAATGGGCAAAAATGATACCCTTAATACATATATAGAAGACCGCTCACTTTCCTGACTTGATGCAGGCATTTCAATAAAAAGAGGTGGCGGTAACTACTTTTATGGGTCCAAGCCTCCCCTCATAGTGGAAATTGATAATGGAAATCATTCTTTTCAAGTGTGTGTGTGTTAACCTAATACGTTATATGTTTTTCTATTAGATATAATATTTGTGTGTAAAAATCATTTTACGTTTAATGCATTGAACACACTACCAAGAAATAGTTATAATCATTGTGTAACAAGTAATAGCAATTTCCTGCAGTACAAATGGTTTAGTGTCTTATGCATGAATTTAATTTACATGTACCTATTTGGTGCGATACTTTGTACAGGAAGTTATTACCCTTTACCAAAAGCTGGGTTCACACCTGCTACTGGAGAGTTCCGTGCTGCTCATTCTTTTAGTTTTCTGTGTTGCGTTTTGTTTGTATTCGTCCTGTGTCTTGTGCGCCTTTGATTTCCTCTTCTGGTTTCTCTAGCGTTTATTTTGTATTAATGTAAAAGGGTCAGGGAGGCCAAGTGGTTCTTGTTGTTAACCCCTGGCCACAAACCAAATCAACATCCCCTGAAGTTGATTCGTACTCAGATACCAGCATCAAGTCTTAAGGTTTCTAAACATCTACCCAGTATCGGCTGTTTCAATGGTCGGTTCGTTATATCTGCCATGACTTTCCTCCCTCAATAAGTAGGAACTCACTAAAACGTGACTATAAAGATCATAAATCCTAATCCCTCAAACTTAAAATGTAAATCATAAACGCACCTGGATACATTGTCGCTTGAGAGGGTGTGTCAATATGTTTAGTGACCCAGATTGTGTGAAGTAACCATATATCGATACATTAAATTTGTCTGAATGTTTTTTCGCAGTATTTTACAATAGTCTTAAAGATTGCGAAATTCGACATCGAGTATACTTTTCTTGAAGAATCACTGTCCTTTGGTTTGTGTAATACTTTAAAATGAAAACCAATCACCGCAACGTCTAAAAAAAAGAATGAATTTGGGATACAAATACTCAGTTGATGACATCTCAAACAATTGTTCTCGCAATTGCATACATTCAACAATGAAAAGAAATAAGTGGCAATTTCATCTTTGAAGGAGGAAAACGGTTATGAATTGTTTACATTAGTCGACATAACTAAGATAGGTTTTAATGGACTTATATGTAATTATTCACGGCCAATAACTCGGTGAATTATTGATTGATTTCCTCCACCAATAAAACTAACAAAAACGATATAACAGACGTGTTGTTGCAATTACATTTAAATTTAATTAGTGTTAGCGATTTATGATCTGACGAAGAATATATGTATCTCTATATTTCCGCTTTTTGATGTGTTATATCCAGTGATTAATCTCATGTTTACGATATCATTACTTAATAAGGCATACAGATAATATCCGGGGTCAGTTTCGGTAATGAATGATTATTATCTGTGATAACATTATAAGGATGCCGAAATACACTACATTGTTCATAGAGTTGTGCCTTTATTTGATTTGTATATATAGATGTTTCTAGATTGGATATAACCTAACGATTATCCACCAAAAAATAACACTTCAAGGGAACAATGGGGTGTAGAAATAGGACCTAGTTTTTTTTTACCGTTTTTGGTAGTTCACTAGTTCTGTGGACGACTGACCTTTGGGATTGTACGAAACTTGATGACTATTACACTCCTTTGCATATGAAATACAGCTCCCAACAGCACATAAGTAGTAATAACTTAATTAATATTATTCATCTACAATGTACATTTTACTTGTGAGATGTATTGCTTCCATGTTTGTTCTTGTCGTAGATATAGCAGCATTACTACTCACTGCAATCAACCAGTAAAAAAACCGCTAGAGAATACCGAAGGGTCAATAACAATGGACAATCCAATAAAATTGGCAGCATACAGTAATATGGTTCTACTGTATAGTGTACATCAACCCCATAAATATAGTAAGTGAACCTACTATCAACATTAATTCTGATATATCGTGTCGGACCGTCCTATTTTTGGAGAACAATATGGAACCTGGCGAAAACAACTGTCCAGTCGAAAGTCACTGTGAAACAAATTTGTATGTTGTACCACAGTTATAAATCACAACATTTAGTGGTGATATATACTGAATTTTACATGTCAAAATCTGTATCACATGCCGTATCATCCCGAGAACCCTATATCACCCCAAGGGCCACCGGTCCGAGGGTTGACACGGCATGTGATACAGATTTTGACATGTAATGTTCATTATATCATATATTTCAACCATGCCATTGATAGTACATATTTTGATTTTTTTTGTGAAAATTTTCAATTTGTTTTTCAATTTTTTTAAATTATAAAAAAAAAATAATAATTTTGAAAATTTTGAAATTTTATGAATTTTTTTTAATTTTTCGGGTATACGATATAGGGTATGTGATATAGGTATAAATGATATAGGCTTGGGACAATCATTGATAATGCATATACAAAACACCTGTATTTTGATCTAAATATATGATATATAGTGATATCATAGCCACACATGGCAATCCAACCATCAGTCGAAAAACGACGACCCCCTCCCCCCACTAACTGATGGCCATTTGTTTTGAATTATATAATTCATAATATTTTTCTAAGTATGTTTTATTTTAACTGTATAACAATGAATTTACAAAAAAATGTTAAAATCATTTTCAAAGTGTTAAACAGTTATTCAATAAAACAAAAAAATCATCCATCGTTCTTGTTTATCATCTAACTGCAGCATGTAAAATATACGTTGTTGTACTGCACATATGATCTGTAGAATTCTACTGTGCTGGTACCGTCTGAGCAGGCTCAGTCCACATTGCTCCTCTTTCCATTTTCGTTTACTGATCACTAGCAGTGCGATCTGTTCAAGCCTATTCAAACAGGCATGTAAAGGCAATTCCGTAAATTGGTTTCTGTTCAGCACAATAGCCATATCAAAACTTTTGATGTCTAGTGAAAAGACAAAAGCTTAGCTTCAACAAAGTTGGGAGCACATTGCTGGTATGCTACTGGTTTTTCAAATTCTGAAAATAGACAAAAGAAGTAAACATTAATGATAAAAGTTTATCTCAACATATATTAAAAAAGTTATAAAAAAAAAAAAAAAAAACATGATACGAATATTTGTCTGGTATTATTCCAATGGAAACTGATTAAAATATTAATCAGTTACAGCTTAAGATAATGCTACAAATTACCGTTAGTAGAAAACGTCGGTCATTTGTGTTATATCGTTTTATTTGTTAGTGTGTTTGTTGTTTTCTTTGGCTCTGCTTTGTTTTAGTGCTATTTTAATAAGCAGCTACAACTGTATGAGTCGCATTTTGCAATATTTACGATCATGCATGATATCCAAAATGGCTATGCTAAGAGCTTTGGTCGAGTATTAAGCGAATATAGTCATCATCCCATCGAAATATAAATAACTTATTCTCGCCAATACATAGCTGAAAAAGATTTCATGTGGCGTTCAACAACAATCACTCACTCACTAGTGTAAATCGGACATCATCTTTACCTCATCGAAATGTACCTTGTTTTCGCCATGATATGGCTGAACATTTTCTAACTTGGCGCCGACAGCAATACATCACTAAAATATTTATGAATTTTGTAACGCTTTTATTTTTTAATTATTAACGATAAAAAGACATGGCAATTAGTCCTTTGAAGAAATGTGACACTTACATCATATATAAACAAACTGCTGCGTGGCATACAAGTAGTCTGAACATATGTTTCTATAGCAAGCAGGGCACAAACGACCATCGTAATAAAATGCTGTTTGCATCAGACACCTTACTGGGCAATCAAGCATTGGACAATTTAGCACTGGACATTCTCTGATAGGAGGGTTCTCTTCAATTGATGTGGTGCTGCCGTACGACAAAGCTAAAAAGATATAAAAAATGGTCATATTAATACAGACATCTTTGGCTTAGTGTTGGTATGTAATCTTCGATATAAGGTGTTATACATGCAAACCTTTGATTTTCAAAATCTATGAAATACATTATCATTTACTTATCAATTGTGTAATAATATATGTTTTCAAAAAAAAAAAAAAAAACAACCTGAAATTGGTAAATGCTATACAGATTTTTCCTTTATCATCATTCCTATATAGAATTAGAAATATCGGCAATGAATTTAGTTTATTTTTTAACCTGCTAATTACGTTTTGCTGATAGCAAGACATATAAGAATATACACTATGATCAATGAAACAAAAACGTAGACGTCTAATTTAGTGTGCATGCTGCGTTTCTGGAATAACCTTCATCAGGTACACTCATAATGAAAAGATTGGAGAGAAATAAAAATAATTAACATGCATCATTAAGAAGATAAATAAATATTTTACCTACCATTTAAATTATTTGCTAGCAGCAAAATCCCAAATGCAACAACGATACAGTTAAACATGATCACATCCATTCTCTACAAACAAAATTCTGATAAAATAAAATCTGCGTATGATTTTGGTATTGTCAACTTGATTGTAGTTTGAACAATGATTTGTGAAGACAGACTACGCTTCATTAATATAGGTATCCGGGATCACACAGAACATCCTGTCAATCGAAGCTCATTACCTGTGAACGGTGAATGATTGGTTAAATTAATTTAATTGATTGCATATTTATGTATGTTTCACCACAATTAATGCAAATTTATTTGACGATTTCAGGTTAATTTTTAATTACAGAAATTAATCGTGCAATTGTTTCTTTTATCTGAACACCGGATTTTTTTTTCTATTAGCAGCAAATTGAGAAATGAATTTCGTGCTTCCCAGAACCGGAAATTCTCCTAAATACGAGACAATCAATCAAACCATTTTGTACAAATTTATGAAATATATGCGATATGTGGTTTTGTCTGGAAAAAAAGAAAGTCAGATTTATTGTTAGATTTGTATCGGTGCAACCAACATCCGTTGCCTTTCCACATAAATTTATTTTCACGAATGCAAGGTATTTCCTCTATAAAATACCTGAATATAGTTAACATGTAACAGCGGAAATAGTAAATACACGTTAAAGAGAACTGAGAGGGTAATACAGAATTATCAATTCCGGGACATGGCAACATTGGACACAATAGATACAACGAAAACAAACAAAACAAAAAACGCAATACACCACTGACGTGAGAAAATTGTTTTCCTATATCAAACACATGCGTTTAAAGTTTCTGGATAAATATCCAAGGTCAGTTTGTTATCATAATTTGCATTCGAGAGAAATATGGTGTATTGCAATACGTCATTTATGTCATTTAAGGCTGATGCTGATTTTCGTTAATGTACAAGGAGCTTGACATACTCCGTCCAAGAGGTACTCATTTACATCTCGTCGAAAGGGGATGTTGTATATTTAACTAGTCCCGTAACTATCGGACATTGCGTGGGATTCCCTCATGGAATTAATTTGTAGCAACAAAATTGTGTTACTTTTAAAAATACAACTAATACGTTTAATAGTGTCAAAAGTAAACGCATAATATTTTTTGAACCAGAAGAAGAAAAAACCCATTGTAGTTGAAATGCTACATCTTGTAAGCGTACTAAAATTTAAATTATTTATTTATGTAAATATGCAACAATAATGCGCCAAAGCAAACTGATGCTATTTATGTCGTATTGTGAAAACGCTAATTTTAACAATTGTTACAAATATAATGTATGTAAATTGCAGAACCAATTTGAAAGCTATGGCTCCACTAGCATATTAAAATTAAAAAAACAAACAAACAAAAATGCCACTGTCGGAACAATTCCAAAATTTAATGAAGAATCATAGAATCACTGGTAAAATTATACTCCTAACACGTATACATGTCCGGCCAACTTAATGTCCTAGTATTGACCCTTCAATGAAAACATGACGGGATTAGATTATCTTTGGGGCTCAAATCTTCCCTCTCGGTACATCATTTATGATTTAACGTAGTCTAGGTGTGATATTAGTACTATCTACATAATTTACAATTGATTAGCCAATGAATGGAAAACAGGTTGTAAATTGTCAAGGGCGTTGAAAGTTGTTCATCATTTCATTAATGCATACATACCACTATTGTATAAACAATTACTTTATTGTAACTCTAAAATCAATCAAACTTTTTGGAAGTAAGAACAATGGATATTTTAATTTTATATTCTGTTTCCGTCAGCAGTATGTTTTCGTTGACAACAAACCTTAATATTCAAAGGTGCAACTTGGTGAGAATATAGCCAAACAACTTTGACCTCGTATAATAACAATACAATATTCCATCATAAATTATAATTATTACTTGCCACTTGTATCAGAAGAAACGTTTTTTTTCTATTAATCTCACGGACTACCTCAGGAAACCTAAGAGACCATTCGATACCGCAAATTTTTAATTATTTCTATGGCTATCAAAAATAAATACAAAACAAACCCGATTGTAGTTTCCGTATTTACTATTATATAGAAGGAATACTTTTTCAATGCTAAATGAGCTGTTCTCCTTTTAGCTAATATGTCATGCAGGGTGTAGATGGCACCATGCAATCTATATTGGTTCAATGGCATGTCCAAGATCAACATTATGGAGGAACTATCATAATCCTAGGTCACTGAAATGCAGCCTGCAGTAAAAGTAGGACCACGCAATTATAGTTCGTTCTGACCATCCTGTCTGGCCAGCCTTGATGTGGTTACAGATTGACATGCACTTAGCAGATAAACCGTAAGTAACAATTTTCCAAAAATATTTGCTTTATCCCGGTGGTAGTACGAACATCTATGTTAAGTTGTCAAAAGACCACATGGAGATCAGTTGTCTGCGTAATAGATAAAATTGAAACACCAACGTACCTATTTTCGCCCTTCGAACGTCATAAATATTTGATCAATGAGAAACTGTTATATATGCTAATTATGTATTTTGTGAATAATGTTTTTGTGTATTATTAAGATACATCCCATTAGCCTGTTTAACCCTGTCACATTTTTGTGCCTTTCCCAAGCCAGGGTCTGGATTCCCAACGTTATATGTCATGGTCTTTTGTGTGTCCATTGAGTTAAAGTGTGAAGTGATTGTTCGCTTTGTTGATATTGGTGGAATTATTGACCATTACATTTACACTTTCTTTTCATAATCAACACAAAGCTATAATGGAGAAGGGTTTTTTTTCTTCATTTTTTACAATGGCATTGTAGACGATTTATTGAACACACACATTCCAGCAACATGGGTTCACCGCCTTCTATTGATATTATTATGCGATGCTTTATGTGGATATTATATATAACTTTTTATTCTTTAACAGGGGAAGTTGGGATCATAAAACTAATTTATCCCCGCCACTTTTTTATTGAAGTACCTGTACCATGCCAGGGCAGTGAGTGAGTGGTCATGTCTGCTAGGATTATCGATTTTGCCTCTTTCTATCATTTTTCGATTGAACTTTGGAACTGTTTCGACTGTGCTATATTTTGTTTTACATTTTACTGATATCGACAATGCAGTTAAAACTAGCTACAATTTTAGCAGTTTAACGATCTTTGGCTTAAGTTTTCCCAAAGACGTTTTAAAATACAATATATTTAACTTCCCAGTCTTTTCACGATGAGAGGACATGATAAAGGTTACTCCAGAAACGCGTCGTCCATCCGCACTAAGCTTTTATTGTTATCATCCGTATTCCTGTTGAAAGCTCGGCACTTTTGACGCTTCCCATGGCTCAAACTCACAGAGCTGCTCAGCGCGTCCCCAGCTGGCGGATAGGGGTGGACAGGTCGACCATGGGTATCGTGTTTAGAGGACACGCTCTTTTGTACGTTAAAGACCTCTTTGGTATATTTGGAAAAGAGTAGGTTCTATGTACATATTTTTTTGTAGGCGCTACAAAAGACTAAATATTTCTTCCCCTCCCAACTCTCCATACTTGTACAGTGGCAGATTTCCCGGTTGTTTCATACCTCCCTTGTTTTATTTTATATTTTTGTTGAACTTGTTTTCGTCCTGACTATGGCTGAAATATTGTTCACTGGACGATAAGCATCAATTAATCAATCAGCTTTGAAGTCTGATCCAGCGCCAGAATTAACAAAATAGAAAATATCGACAAATTGCAACTTGTAGTGTTGATACCGATGTTGGAGAGTTTACGTTATTTGTATTTAATTGCGTATAGTGGTGTCCAACATATATTGTGTTGTACTTTTATCTAGTTTTTCTTCGTTTTATGTTGCCAGTCTCTCTGATTTGTCCATTTGTGTTGACCCCTTCGATATTCTCTAACGTTTATTAGATAAAGCTATCAGATCACTTACCATTGTTTAATGTAAAATATGTCAGTGCACTAAAAATTGTTTTAAATTTCATAAATTAACATGTTCAAGTACTTTCCCTTGATATACATACGATAAATATTTATTAACACTTTAATGAATTTGTTTAATTACCATAAAATATTTTTTGTAGGTTTTCAAATCATTACATTCTTTGAAAAAGCCATGCATGTCAATTTTTTTTTATAGGCAGATATTTAATGTGACATATAGAAGGAAACAATACTTATCCAACCTGTCAATCATGCCTTACACAGTGATTTGTTCCTTTTAATTAGAATCTTAAAAGTCAAGGTCGACCGAAAATGTTAATGAAGCTTTTTATCAAAGATATATTTTTTTCCGATACTGTTGTTTTTTTTTCATGATGAATGACCCTGACAATGACAGTTTTGACAGGATCTCTAGTTCATCGCATTCCAGGACTTGTTTCACCCATATTTAAAATAAAATGTCGGTTATAGACACAGCAGGAGGTCAATAGAAAATGGCGTTATATATTACCAGGATTATTTATGTTACTTTATATTAAAACGTAATGGCAAATGCTGATTTTTTGGGGGTATGGTATCGATACCCTGATGGAACTCCAAGATATAGAGAAATGGCCTGATATAGCCACTGCAGGGTATGGCCGTCATGCTGCTAATGATGGACGAAGCAAATGCAGATCTGTTTATAAGGATGTCACGTAAATAAGTACAACAGCATCTAAGAGACATAGTTTTCAGGACAAGTCCTGGTCTTTCGTTAGAGGTAATATTTCCTATCTTATCCCTTATCTCCCATTTTCCTTTTTCTCAGACATCTGCCCAGTGTACTATTTTTACCTACAATATTCATTGTATGTAGTCTGCATATCTTTATGGATATAGTTGAAGATCATCTGACCAACATAAACATCAACCAATCAATCCATTTTTATATCTACATTTCCCTACACAAGAGTTCACCTCCTTCGGGCATAGGTGACCATAGCCGATTTTGGCGCTCCTGTTTATACCCTTTGGTTTACCTGCTTCCACAAACTTTAATTAATTCTTTGGTTTTCCAATCTTTCGACATTGAGCTTACCTTATGAAAGTCATTTTTCTGATGCATTGTCTGTCCTTCGATTTACGACTTCTACATACCCCTTTTGTGAACCTCCCGTATATGCAATTGGCGCCTTAGACTGATAGGAATCGCATTATGATTTTCCCTCGAAATGTAAACAAACAAACACGGAAGTATTTACCTGAATACGTCCCCAGGTAAAAATCATCAACGTAGAACCAGGTTAAAAGATATTTCTATCACACTGATGGAGTGACAGTCTTTGTAATGTGAAAACGTTAAATTTTATCCAATTAATAATTATAGAAAAACTTTTTCTTATTAAGAGAGTACATATTATGTTGAATTAATCTATTCGTGGTTTATAAATATACTAATATTCAGCAGATGTTTTATGTCAATTAAAGGAAACATTATCTTGCAGATCACGATTTCTTGTGGTTTTTCGTCGACACGGACATCTTTTTTGTTAAAACCAGTGTAACTAGACCGATAAGAATCCAAAATACAACGGGCACAAAGGATGGGATCTAACTCTTGTTTTTTTTTTATATCATATTCCTCGTACGTAAAAGAGCAATATAGTGTTAGGAATGGTCCTTGATGGCCGTTGCCAAGTGTCATGATTTTTATTTCATGGTTTGTGCATTGTAGAATTGTTCTCGTCATTGAAATATCTGACATATTGTTCAGGTGACGTTAAACGACAAACAGTCAATTCAGGAAAGACAGAAGATACCAAACATGTGGTCCAAACAATAACATAAACCCAGACACAATTAGCAACGTGAACAAGGAGGGAAAACTCGGGATGAGCATCATGGGCTCATTTTGAAATCAGAATTTAGGTGTTCCGGGAGGGTTAGCAGTTGTCTAGCCAATTAATTATAGAGAACCAATATAAAGCATTATCGATATCTGCTCAGTTTTAGATTTATGACTCTAGAAATATCAACTACTGGTAGTAGCCAATTCAACTATTGGAACACTTTCTCTGATGGACCACAAACTCCCAATCGATGAGCAGGACAACGAGGTAAAGTGATTCAAATTTAGTTCGTGTATCATGTACAAATTTGTATGTCTAATTTCATGATTGGCACAACACCCATCTGTGTACGAAAGTAGAAATAAAACCTGTCTAAACCGAACATCCTTGGGTTCAACATTTGTGTTCGGAATAGACAGCTGCTCGGTTCATACAGGTTAAATTAACAACGACTTCCTACTTTGGGACTTATTTATAGTTCGGTTTCTACGGGATTCTGGTTTATGCAAGGTTCCGTTTAGACAGGTTTCATTGTATTATGTAATTGCAGAGGGAGCACCAGGGTATTGATATTTAGCATTGTATTGTTCTTGTTATGTACAACCCATCTTAAATGGGCATTCGATGATTGTGGGTTACTAAACCATCGCATACCCAATTCTCCCTAAATATATGACAACAATAAGTGCATTATGATTAGAGAGAGAGAGAGTTGATGTCACGCACCTTGGACGTAGAAATCAAAGTATAGCGGTCCGTATTAAGCATCGGTTTAGTAAGAGTGCTAGTTGGTATCCCACTTCAATGCAACATTTTCTCGATTCTAACCATTTTGCTCCCGTTTTACAAGTGAAAATTAAACTATATCCATCAGCCTATTCATCTACCATATTGCTAACTTGTATTTTGTTTGCAACATTTAAAAACATGTGTTGCCAGTTCCTCTTGGTTGCCCTTCCGGTATTCCCTGACGTTTATTATAATAAATGTGACTCAACACACAACAATCAATAAATATATTTTATAATAATTGATTTTTTAATAAAAGTATAAACTATAAAAGTATAAAGACATAAATTATGAAAAGAAACATATTCGACATAAATGGTTTTTTCGTATGAATAAATAGCATTTTTACAAATTTTATAAATATAATAAATGTTGGATTTCATTGTTGTTACATTAAATCAAACCAGTCGTAGTAGTGGGTCGTTGAATTCATTCTGAAAACAAACATGATAATTATAATTAATTGTCTACAATGTATGTCCAATTAACATTTTTCGTTTTATTTACATTCGAGTTTTCTTCCGTATTTTATTTATATTGTACAGATGAGGAACAGATTTATCAGTAATTTGTTACAGTTTCCTTTGATCTTTACTACCCGATAAATTTAGTAACAACGTTCAGTTGACCACCGACTCGTGATGCAAGAACTTATCAGCTGTTGGTCAATTGTCATGCGCGGTCTAACGTGACGTCACTAAACCTTTCATTTAAAAAAAAGGTCAAAACACAACAAAATAATCACAAAGCTGTGTTAAAATTGTGAATTTACCGATAAAAAAAATATTAGTATTAAAAAAAAGGTAAAAACACAATAAAAATATCACAAAGCTGTGCTAAAATTGTGAAATTACCGATAAAAAAATTATTAGTATTTTTTTTCGCTGGACAAGGATTATCAGGTACATATCAGATTCGCTCTTCGAGCTCATCTGATATGGACCTGATAATCCTTGTCTTGCGAAAAAAAAATACTAATAATTAATATTTAATATAGTTTTCTGTAGTGACATACAATACAATACATATATGAATATTAATAGTATGCCTGAAGTTATCTATAACATTGTCATAAGAAGAAGGTGACTCTATCTAAATTACTAAATAAGGAGTTTCTTTTTAAGATAAAAAAAAAAATGTTGTTGAATCATTTTTAAATTGTTAATAGTATTAAGATTGTTGTATTATATTTTTGGAGTTCGAAGAAATTTGGTTTCATTTCGTTTATAAGCAAATGGTTCACTCGTCTCGCAATAATCTCCTGGGTTTTTTTTAAAATCCATTTGTATATCAGGGTTTGGTCCTTTTTTGAATTAAAAAGGCATTTTGATTATATTTCCACACATTATTTTTTTTAATCGACGATCCACGAACATATAACAATATTGTGCATAGTATCACAATTCATTAACACCGGGAACCTCCGTCTCATTCATTAGATAGATATGCTGATCAACACTTAAAACCTTTTTGTATGCTTGTGACTGATTGTTCATTTTAAATGTGATCTATGAAATAACCAGATACGGGATGTTGGTAACGTTATTGGTTCTCCTGATAAAAAAAATAGTAGAGCAATCATCTAATCTTAATTAAGCTGTGAGAAGTGTAATAAATATTTACTTACGTAACATGGATTTAGAATCTGCTGGTAAAATATAACTTGCACATAAGTTTCTATAGCAACCACGACAACGCCGTCCATTAAAAGTGTACAGAGTTGGCATCTTACACCTGGACGGAAGTTTATATAATTTTGGACAATCCAGAATAGGACATCTTCTGTTGAAATATGTCTGATATGATTTCAGCTCACTGACAACTAACTGCCCTAAAAAAGTAGGATATATATTTCTTGTAACAACATACATGTTATTTGGCAAATAATTTCTTAATAAGAATATTACACAATACAATAAAAAAACAAAAATAGCACACTGTTGGAACAGCTCAACAGAAAAATCGTAGAGGAAAGAGACAAAATCGATACCCCTTAAACACAAATACCTTACCGATCACCTTCCTGGTTTTGTACATATTACTTCATTAAACATTTGCGGGGTTAACTTAGTTTCATGGACCCACACCTCCTGCTTCGGTGAAATGAAATGGTCATTATTACCGACTATATTGTAACTATGGTAGAAAAGAGTGCCCGTATTTGTAAAGATGCAGGATTCATGAATAAGTTCTACCAGTCCTTAATGTACAATACCATTGCTGATGGCCCGACACATTGCAAGGTAGAATATTCCAATCATTTTAGTTAATTCCCCTTTTATCTATGATAATTGAAAATATATGTTCACAGTGCCATTTTATTCTATTTTTAACCAAATATATACAAATTAAAAGATATACATACTGACCGCCTTCAACAAGTAAATTATGTCACGACAATTGAGAAATGTTAAACCTATTTACATGTTTCATAAATTTGTATTTGATAACGGAGACAGCCGCCTTGAATGTTACAACCGAGTGATTCGCAGCTTGCTTGAAACATCCAAGGCTGCCTAGCCATGTCAATCTATTGGCATAACAAAATTCTGCTTTAAGTAAATATATTACTTTAGACTAAATACTTACCAAATATATATGGAGAAAGCATTACACTTAAACAAACTATAAGTGATGCCTTCATGATTTCTTTGTTTGTTTTTTCAAATCTATTCTAGATCTGTACTGTGCTGCTTGTCTGATAAAATATTGTCTTATTTATATAAGCGTCGTGTTTTTAACCAGTACCATATTAGGTAGGCGTGTGTACCAAATATGTAAATGAATCACAAATTATTGTACTACTACGCGATGTGTAATTACTTCCATGATCTGTCTGTTAACCACAACGTTTGCTGTCTGGTTCCTTTAAAGTACGGACATAATGTATAACTACAGTACGTACGGACTGTGTTAGTCTAGTACACCTGTTAGACATGATGCTACGGTTATGATTTGATATCACCTACAACATGGTCAGCGGACATTTTTATTACTTAATGAATATATAAACGGAGTAAACTGGTCAGAGGAGGACAGCTTTATTTGATGTTAATTATGTAATTGTTTTACCATATATGGTACAACTCTTATTCCATACCTTTGTTATAAGGGGTCATTTAGTGTGAACCATTGGTTTTTTTAATACAAATGATCAAAGTTGATGCTTAAACCGCTACACACGAAGTCGGTAAAATTTGAATACTAGTATTACACACTTGATGCAACAAAATATATTAAGATGATTTCTGTTGCATTGCAAACTATGTAAACATATTGATCCAATGTTTGTTTTTATTACTGAGTGTGAAGAGTTACCGAGTACGATCTGCAGGCATTCTAGTTTTTACTTATTTTATTATTTTATCATACGTGTATATGTATTTGTACATGTATATCTGTTGATAGTTTTCATTTGTGAAAGTAAATCCCTCCCAAGCATACCATAAATAATTTCCATGAATATTTAAAAATTATTTTTAAATAATTTCATCTAGTTTCCTCAATGGACAGCGTGACTATGTATTACTTTCGTAAATGTTGTTCTTACGTAGAATTCATATTTTTATCACAAAATTAATTTGATATTTATTCATTTATGCAAATTGGCCGAAATGAATACTGTTATATTATATTTGTCGTTTTTGTTTGTTTGTTTGTTTTGAATATATTGTTTCCTGAAACAATCGTTGATTATCCATAGCGGGAAAAACAATACAATACAATAATCTTTATTTAAAGTCGGAAAAAATCAAACAATTATAACACAAGCTCAAGTGAGCTTTTAAATCCGACATAAGAATATACATATAAAAACAATAAAATAAAACATGCACACAATATTTGTAAAAAAAATAAATAAATAAAAAAAAACAAAAAACAAACTTAAATTTCCATGTAATTTAAAACCAAACTAAAATGTGTAAGTATTAAAACACAGCAGTAGCACCAGCATATTTTAAAAGCATGCATATATATATATATATTGATGTGAGTAAACAAAAAACATGAATATAAATGAAACACATATAAACTAGGAACATTTAAAAATCTAAAAATATTTTTTTAAACAAAGCAAAAAAGTAGGAAAATAATTTAATATCAGGCACAGAAGCTGCAGTGGCATGAGCTGCCATTCCAAGAGTTTATCAAACTCTTAAAGTGATTGAAAGGTGTTTCTTTCCTGAAGTGGTCTGGCAGCTCATTCCAAGTTTTTGAAGCATAGTATCTAAAAGAGTTCAATCCATACTGTTGGTATATGTGCTGTATTACTGTACCTTAGAATGTAGGTGAGCTTCATGTGTAGAGCAGTTTACCCTAATATTTCAACCTGAATTTCAAGAGTGTGTTGCTCAGTTTTTGTTGTTTTAGTTTTCCTTATCTTACATTTATAGACTGGTGATGATAATAGACAGGAGGGGGCGGTTAACTTAAAACAAGAGTGAATATCATGAAACATAGTATTGAATAACAATTGAACATTAGAAACTGGTTGATAGTTTCAGATTGTGAATTGTTCTTCTGAAATCAGAGATTACATATCTTGTTTTGAATTATGGACATGCAGATCTTGGGCTGGCGTTGGTCGATTCTCAGTGACACTGATCTTTAATGGCAAGTATTCTATGTTGGTCCAATGACATAACTCCCTTAGTGGACACCAATTCTGCTATCGTAAAGATGAGATCTACGACTTTATTTAGCAGACAAGATGCAGCATTTTTGAATGTTAGGGCACTATTTCTGCACTCATCAGTTTTGCCGTATTATCAACCACATCATCATACATGTTTTCCCCGCTATGAGTGGACGTTTTCTCTCGACCTCATCTAGCACAACCTTTTTCTGTTCATATTCTATCTCTACAGGTGTTTGACAAGACATAGCTGTCACAATGTAGCTCACTTGTCAAAACGTCAAAATTCTGGTAATATTCTTCTACTTTCTGTAGAGTATTTCTGTCTTCAGCTAAATGTGAGTTATAACCAAATTCCTGAGTGTCATTGGATACATATGATTCCTCATTCTCTGTGCATACCGTTTTCAACAATAGAAATATCATAATCTTAAGGCTGATTTAATACATTCAGACCTCCAGCCACTGCTGATATATTTATTAAATCAGATTGCATTGGTGTTGCAGCATGAAATACAATTGGCATTGATGTGCTTTCAATAGGTGAAACACCAGCAAATGCCATAATATCCTTCAATTTTATGTCTTTTATTACTTGGGATTTATATTTATCGAAGTTGTAACATTTTGTTTGGCCTTTTTCGTTGGAACGCCTTGGGCTTTTTCTAAATCCAAGGCCCTCGTTAGAGCTTCGAGCACGCCCCTCTTCTGCCACTCCTCCTCACCTCAAATGAAAGTTTTTGAAATGATTCTGTTATTGTAGTTTCATCTTTGGAAAAGCCCACCTCTTCCCTTACTCTTAAATCAAAACTTCTACATTTGAATGCACTTAAATAGCTTTTCATTAACATATACCTTCCTCCAGAGTAATAAATTGCTCGAAGAATTTTCGAATTAAATTTCGAACATAGTTCCCTGTCCTGCTGGATTTTTGCGGGATATATAATTTAATGCGCACGACACGTTAACCCTCATCAGATATGCCCATAGTCAACAGACTGGAAATCAAAATAATTAAACAGTCTGTGGAAGTAGGAAGAGTTTGAAGATACCAAAGGGGCAATCAAAATCCGTAAATCGAAGAAGAACAGACAACAAAATGGGCAAAAGGACAAACAACGATCTACAAAACAAGGGAACAAAAGGGCATAAGATCATACCCTAAATTAAGTATTAAAAAGAGTGAATATCTTTCTTTTCTTTAAATTGGATGATAACCTAGGACAGTTAAAACTCCTAGTAATGAAATAGACATAGTGCTAGTAGTAAAGATAAGAAGCTACAGATATCAATACCTATGCATTTCTGCATTAAAGGTTTTTCAGTGGTACACGAACTCGAATTTAAATATTGATCACCTAAGAGCAGAAAATATCAAAATATTCAAAAATGTAATATCACTATTATAAATTTGAAATAGTTAAATATAGAGGTTTTGAAGAAGAAGAAAAATTGTCTTACTTTTATCGTCAAACCCGCCACTTTTTATTGAAGTGTATGTACCAAGGCAGCACAATGAGAGGTCATATATATATATATTGTGTTTGAAGAAACAACAAATGTTGATCCCTCTTTCTACAATTTTCCGATTGAACATTAGATTTTTTCCATGTGTAGTCTTTTTGGTATGTGGTGGTATTTTCATATTGCTGTATCGCTTGACATTTGGAAATTTCGGTCTGGTTTTAAACGTATTTATTAGAAAACTGACAATTAATCAATAAGACGGGAAGTTTTTAATGACTGACCAATCGATACAGTTACCAAGTGTCATGATTTATATACACAAAGAAAAAAGTTAAGCACCCTTTGATATATTAAAACATAATCAGTTACACTAAGTTTAGATTCTAATATTTATATTGATAATAGCAAGAACAATGTTCCATTAAAATGATGTGTTCACACAGGTGTAACCATTATGTCTAATATCGACTAGTCATGCACGTGAACTATGCCTCTCACGCATTACTCAAAATTCAGTATGTTCACGCTTCGAATTTGGGTATTTAAGTCCGGAGTTTTAACACATTTATTCATTCTCAGTAATCAGGGTACGAAGGCGAATATCAGAAGCACAAAGATGGCAAATAATCGGCATGCATACAACAAGGATGTCCTTCAAAGCTATTGGACATCAGGTGGGCTACCACTATACTGTAGTCAGCCGACTGGCGAGAAAGCACACACAAACCAACAATGTCAAAGACTTGCCAAGATCCGGTAGACAACGGGTAACATCTGATCGTGAGGACAGGGCATTGCAGCGTTTGGTTAGACGGATGCCATTCGCAACCAGTCCCGTGCTCAAACAACACTGACAATCGTAACTACTCGGCCATTCTCGCTACCCTGCAAATAACCTCGTATGCATTAGTCGTATAAATCGTACTACTTTTCACATGTCAGTTACATGAAAGTTTGATAAAGTTATATTTTAAGCAATTTTCTATATTTCAATTATTTTCATGGATAACAATTAAAGTTTTAATTAGTTTTGCATGATTAAAGATTTTACTTAGTAAGTCTTCCATATTGGATTTTCGTAGACTATATTTTTGTGCGGCTTATATATAATTAACTTCCGGCAAACAATTTAAGAAGAATTTCTCCTATCTGCATACGAGGTTATTTGCAGGGTAGCGAGAATGGCCGAGTAGTTACGATTGACAACACTGGCTGCCCAATAGACGTCTGTCAACAAGTACAGTTAGAAACCGTCTGAAATCAGCGGGACTTAAGTCAAGGAGAGTCATTACACTGTTGGCAGACCGGCATTGACGATCACGTTTGGCATGGTGTTTAGCACGACGTTGTTGGAATTTAAGAACATGGCGCAAGATCCATTGGTCAGACAAGAGCCGGTTTCTGCTTCATTTAACCGACGGTCGGATGAGGGTTGTGAAACACAAAAATACAGCCTATACCCCAAGGAACATCTAGCCAACTGTCCCTTACGGTGGAGGCTCAGTAATGGTTTGGGGTATAACTCTCATGAATGTAAGCTCGATTTAGTCACCATACAAGGCAACCTAACTGATGATCAGTACATCAGAGACGTCTTGCAACCAGTTGTTGTCCCCCATTTCGACAACCACCTACTAGCTGCAAGGCCTGTGTATATGGGTGACAACGCCAGGTCTCATCGTTCAAGAGCAGTAACCGCCTACCTCCAAAGCGAAGTCGTGAGTTCTGTTCCTTGGCCAGCCATGAGCCCGGATTTGAATCCCATAGACCATACGTGGGACATGTTAGGCCGTCGTATACTGGCTCGGGAACCTCCTGTGCAAAACATTCGTATGTTAGAAGCAGTATTGCATCGGGAATGGCAGCAGCTATCACAACAGGACATCCGACGTCTAACTGGAGGGATGAGACACAGGGTTGAGGCTGTCATACAAGCACGTGGGGGTTACGCCCAGTACTGAACTTTGAACAATATATGTCGTCACGTGATTCATAACATTTTGAAATTGAAAGGACAATCTTATCGTGCTTTTTGAACTGTGAGGGTCAATACTTAAAATATACATGTTTTACTGCAAAAACTGGCCTTGTGATATTGTGATTAAATTAAAAATTTTCTATATTTTGTTTGTGGTTTTTTACAGCCAATGTAATGTCCTAACGGGTCACCATTGCGTTGTTAAGATTATCTGGTCAGTATTATCGTGATACTTGTATCATTTGTCATTTCAAAAAACCTGGGGGTGCTTAACTTTTTTCTTTGCGTATATGTCGTGTATATGATGGCTTGTTCGTTGTAGAATTGCTCTCGTCTTAATTACTGCTCAACTGACGTTCAATAACAAAGAGTCAATTCAAGAAAGGTACCAAACATGTGATCAAAGCAATAACAAAAAGGTCAAAGATACACTTTTTTCTATCAAGGACTCCTTTTGAAATCGGATTTAATTTAGATGTTCCGGAAGGGTAAGCAGGTGTCCAGCAACTAATCATATAGTATTAGAGAACCAATATAAAGCCTTGTTGATAACTGCTCAGTTTCAGACTTATAACTATAGAAAGTTCAACTTCTAGTAGTTGCCAATTCAGCATGTGGACCAACTAATCTCATGGACCTTAAATTCCCAAAAGATAAGCAGCACCAGGTGTAGTGATGTAAATCTAGTTCTTGTGAAACAACAGGCACAGCATTGTATATCTAATTCCATAACTGGCAAAACTCCCACCAGAGTACGAAAGTAGAAAGGTTTTATAATACAGCTATAATGTTAATCCAATCAAAAACACCCATTTAAGACATGTGACCGTACATATTTTTCCCCATATTGTACAATCGGAAGCCGTATTTTTTCCGTATTGGACGTTCCGATAAGTCCGTATTTATTTCGTATTGTACATTATGTAAGGGAAGTAACTCGTTGATTTATGTCGTCTAGAGCTTGTATCAATGGAGGAACATTCAATGTTAGCAGTAATCTACAATCAAATTAACTTGTTCGATATTTAACAGTTTGAGGGGAAAAAAGAAAGTTGTTTAGAAAATTGTTGATCAGTTATTAAGCTCTTTTTAATTCATTTTTAGAGTTTACGAGATATGTATTGATACAGAACATTTTCCTAACGAAATACTGCTGTGCAGTTGTTCTATTTAGACTGTATTAAAAGTTAAACATAAAATTGTTGTTATAGTATTGATCATTTCAGCTGTATAATAAATAGGTCATTATACAGTGTTATGTACAATATGGAAAGATATTGTACTCGTCCTTTTTGTATTGAAAACCCGTATTGGACTCGACGCCTGCGGCATCTCGTCCAATACGGGTTATCAATACAATACCGACTCGTACAATATCTTTCCATATTGTACATAACACTGTATAATAACCTATTAATATTATATAACCAATTCAAGAGGGAGCACCATGGTATTGACATATGACAGTGCATTGTTCTTCTTGTGTTCAATTCATATTAAAAGGGGATTCGATGATTGTGCGGTACTAATCTTTCACATACTCAAATCTTCATAATTATATGACAAAAATAAGTGTATAATGGTTAGAGAGAGTTCATGTCACGCACCTTGTACGTAGAAATCACCATATAGCAGTCCGTATTAAACATCAGTTTACTATGAGTGGTCGTTTGTATCCCGCTACAAGGCAACATTTTCTAGATCCTAACCATATTGCCCTCATTTTGCATGTTGGAATCCAACTACATCCGTAGTCCAATTCATCTGCCACATTGCTAACTGTTATTTTGTTTGTAACATTTTTTAATGAATATAGCAGAAATACGGCTCAACAAACAACAATCAATAAATATATTTTATAATAATTTATTTTTATAAAAGTATAAAATATGAGACATAAATTATCGAAAAAAAAACATTCAAGACATAAATATGTGTTTCATTTGAATAAATAGCATTAATACAAATTTTATAAATATAGTTATAAATATAATAAATGTTGGATTTCTTAGTTGATATATGCGTTGCACATTTTTTGAACAGCCATGCGTGTCATACACAAACAATGTATCAGTGGAACGTTGTTTTCATTCTGAAAAAAAAAACAAACAAAATAATTATTATTTATTTTATGCAATTTATGTAGTAAAAATGTAGATATCAATTTTAGTGCGCACGACGCGTTTCTGGAATAACCTACATTAGGTACGCTCAAAAACGAAAGAATTGCCATTTTTCGTTTGATATGCATTCAAATTTTCTTCCGTATTTTATTATATTGTGCAGATGGGAAGCAGATCGAATGTCGTTTTCTATAATGACATACAATACAATAAATATATGAATATATGAATATTAAATTTATTCCTCAAGTTATTTATAGTCTCATCATGAGAAAAGAATCACACGTACCTAAATTACTAAATAAGGAGTTTCTTTTTTTAGATAAAAATGTCATACTGAATAATTTTTAAAATTGAATATTATTAAGACTGTTGTATTAGGTTTTGGAGTTAGAAGCAAATTGTTCACTCCTCGCACAGTAAGCTCTCGTTATTTTCTCCCTACGATATTAGCAATTTAAATTTTGTTCAAAAACACTTGAAAAATATGTTGCTTTTTCGTACTGTACAGCCTTCCGTGACATTATATAGGTGTTATAACAATTTAATGTAGGAAATGCAATATAGATGGTATTTTATTTCATAATGTCTTTGCATGTAAATCCGGTTTTTAGGGGGCCCTGTTACTCGATCTTTAGTTTTGTGTGTAAGTTTTGTAGATCAATGCTTGTCCTTATTCGCCATTGTGTTGTCTATTTACGGATTCTGATTACTCCTTTGGTATCTTCAAACCCTTTCAGCGGCCGATACACTAACATCCAATAATGTTCTTTTTAGTATCATTATTCATTAAAACCAGGAGGCTCTTGGCTTCGTCATCATATAGCTATGCTGGTCGACACATAAAAATTTGTTATGCTTGTAACTGATTGTTCATTTTAAATGTCAGCTATGAAATAATCATATCGTGATGTTGGTAACGTTATTGGTTCTCCTGATAATAATAAAAACAAACAGCCATGCAAGCATCGACTTTTAATTAGGTTATCAGAAGTATACTAATATTTACTTACGTAACATTGATTTAGAATCTGCTGGTAATATATAACTTGCACATAAGTTTCTATAGCAACCACGACAGCGTCTTCCATTAAAAGTGTACAAAGTTGGCATCTTACACCTGGACGGAAGTTTATATAATTTTGGACAATCCAGAATAGGACATCTTCTGTTGAAATATGTCTGATATGATTTCAGCTCACTGACAACTAACTGCCCTAAAAAGTAAAATATATATTTCTTGTAACAACATACATGTACGTGTAATTTATTAAAATATTTTTAACGAGAATGTAAAACAAATAAACTGACCACCAATATATAGTAGTACTAGTGACTTAAATATTGTTAAAAGGACCAGTTGGGTGGATTCAGTTTAAAGTACAATTGTCGCTGTGTCATATTGCTATAGTGGTTAAAAAAAGCAATTCCACAAATTATGAACGTTTCATTACCATTAGGTCACTCGAGGTTAGTTCTGTGATAAACCTGATAATGTTTTAGATGGTGTTTGTTTGAACATAGCTACTGTACATTATTCTATTACTTGTTATTGCTACCGCCAATCTTAAGAATATGGCTGAAATGAGTCCCGTATTTGTAAGGATACAGAATCCATTAATAAGTGCAACCAGTCCTCAATGTGCAATGTTGCTGGTGGCCGGACCCATTGCAAGGTATAATGGTAGGATCGTATTAACTGGTTCTCTTTTTTATCAATGACAATCAAAATATCTGTCCACGGTTCCAACTTTTTTCTATTTCTACCAAATACTGACTGCATTCAACAAGTTGAAGATTATGTCATGACTATTGAGAAATGCTAACACAATTTACATGTTTCATAATTAGTATTTTATAACGGTGAGAGCAGCCTTGAATGTTAAAACCGAGCGATTCACAGCTTGCTTGAAACATCTAAGGCTGCTTAGTCATGTCAAACTATTGGTATAACAAAATGCTGCTTTAAATATATTATTTCAGACTAAATACATTTTTTTTTCTGTACTTACCAAATATATATGGAGAAAACATTACAACTAAGCACACGATAAGTGAAGCCTTCATGATTTTTTGTTTGTTTTTTTTTTATTCTGTTCTAGATCTATTCTGTGCTGTATGTCTGATAAATATTGTCTTATTTATATAAACGTCTTGTTTTTAACAAGTACCATATTAGGTAGGCGTGTGTACCAGATATGTAAATGAATCACAACTTATTGTACTACTACGCGGTGTGTGATTACTTCCATAATCTGTCTGTTAACCACAAAGTTTGCTGTCTGGTTCCCTTAAAAGTACAGACATAGTATAATGTACAACTACAGTACGTACGGACTGTGTTAGTCTAGTACACCTGTTAGACATGATGTTACGGTTATGATTTGATATCACCTACAACATGGTCAACGGACATTTTTATTACTTAATGAATATATATATGACAGATTTATTTGATATTATTTTTTGTAATTGTTTTGTTTTACCAAATAAGGTAAAAGACTTATTCCATAACATTATTATAAGGGGTCATTTGGTATGAAATTTTGCTTTCGTTAAGACAAAACATCAGGCTGCATAAGAATAGTACATACCTTTATTATATGGGGTCTTTTAGTGTAAACCATTGATTTGTGTTATGCAAATTATCAAAGTTGATGCTTAAAATCGTTGCAGAAGAAGTCGATACAATTTTATTAGTACACTCTTGATGCAACAAGACATGAACAAAATTTACTTAAAAGATGTCAGTTTTGCATTTAAAACTATGTAATTTTCAATAAGTGATGAACAAAACGTATATTGATGCTGTTTTTTTTCTTTCTTTTTTTTTTTAACAAAAGCCTGTATTAATTAGCGTGAATTGTTCAATATGGTTTTGTCAGTTTAATGTTTCTTTTATTTGCACAAAATCCGATTTTTTATAGATATGTACAATGTATGTTTTATTTCTAAAGGTCGTGAGGATGTCTAAGTTGATAATAAATTTGTTCACCCCGCGAAGTTGAAATATTGCTAAGGTTGGCGTTAAACAACAATCAATAAATCAACCATATTTTATTATTTTATTTTTGCATCATACATGTATATCTTTTAATAGTTTTGATTCGTGAAGAAAACTTCCTCCCAATCCTACCATAAATAATTTCCATGAATATTTAAAAATTATTTTTAGATAATTTCAACTAGTTTCCTCAATGAAAAGCGTGACTGTATCACTTTCGTAAATGCTGTCTTTACGTAGAATTCATATTTTTACCACACAATTAATTTGATATTTATTCATTTATGTAAATTGGACGAAATAAATACAACAATTGTATTATATTTGTTGATTTTGTTTGTTTGTTTGTTTATTTATTTCGAATATATTGTTACACGGAACAATCTTTGATATGCTTTGTTTCACTTGACTATCCATAGCGGAAATAACGTCTATATATATATATTACATTGCACATGGCGCGTTTCTGGAATAACCTTCATCAGGTACGCTCATAAAAAGTCTTTCGGAGCAAGTAAACCAAAGGGCCTAACAAGATACCCGAAATTAAGTATTAAACAGAATAAATATGTTATTTTATTTAAAATGACCGATAACCCAGCATACTTCAAACTCCTAGTAATGAAATAGATAATAAGCGTTAGAGAGTACCGAAGGGGCAATAATAAAATAGACAATCCAGAGAAACTGGCAACATAGTTCACACAAGACGAAGAAAAACTAAACAAAAATACAACACAATATATGTTGGACACTACCATAAGTAAACAAACACAAATA
The DNA here is from genome assembly GCA_002080005.1 of Gigantidas platifrons. Taxonomy (NCBI): domain Eukaryota; kingdom Metazoa; phylum Mollusca; class Bivalvia; order Mytilida; family Modiolidae; genus Gigantidas; species Gigantidas platifrons. The sequence goes on from MJUT01008576.1 coordinate 39,805, forward strand.
ACGTAAATAAGAAATGATCCCTTTTGCAAAAAATTGGAGGTAAAGACGAACCGAACTTCGTTTTCTATGCGGAACTCAGAGCGCAAAGACACATAAATAGGGCAACATAAAAAAACTAAACGGATGAGCAACACAGACCCCACAAAAAAAAACAGTGATAACAATACATTACACGAGATATGCACTTCTGCATTAAATAGTTTTACCCGACCCTGGATTTAAATATTGATTAAGAGCAGACATATTAAAAGATAACATCACTATATTTAATTTGAAATAGTTAGGTATAGCGGTTTTGGAAAATGTCTTTTGTCTAACATTTTAACTTTTTTTTATATTTAACCCGACAACTTGTTTTATTGAAGTGCCTGTACCATGCCATGAAAATTAATAGTCATATATATGTGTTTTGGTATAATTGTTTACCCAGCTTTCAAAAATGTTCGGATTAGGTTTTATAATTGTTTTTATTTTGATCTGATTTTTGGTTTCGTAGCCGCTTGTTGTTTTCCTATCTTTTTTTGTGTCGGCGATCTTATTGTACCGCTTGACCTTTATAAATTTTGTTCCGGTTTTATAATATGTTTATTACCGAAATGACCAATAATCAATAACATAGGAAGTTTATAATGACTGACCACCCGATACAAACAGGTCAATGGTCTTCAGGCCAAGATGTTATCTATGTTTTGGATGACTGATTACAGAAAATATGTTTATATTTCTGTGTTAAATAACCTACAGTCAAACACCACGAAGGATCGTTTTTTGCCTGAGAGAGAGGCAAACCTAATTATGTTTATCACAGAAACATTCCAAACGTAAATTCCTGAAATATATGTATCATCAACTAATTGTCTGTAAACATTGAGGTCTTGATTAGCGGGATTGTGATGAAAATGTGAAAAAAAAATCAGCAATTGTGTATATTTCGTTGCTAGTTTTACCAAAGCGAGGTACAACCCCTCTGAATGGTTCGTCATTGCTGACAGTATTCGTATTTAGGAAAAAGTGCAGGTGTTTGAATAATGTGATGCCCATTGCACTTGTAGCAGATCCTTCCTATAATGTTCCTAGGACTTGTCCTTGCTGTATCCATAATCTCCCCCATTATTGTGTCAATTGAAACATCCGTCCACTCGCTCCCCACAAAGTCATGCCATATTTTATCATCGAGAATAGCTGTTTTGAAGCTTGGACTCATCAGTAATATAGTTGAAAAACTGCTTCATTGATGCTATACAACTATTAATTAATCAATTATAACATAAAATTCGATATTATTTGTTAATTTTGCATCGTAAACTGAATAGTGGAAAGGCTATAAGAACGACTTAGCATATCTAGGCAAATATAATCAACACATCAGTCAGCTCAAGTCTGTATGTGTCTGCAATAAATAATCCAGCAAATATTTAATTATTATATATTTTTGCCATAATAATAAACAAAAAATTGACATTCTTAGTTTATTACAAAATGTATCTAAACTAAGGTTCTTCTCCCTCAGGCATTTGTGAACGTCGCCGATTGTGTTGTGTTGTTTATGCCCGTTTGGATTTCTTGCTCTCGAATACGTCTGAATGGTTTGGCTTTAAGCGTACCTGATGAAGCTTGCTCCAGAACATTTGATGTCTACGGTTTTATTATTATCACTGTTTCGATACCTCTGCTGGTGTACTATTAAGCACGGAGGGTATCCCCCAGTGGTCAGTGTTTCGACACTGACAAGGTTTATTAGCTACTAGTATATTTTGAAACGAAATTTAGAGTCTAAATCACGTAATTATTATTGAAAGTAAGGTTCTTCTTCCTTAGACATGGGTGACCTTCCTGTTTAAACCCTTTGGTTGTCTTGCGCCCAAAGACTTTCGGATTGTGACTTTTAAATATTTTGGATTTTAGCGTACCTGATAAATATTATTCCAGAAATGCGTCGTGCGCAATACATTTGAAATTTACGTTTTTATTGCTTCATCAGTCTTTCTATGCATGGGCAATAAAGTAGGTGGTATAGTATTTAAAAAGTCAATTCTGGCATAGAATTCCAAAGATAGTGATGCATGCCCATTGTGCAGTAAGCTTGTTTCTGTTTGTTTGAATATTCTCTTTAATTATTTAAATATGCATCACTCTATATAACTGATTTAAATCATTATCGGAATATGCTTCGTGGCAATAGTTGTAGGTGATATATGCACCTTGTGGAGTAAGCGTTTTATGTTTTGTTTGCATATTCACTTTAACTATATAAATTAGCAACACTCCATACAACAGAATAGGCGTGGTTGCAATAGTTGTGGGAATTATCGTTGTTTTCTTCCTATATGATTTTTACTCACACACTATTAATGATTGATGAATATTTTGTACTCATTATCATCTGTAGTGTCTTAAATTGTAATATACGCTGAATTTATTTCGTCATCAACCTTTTCTCGCTTTGCTCACACTATCGGTATTTCTGGCCATACCCTTTGATGTAGTGAGAAGGATGGAAGATTAAACAAATTGTTCCCATTCCTATTAATTGCATTATATCATATACCATTATATAGTTCAATATTGTCATTTTATGTTGAATTAATTAATAAAATATCTCCATAAGATAAGATAACTTTTATTTAAGTCGGCATGTCAAAAACACAAATACATGATAACGTGAGCTTTTGATATACTAAACTGATATACAGTGTATATATATACATGTATATGTACTAGTCATCTACCCTTCTAACCTATTCAATAACATATAATTTTGTCTACCGACACGACCTTTACCGGACTATATGAGTAACATGGTGGGTGTTTTATAAGAAGCAGGAACATGTTTTGGTGGAGTCCGTGTTCCTCATCTTTTTAGTTTTCTGTGTTGTGTTGTGTTTTGTGTTTTGCTTGTCTTTGTCTAGTATCCTCTGTGCTCAATGTGTCCAGTGTCTCTGGAATGTCCATTCTTGATTGTCCCTTCCATTTTGTAACACGCTTATTTAAAGCAGTCAACATGCAATACATCTAACATTTATTGTCAACGCAATGTAGTATACCCTTAGCTTAGTGATATCTGATAAAAAGGCTTTATATTTTTAATCTATGAGACAATTAATCTAAATATATCACAAATCATAATTGCTGATTCTTTCGAAACATTATAGAGATCAAACTCGAGATGCCAAAGTAAACGTATGCCCCCTCCTTCTAGAGGAGACATGTCACAAGAGTTTTTACGCACACATCATCCTTCATTTTGAAAAGGGAATTCCTTAAAACAGTACATGGTTGCTTATTACCTAGTTTTTGACCTTTTTGACTGGGGAGGGGATAAACACGTTTTTCCGTCAAAAACAACCTTCAATTACTTATGAATTAATTATGAAGATGTAAGCTATTCAACGCACAAAAATAATACGATTATATGAAATTCTAAAAAAAAAAAGTGACGTATTTAAAGATAACAAGAAAATTAATTACAGTAAATGGAATTAATTAAGATAATATCTGACACTTCACTGAATCACTTCCATTGTTTGTGAGGTCACTGTGTCAAAACCGCAAACTACGATCTGTCACCTACGTATTTATGTACTACTGTTTGTATAAATATTGACATTAAACCTTGTTGTTTCAATATACCTGTTGGCAAACCAAAACATAAGGTGTTACTTGTGTTCTTTTAAGGTTCCCACTATGAATACTATTTCGTTCATTACCTGTGTATTGTTGCTTTCACAGACTGTATACAGTAAGTTGTGTTTAAGAGATTTTAGATCTACAAAGTATTGTTTAGTTATACAGACTGGTCATATACAAGACTATTGTATAATGTGTGAGAGTTAGTCTAGTATAACATCAGACTCTTGGACTAATTTAGTATATTTGAACATTTGAAAAGTTAATTTTCAAAATATTTAAAATGTATGCTCATTACCGTATGTTTTATTTCATCGCACTATGCATATATTAAATATAAAGTTTTTTAATTGATAGTCTGCTGCTTTTGAAACAAGATAAAGACATCTTAGCTTGACCAATGTCCAAGAATATGTATCACAGAATAATGTTCTCATACAAATATTCATGTTTGTTTTATCGAAATGCGTGGAAAGAATATACATACATATGTTATTTAAGCTTCAAATTGTTTGGTATCAATGTGGTTCACACCGCATAGCAAGCGACTTCCCTAATAACTCGAAAAAAAGGAGGGGGGGGGTAATTTTTAGGATTGTGTTTGCGATTCGAGCACAAGCGTAAAATGAAAAAAAAAAACGAAAAAAAAAAACATCAGAATAAAAGTAAATAAAATTTCATCATGGTCGTGAAAATAAAAAATGTCAACTATTTTTATACGTTCTACGCTTGTTAAAATCACTAAATGTAGTTTTATGGAATGTTGTTCTCGCTAAACTGATATAAAAATTCTACGTGGTTGTTATTTCATAAAACTTATTTCAATATTTTTCTTGCAGCACAGACGTTCTATAATTCTGTATCTCTGAACCAAAATTACTTGAACAGAGGATGTCCTATATTAAATTGCCCGCCCATGTCATGTCCATCCAGATGTAAGATGCCTACTTTGTTCCGTTATAATGGTAGATTGTGTCGTGGATGTTACAGGAATATATGTATATCATACACATACCCTCCAGCTCTTCAATAATAATGTAAGTATTAATTCCTTAACAATAAACTTTGCATCGCATATATTATGCTATTGGGGTCTTGCTTAACAATAATATTGTGTGATTTACTAAAACTATAACCAATCTCCCTCGGGCATTAGTAACCTTAGCCAATCCTTACTATCATTTTTAAACCCATTGACCTTTTTTTTTCTCCCAAATACTTTAAATTATTTGGTTTTCCATTTTTTACTATGAGAGTTCCTGAAGATAATTCCAGAAACACGTCATAACCACTACATTAGATGTCTACATTTTCATATTTCGTATTTTTTCTTAAAATGATGAAAAATAAAATAGCAACACAGGACGGCACACAACATATCAAGTCAAACAGTGAATGACATCGTTTCCGCTCAAATGCTAAGCAGTGTTCCTATCCCCTTTTGGCACTAGTCAAATAAGATGGCAGCGACAAAATAAAACATATGTGTGCCAATAAAACAATCTTAAACTCTTCCATTTGTATTTAAGTGAATGTACTAAGCAATACAATTGAGTGGCCATGTATATGTGTGTTAGAGTATCGGTTTTGTCACCAAGATTTTTATCTTGAATTTTGGAACTGCTCCGACAGTGTAGTATATATTTTTGGGGAGGGTTATTAGATACACCATTCGTGTGATAAGTCGTCTATTAAAACGAGATGAACATTATGTCATATAAAAAACTGTTATTCCCCACATTACTCTAAGTTGAACATATTACATATATAGAAGTACAACATTGCATGGAATAAAGGTGTGGACAATATATGGCATGCATGTACAAAATGTGAGATTCAGGATCTTAATCGTACATTGTTGCGTAACATTTATGACAAGTAATCATTAAGATATGGCGGGTTTTTTACAAGTATACCATGAATAAGAAGAACAAATACTGCACCGTCAAAAAAGTTCCAAATATTATTGGAAAATCGTACAAACATATATCCATAAGACACCAGTACATTACCGCTCACTTTCCTGGCTTGGTGCAAACACTTAAATAAAGTTGCGGGGTTAATATAGGTTCATCGTACAAAATCGCCCGTCTTAGTAAATTATGGGGTCATGCATTTTACAATTAGAACAATAGCGTTTCAATATCAAACATGGTTTTAATCTTCTGATTTTAAATTATTATGAGAGATATGTATTATAACCGTAAAACATAAGCGGTTAAACATTTACTTTCAACAATAAAATGAACCACAATAACACGGACTACTATTCTGACAAACCTCAAACTCCACATAAACAGAAAAAAACAAAGGCAGAAGTAATGATAGACTTGGTCTTACTGCTTACGTTTCCGAATCTACAAAACACTACACAGAATATTAAAGATAGAACAACACAAATCACACTAACACCTGGGTGAACTCAGGTTCTACGGAAGGGTAGGTAGTTCCTGCTCCACGTGTGGCGCCCGTCGTGTTACTCTTGTTACAAATCCGGTGATATTTCATGAATGGAATTTCTTGCAAAAGTTAGTTGACTGGTCATGTTATTAACGTTTTGTTTTGTTTTTATTTCAGATTTCTACAGGCACAGATGAAGGCTTGCCACCTAGATATATCCTCAATACTCAATATTGAAATCCAGTATTTGTAATTTATTTCTATTTATTACGGCATATATTTTTGTACTTTATTTATTTGATATATTTATAATAAAATGTATAAATTAGTATCCTTCATTGTGACTGTTTGATACCAGTATACTCTACATAGTATACGATTTTGTCTTTTGAGAGGCAGCAATGCAAATGATTCCTTCAAAAGACATGATTGTTTATTAAGGAATACATTTTAAGATGAATACCGAGCACGCATGTCAGAAGACTTGCGATGATCTGGATACAAAGCTTATTATAGTACAAGGACTGAAGTGTGGCTACGAATACAACGCAAAGCTAATGAGGAGACAAGTCTAATCAGAAATCAGTAATCAGAAGTCGTAAATCAATGAAATACGAACAATACCATGGCCAAAAGACAAAAGGATAAACAAAGATACATAAAACACTACACAGAATACTAAAGATTGCGCAACACGACCCCCACTATGAACTGAGAGTGAACTCAGGTGCTCCAGAAGTGTAAGCAGTTGAGAAAACAGATTTCCACGTTGCTATTGGACACATGGCTGCTATTTATTATGGCGATCACATGTGTCTACGTTAGTAATCTCTATTTAAAAACGTTCTGATAAGACCAGGTAAAACTCTAGAATATTGTATCAATTACGATACACCTTACCAATAGACATTCTTTATTATAAACTATTGTAGTTATTGTGATTACTAGTATATAATATACCTAGAAAGTTTTACGGTCACCACCATGATTTGGTTAACCGTTACGGGATATCTGTGTAAAATGCAACCAGAGTACCACGACAGTTGCCGCATGTGGAGCAGGAATTACTTACACTTCCGGAGCACCTGATTAACCACGCTTTCAGTGGGGTTTGTTTTTCTCCATCTTTAGTCTTGCGTTGTGTTTTATAGTTCGTTGTTTGTTCATTTTAATTTGATCATTGGGTGTTCTGTCCTTATTCGATTTACGTCTGATTGCTCCTTTGGTATCTTCAAACTTTTTTTATTATTCAATACATAATCAAAAAATACTAAGTAAAAAACATATGGATGTAACTAAACATGAGAGACTATCCAACCTTACACTTGAAAACAAAATAAAGTAAAGAAGCATTGTTTTTTTTTGTTTTTTGTTTGTTTGTTTTTTGTTTGCAGTTCTATCCGCACCAAAGTGTAAACACTTTCAGTTGTTAATATACGAGGTCAAATCCAATACATGCTACCTATTGAATCTGTATGGTCGGTTATCAACGGTCAATCTAGATATAGGTACAATATTAGCATTATTTGCCTCTCCAATGTTTTGACCTTGAGAGTACCTAATGAAGGGTATTCCAGAACAAAAATATTTGATTCATAAAATGGCTCAGGGTTATGTCCAGAAATTAATAGCCGTATAGCTCTATGTGTATAGAATACCATATATGTAAGTTATTTGACGTCTGTTTCCTGTCTTTGGTCACTCCCATTATTTAATGGGGTGCTGTATTTTTCTGTAGATTGCTTGGTTGTTTGTCTTTTCATCTCGTTCTACTCTCTGTCCTTACGGCTTTTGGTTATCATTTTGGCATATTATGGTACAGATACGATTTGCATCGGAAAAGGGGGGGGGTGGATAATACTTCGCTTGTTCGCATCGAATGTAGTAAATTGTGGTTTGAGCATCAGTTAGGTCAATCAAGTTCTATTAACTAGCTAGTTTATTGTTTCCCCGCTAAGCAACCAACCTTAAGAATTAAGAGCAAATAATTGGCTCAGAGACGGGACTTGGCGTCCATGTGAGTCCAAATATTTACTTGTGGATTTATTTTACCGAGCTAGAACTATAAAACTCGAAGTCATTGTGTTGGTCTAGCATAAAGCACACATAATCATCATTCCACATTGCAATGGTGGAAACTTACTCGTATGGCGTTAAAAACAACCATTTGACTCTACAGAACACGTGACTGAAGAGTACAATGAAGACAAATAATTATAATTGTGTCTTCAAATGAATCGTTTTAAGTCATGTTTCTGTGGAATTTATCATTATAATTACTATTCAAAATTAGAGCGTATGACGCCTTTCTGGAATAGCATTCATCAGGTACACTGAAAGTCAACAGATTGAAAAGTCTAATAATTGTTTTTAAAAATCTTTGGGAGCAAGAAATTGAAAGGGTCGAAACAGGATAGCCGAAATCAGCCATGGTCACCTATGGGCGAGGGAGGAGAACCTTAGTTTTAATAATAATTACAAATATCTACTTTTTATTTCTATTTATCACTGGGTCGATGCATCTGCTGGTGGACTATTAGTCCCTGAGGATATCATTCACCCAGTATGTAGTGTTTTGGCACTGATATTGTTTATTATATATACTCAACAACAAAAATTAAGGACCATTTTGAAAAATAAATTTAATAAATAACAATAAATAATATAAATAACATAGGTAAATATTTTGACATTTTTGAACACTATGGTAAATAAAAATTTCATTTCAAACGATTCTACTATTGCATATGGAACACAACGACGGTCAAAAACGATAACACTAAATTTTCGAATTTTTGAAAAGATTCCATGATTATCAAAAACGTTACGAAGCAATTGAAATGTCACAAAATGTCAACAGTTTAAACATTAATATCGAGTATGTCCACCTCGCGTACGAATAACCTCTACAACGATTTTGGAAGCCGCAAATTAGTATTTGAAATTCAGCCTGAGGAATTCTTGACCATTCATCAACGAGTGCATCTGCTAGCTCTTGTATGGAGTTTGGCTGGTTTTGTCGATTTGAAATCCGACGTTGCAAGATGTCCCAAGCATGTTCTATCGGATTTAGGTCCGGAGACTTTGCTGGCTAGTCTATGCGCTCGATTGTTTCCTGCTGGAGATACTCATTGACGATTCTAGCGCGATGAGTCTAGCATTTTCATCCCCGTCAGTATGAAATCATCGTCAATTGCACCAGCGTAAAGTCTAACAATAGGAGCAAGGATTTCATCACGATATCTTATACCTGTCAAAGATCCGTTTCTGGTGACATAGAGGTCTGTAGAACCATCATAGCTAATGGCACCCCAAACCATAACGGAGCCCCAACGAATCGATCATGTTCAGCCACACAACAGTTTTTAAATCGTTCATTCTTCTGCCTCCAAACTCGTCTTCGACCATCATGAAAATCTAAACAGAACCTAGATTCATCTGTAAAAAGTACAAGTCGAATACGATGTACACCCCAGTTGCCATGACGCCTGGGAAACTGAAGACGGCAATTACGGTGGCGGGCGGTTAATGGAGGTCGTACAGCAGGTTTTCTAGCACGCAAACCAGATGCGTGAAGTCTTTGTAGAAATCCGAACTCCTGATGCTGCATGAAACTCTCTATTCAACGTAACGGCTGATGACATCCGATTTCGCTTCGCTAGCAAGGCTATATGACGGTCTTGATGGGCTGTCCTCCTTTTAGTTCGCCCACTTTTTGGTCTCCGTTGTACACTATTAGTCTGTTGGTATCATGTCCATAACCGTCCGATTACTGTATGGCTAACGTAAAACTCTGCATCCACTTGGCGTTGCGAAATACCAGTTTGCAGAAAACATTGCTCTCGAGGCTTCCTCTACTGTCAAATGCCTTCTCATCGGCATCTTTAAATGTTTAAATGTTCAAAAGTGACAAATTTACACGAATTTACCAAGAAATCATTTTTCTACAGCTGTGTGGAAAAATGCACTGTCTATAGACCACTTTGGAAACAGGAGAAAATCAATATCAATGCAGTGCAGACTCAGTGTCACGTACGCAATGTAAACACAAAAAAGGTGTACTCGATATTGAGTATTGATGTATGGAGGACCAGCTTAGCAACAAAACAACTTTCAAATATAAACTAGAACTTTTTAATACTTCTGAAAAAAATATGGTCCTTAACTTTTTTTGCTGTGCATATTTACATGTAGGCCTCTTTTATATCAACACATAAATAATTGGATTAACCAACCTCAAATGTTCGTCTATAAAGGAATAAAGTGCTCGTTTACAACCCGAATTCATAATAATTAATTAATTAATACTCTAATAAGACAACAGCATTACGTAAATACAAGGTACCAGGTACAAATGATAGTATTACATCAATTGAAGTTCAAACCGAGGTACATCTTAAGTACAACAAACAAGATAATTAATTATATCAATTAGCCTACATTACTGCTTTAATTATCATTACATAAGAGTTGACACGTTACTGAATCACTTCCATTGTTTGTTAGATCACTGTGTCAAACCTCAACTTACGCTCCAGCGCCTACATACAATGTATAATATTGTTTGTGTACTAAATATGAACAAGGACACTGGAACTAGAGTGAAGATTACAAGACAAACACATCGTAAATTATATAAAGTAATAATATTTACATTGACGTTGTCAAAGAATATATATAATAATTTGATTTACTGGGATTCAGCGCTAGAGGCAGAATTTAAAATTAGCCAGTTCATACATATATTCCCGTGAATGTTTTGAAATTAGCTTAATCTCGTCACTTTTTACAGAAGTGTCTATAACTAGCCATGGAAGTCAGCAGTCATGTATATATTTTTGGAGACCATTCAAGGACTATTATATTCAATATTCCAATAAGATCGTTGTTAATCCAATAAAAAACATTCTCCCATTTTTACGGCGTTTTAACCCCGCTGAACCAGTGGTGGAAAAATCTGTAATCCTCTAGAGGATTAAATGTCTCGTGCCTTTCCCCGCATTAATTTCAAACGCATTAATTTCAACTTTTGAAATAAAATTCGTGTTAAATAATGGGGGAAACAAATTCTCCTTCAGTTGCCCTTGTGGGTTACGATATTTCTCCACTCTCGAGAGTTAAATTTAAAATTTTAACCACTCGCCTGACGGCTTATGGTTAAAATTTTTAATTTAACTCTCTTGCGTGGAGAAATATCGTAACCCACGTGCAACTGAAGGAGAATCTATATTTAATCCATAGGTTACTATGTTAAACTCTGTTCTGAGGTTGTGGTCATCTCGTAATTGTGATACACCTACTAAGTGCTAAATTTATAAGTAACCAATCATTGGCCATTCATATATAATCCGGATTCAACCGTGTCTATAGTTTCTAAGAAAAGGCTTTTATTTCCCCGTGTAGTCCTATGTTAAAAACTACGTCCTGTAGTAGTGCCCATCTTTGATGTCCGATGACCACATAAATCACAGACTACTAGTATGTAGAGAACCAGCCATGAATTGTTCACACCGCATTAAATTTTAAAACACTGAGTATTTTGCAATAATAATTTGGGGTTCACTTAATCAAATTTGCAATCTTGGCACTGGCGCTATTTTGAATATTTTGATTCGTACAAAAGGAAAAAAAAAATACCGGCGAATTACACCAAAAGGAACAATCAAACCAAGTTTGTTTCCATTTCACCAAGTAGTTTCAGAGAATATGTTATTAACGTACCACGTAGGTCGACGATGGTGGACGCAAAGTGAGCTAATAAAGGCGTTCTCCTGTTCAGGCATAGATGACCTTATCCAATGTTGGTTATCCTGTTTAGACCCTTTGATTTATTTACTCTCAAAGACTTTTAAAATATTTGGCTTTCCAATCTTTTGATTATGAGCGTATTTGATGAAGCTTATTCCAGAAACGCGTCGTGCGCACTAAATTTTATTTCTACGTTTTTATTATTTATATCTATATTACGCAAAATAGCAATTTTAGTGTCAGCCATTCAAATAACAAATACCACAGCTTAAAAATGATAATGGGTATTAAGCCTGGGTTGTATGTTTTGTTTATTTGACAAATGCGTAACAACTTAAAACACATTCTGTTAATGTTTATCATTCATGCCTATAAATTAGTATGCTGTCATCTGTAAAGATTTATTATAACATTAGAATATATCGTTTTCAGATGACTAAACTCAGAAATATTTAAAGTTGGACATTTAACGCATCGTTCATCATTTTGTTCAAAACAGTTTAAACAATGACACACACATCAACAAAACGAACAATCACATGAACCCTCTTTTATGACTTTTCACAGTTATATCTCGTAAAATGGATTCCAATTTTCATACATATTTCAAAATGAACATTTGCTTACATATTTTATCCATATTTCATATTTTCATAGATTTCTACCGTTTTAATAATCTCTGATAATTGCATGAATCATGCCACATATACTCGGTAATTTTATAAGGTTGTACATATACAAGTAAGAAGAGTTTGAAGATACCAAAAGGGTAATATAAAGCCATAAACCGAAGGAGAGACAACAGAATCCCAAAAGACAAAAGGACAACAATGATCTACAAAACATTACACAAAAAACTAAAGATCGAGCAACACGAACCCCACTAAAAACTGGGGATGAACTCATGTACCCCGGAAGGGTAGGCAGTTCCTGCACCACATGTGGCAAGTAACTTACTTGATAATATTTCAATCTTTGATAAGCTCATTTACATACAAGTGTATTCATTATTATAATTATATCGAAAATAGATTACGAAAAGAAAACTTAAACAGTGATTGTCAAATTCACCAATATCACCTCCCGCATTAGATCATTGAACACAAGAAGACCACGAGATATGATGATGGAAATCAAGATCCTGCCTTGGGACAGGCACAAATGTGTGGTGGTGCAAAATGGTTCATATTTTTAATGCATTTCAATGGGTAAAAGTTTACATTATAGAACAAAAAGAGGATATAAAGACAGTGTATGAAAATTATTCCTTGCAAATGGCCACCCAACAATAACCTCGCCTAACATAGTTGGTTGTTGTTCATTAGTACCTGTAATAACTATCCACATGAATTACTACTCTGGGAAACCCCAAACTTATGTACATAGAAATGACCAGAACGGTGCCAATAAGGAAATATAGCGCAGACCTGGCTGAGGAGAGATATAATATATTTAAATGTTATAAAGAAGAGCTTGAACATACAAAGGGAGTATTTAGAAGCCGTAAATCGAAGGACAGACAATGGATTAGTCAAACGAAAAACATGACAAATATACAAATGATCTAGAAAACACTACACAGAAATCTTAATATTGAGTATTATGAATCCCACAAAGACGGAGGTGAACTTATGTGTTCCTGAAGGGTTAACAGTTCCTGTTAAACTAGTGCTGCTTGTAGTATTGCTTTTGTCAACAATTCTTGAAATAGAAAAAAATACCAACTGTTGAAAATTAAAAATTATACAACCCCATTAGAAATAAGAAAAATATATATTGCAACTAATGAAAATTATACCCCTTTCTCATCCAATAAAAGGAAGATCCCCTATTTATGGAAGGTATTACAGATTTAAGTCCTACTTACACATATCAGTTAGTACAACTATATGTACATTAATGTTTAAACTGACATATAAAACAAATAAAAATCTTATAAAAATGACAAATTAATTTGATAACTGTCTTACAACAATTTCTTTATTTACTTCATTTCTATAAAATAATTAAGCGATATTCATTGGTTAATTTTATCTTGTTAATTAAAATAAAGATAAATAGGCCACCATGTGGTAATAACACCATTATGTTATAAATATTGTAATTAAATTAATGGATTTAAATGTAGGAAGTTGTCACAGGACGTTGATTTATTAATTAATTTCAACTTGTCCGATTTATCAAACTATAATAAATTTTAAATGATACAAAGACATGTTAATTTACTTCCTAGATGGGATGAAACAATATGAAATAACTGAAAATTCTTTCCAGTATGATAAAAGGATTGCAAAATATTTGTTAATATATTATTTTGACATGCTCTATTTTTAATGATTTTCTCTTATTGTCCACATAACTATGAACTTATATATGATACACACGGTACTTCCATTTACCTGATTGACCACAATCCTAACTTGGTGTAATAGAATCAATCCGGAGACATACCCCAAAAACTATGACACACTTCGTACTTCCGCTTGGTTTGCTGGTCAGGTATAATAAAAACAATCATGAGACATACCCCAAAACTATGATACACACTGTATTTCCGTTTGGCTTACTGGTCACAGTCCTAACCAATTTATACATAGGCTACCCTACAACTATCGGTATTTCTTTTTAAACATCTAGTTTCTAGATACAAAATCTTTGATAAAGAATATTTTGATTTTAACTGCATTCTAACAAGTCTATGATATTCGATATACAAACCAGAGTATGTGTCGGAACAAGACGACAGCGATAGTCGTATATACATGTAGTTTATTTGTAATATAATTGCAAACAAGGTTAAATGTTAAATGTTGCTTAATAAGATACAAAAGTGTATTAAATAGTTATTATGAAATGGTATATGATACATGTGTTGTAAAATATTGTTACATGTCGATTATTCCTTGGATAATCAATGTTGGTTTCACAGGGTAATTTCAAATTACACGACCTTAGACTGAAGATAAATGCCAACAAGCATTGTTGAATTGACTATATCTTGTTGTTTAAAAAACAAACCAATTCAGAGACATACCCCAAAACTATGACTAAAGAATTTCCTGTGCATATATTTTTAAAAATGACTGATGAGGCAATATTCAGTGACTTAGACAAATGCAATCCCTTTATACAGTTTGGCATGTGAAAAATAGATCTGGATTATTTATTGTTCATTACATGACTCAATATTTTCGCTTTAAATGTGTCAGTTTGAATGATACATGGTCAACAGATAAAACTTCTTTATGAGTAATTAATGACAAACAATTATAATATTCAAGATACATGCAAATCATTAGTTTTGGCACGGTAAAAATGAAACATCAAGCTTCCGCAATGATAACAAACCAAGGGCGGGTCAAGGATTTTAAGTTAGGAGGGGCGCACTTAAAAAAAATCGCGCCGAGCGGAGGGAGGCGCGAATTTTATTTGGGTATTTCGTGTGAAAAATCACGATTTTATGCAAAAAAAACATATTTTTTTCAATTTTAGGCGGGGCGCGCCCCCCCGCCCCTGCAAAAAATAGCTCACACTGAATGACAATTTGGTTTTTTTTTTAATTCGGGGTAATTATAAAATTTGTGGCAAAGAGTACAAAGATGTATAAAAATATATTAGACTATATCTAAATGCAGTANCCGCCCCTGCAAAAAATAGCTCACACTGAATGACAATTTGGTTTTTTTTTTAATTCGGGGTAATTATAAAATTTGTGGCAAAGAGAACAAAGAGGTATAAAAATATATTAGACTATATCTAAATGCAGTATACACAAGTACACCTCCGATTCACCCGTCCTGGATTAAATGTATGGTTTTTACTAATTTTCTTTCCTGCAAAGTTTTTAGTTCTCGTTTTAAAGTTTTGATATGTACTGGTACATTTGTATTAGGATAATATATCTCGGTTCATCAAGACTGTACATGTCATGATGAATGTGTTTTTCAGTTATCATTTACTTCTATGCAATGGCAGCCAATCAAACTACGGTTTCAGTTTCATTATTAAAATGGCAAGTTGTTACTAAGTGTAATGTTAATGTATGTTTAATTAATTCGATCAAAGTGATGATCGTCTCTGTGTTATATATTCAGTACGTTGATTAATTTATGCAAACTTCAACCTGTAATTACTTTGTTCTTCAATATCGAAGTAGGATTATATTAACAAATGGGAATATTGAAATGCAAATGAATCTGACACGGAGAATGCTTCAAGGTAAAGTAAAAAAAAGTAATTAAGTGCGATGGATAAAAAAAGGACTTTAATGTTGATAGAACGATATCTTGTCAGTTTTGTCTACTACCTTACAAAAGTTCAATAGAATTGAGATACGAAACAAACGATAGCCTTGCAGACAAACATCAACATGAGAAAAGGAAAATATGGTAACCTTGACCAACACTTACAGGAATTTGGTTTTTTTTTAATTATCAAATGTACCTGATGTACCTATTCATTCATCACTATTATCAAGGTAACATACCAATTAGATGTATTATAACTTTAAACAATATGATTTAAAAACCGATTAATTCAAATTAATGAATTCATTTTGTGTTCCATTCAATCTGCAATATGCGTATTTCAAGGATATGTCTTACATAAATTATCACCAACCTTGTAGATGGCATGTAGCTGTTGATGGACCCCAACTACAATGCAATGCAACAAAGATATTGGTTTATTTAGAAAAAAAAAGAGCAAAGAAATTAAAACAGTAAATTACAAACTGAAAAGTCCTAAAGGCAGAGTTTAATCTCGTATCTTCCACAATTCCCCCCTGAATGAAAATGCTATGACCTTTTAAAAACTGCTACGCATATAGAGATCTCTTACTTCAAATATTGTGGTCCACTGCATAATTATAAACATTATAATAAATATAATGTGGGGCCTGAATGAGTAAAGTCGTTGACTTCTGAAGAGTTTCGACCACAAGTCAGTGGTGTTATTTTTGAGGTCAGATATCATCAACCTTAAACATTCAGTCACCCAAAATACCTTTTCTATTAGAGGCAGAAATCCACAGGAATAGGGGTTGGGTGATTGTTGTGTCAAGCCACGTGAGTAATTTTGCAGCTATATCTTACGAAAACAAGTGACATTCAGATGTGATGACATTGATCACCACTTTGTGTCAGTTCAACAGGATTAATAGAATTTTCCCATTGTGAACTTTCCATTTATATGTAGCAACATTCCAGCAGCACCTGCATATGGAGTATATATCTCTCAGATGATACGATATTCCAGAGCTTGTGGTTCCTATCAGGATTTCCTTGATAGAGTTGCTGCAGACAAGGAAGCTACTGCACCAAGGGTTCCTTTTGGTAAATTTGAAGTCATCACTTCAAATATTTTACGGTCGCCACCATGATTTGGTTGACCGTTATGGAATATCTGTCACAAATTATCATGGATATGTTCCACTTGTCGTAAACACTTCCCGGTCCTTTCCTCATTCACGACTTATTACTGGGTTTGCAACTAGATTAACATGACGGGTGCCACTAGTGGAGCAGGAACTGCTTATCCTTCCAGAGCACCCGAGTTCACCCCCGGTATTTACTGGGGTTCATGTTACTCGATCTTTAGTTTTATATGTATGTTTTGTCGATCGTTGTTTGTCCTTTTGTACTTTATATTTTGGCCATTGTGTTGCCTGTTCTTCTTCGATATACGGTTTCTTATTGCCTCTTTGGTATCTTCAAACGCTTCTTAATAGTGCTAGTTCACTGAAAAAACAGCCCATGGGTAGACATGGTGATCACCGCGAACATATTATTCTTATTCCCAGTAAACTAGTCTTTGCTCTTATGCTCTTGCTCCATAATGCTGTGTTCTTACCAGGGAGGCAGCAAATATCAATTTCAATCTTTGAGTTGGACCCAACCGACAGGGCTCGAACCCACAATATATCGCTCCCATTTCAGTTGTGATATATTTGTATGCACTGTCATTTCAACAAGACATTTATACCAGTAGATCAATGTGTTTTCGTTGAATTTACAACTACATGTGCAATCATTGCCTATCACCACTACAGTTGTCGGTTCGAATCCCACTCATGGCGAGGTGTACTCGATACATCATTTTGTGATAAAGTTTGTCAGTGACTTGCGGTTTTCTCCGGTACTCCAGTTTACTCCACCAATAAATCTGATAACAATGATATAACAGAAATATTGTTGAAGGTGGCGTTACACACCATAACCCTAACCTTTAATGTGTTTTCATCATAAAGCTGAAACAAGTTTTAGAATTTGCTTATTTGATCACTGAACACTTTATTGTGGTAATGTAACAGTACACAACATATAAAACAAAGTTATGTGCTCTTCTAGTACATGTATTTGATATCAACATGTAAATGTAGAGCTTTGGCCATTAATCTCAAATTCAATTGCCATTTGTCTGAATTTTAAGGATCATGTCTATATAAGCACCAGAAATAAGATCGGAATTTGAGATTCCAAGTTTCTGCATCAGATCATCGGCGATTTTCTGTCCTTCCTCAATAGTTTGTCCATCCTTCATTACGACCTAAAATTATATACATTTGTATAATGTAATGATCAAATGAAAAACAAAAAAATACTACACAATTCTAAAATTCAATAGAAAAATTGTAGAAAATGGTAAAATTGATTGCTCTAACACACAAATACATGACCACTCATTTTCCTGTCTTGATACAGGCACTTCAATAAACAGTGGCTAGAGTTAAACTAGTTTATAGGCTCTGAGTGAGTGGTTGTTGTTTAATGCTAAGAGAGAACTTTGTCAGCTAGACATGGATATAAATTAATATGAGAGACTATCCAACATGACACTTAAACGGATAGTGCTGTTATTGCTGGTAAATTTCACTGTGAGAACAGATTACTACATTTTGAGGGACCGTCATGATTGTATAATACATGTAGTTGGATTTACAACTACATGTGCAATTAGTGCCTATCACCATTAAATTGTGAGGTTGAATGCAGCGTATTGTGAGGTGTACTCTATACACCATTATGTTATAAAATTTGTCAGTGACTTGCGGCAGGTCTGGTTTTCTCCGTGTACTTCGGTTTCCTCCACCAATAAAACTGACCGCCACGATATAACTACGATATTGTTCAAAGTGGCGTTAAACATCTTAACCCTAACTACATTTTGATAAAAAAAAAATTATGCCTGTTTTGTGATTCACCAATATAGTACTGAAACACAAACAAACCAGCAATAGTATAGGATTAAATAGTGTCCACCGTGAAATATTGTCCTCTGTTATAATTGTTTTCTATGATAAAGTCCGAGGACGGAATAAAGTGCAGAGATGACTTCTTTTGGTCGGTTGGGGATTTTTCATTTGAAAAAGATACAATCGGACACAATTTCACAGGACACTATTATGTCTTACAGTAGGATATGTCCATCTAGTCGGAAGAAGCAGCAAATACAAATGTCATGTCTTGAATATGACCCAACGAGGATCAAACCTTTGCTAATCATTAAGCCTATCATAGGTTTTGTCATGATTTCAACTTCCGAACGTGACAATTTAAACTCGGTACAACTAGTGACTTGTTGCAGGTCGTGCGGTTTTCTCCGGGTACTGCAGTAATGAGACACCACAATATAACTGACATTATATTTAATGTGGTGTTAAACACCAACTTGATTTGTTTTAATCAATATGTAATTATGCAAACACAAATACCAACGCTTTTAAGAGTATTATTCCAAATCATCTGTAAATAGCAGTTTTGTTTATTACTTCCACATTTAAGTGAGTGATTGTTGTTTAACGCCAATTTAGCAATTCTTCAGGTATATGATGGCGAGAGCAAGTTAATTTTCAACTAGTATTACTGTGAGCACAGTTCACTAAGATATACCCCCACTCCCCACATCTGTCCAACCTATTTCCATAACCAAAACATTACTGATTGTTCCGACCAAAATTGAAAGGGACCCTCCTCTATTACCCAGCCAATGATTATTTAGTAAAGTTTCACCAGATTCCATCATAAATTTCAAAAAAATTTCCTATGACATTGTATAAAATATAAAGCCCCTAACTCTGGAACAATAAAAGTGAATATCATCAAAATTAAACCCTTCTCTCTTCATGAGTAAACTACTGCTCAAATTTCAAAATATTCTGAGAAACACTACTCAAGTTATCATAGGACATATGGTAAAAATCCTATTTTCCGTCATATCAAGTCCAATAACTCTGGAATGTCAAAAGTGAAAATCGTCAAAAATGAAAGGGATCTTCCTCTCTTCACCAGTAAACGGCATATAAAATTTTAAAAGATTCTAAGAAACACAACTCAAATTATTGTACGACATAGGATTTGTATACAGACGAACGGACATGGTGAAACCAGTACATTGTATAGCCCCCTACAACTTCGTTGCGGGGGGTATAATGAGATGATGATGATGTCCTTTCTGTTCTAGACAAACACGCTGAGTTGGATTTGCATAATGCTACCTCACTGAAACAACAGTCCGCAGGTAGAAATGTCACTCCACTTGGACACATTACGTGTATTCTGATTCCAAGCCAACCAGTATTTGCTCTTTCTTCTTAATGCTATGTGCTTACCGGAGAAGCACAAATACCAATTTCATAGACTTTGGTTTAACCCGACCGGGGCTCGAACCCACGATCTACCGCACTCGAAGGGAGGACGCTAACCATTACGCCACCGATGCAGTTCTTCAACATTTAATACAGATTATTTAAGACAATGAGTTGATTTAGTGACCAATGTGAATCGTTTTACCATATGTGTAAATGGCGTTTCTTGTATAATTAAGAATAGCATCTTGTACCTACATTTTATATACAAACATATTTAACTAAACCTATACCTGAATTGTATAAGAAATATATAATTAAAATGAGACTATCATCACATAACCTTGGCTATTGAACAAGGAAGGTATTGTAATGTTATAGAAACAATAGAAATTGTAAATTTTGTATAGATGATATAGAAGGTGAAATGCATTTTATTTTACTTTGTCCTATGTATACTTATTTGCGATGTAATCTCATAAAGCCATATTATTGGAGAAAACCATCAGTTTTCAAATTATTACAATTATTTAACATAACAAATGTAAAACAATTATGTAATTTAGGTAAATATATTTGCTGTGCATTAAAACTTAGAGCTGACACTCTGTAGCATTTACATTTTTAAATTGTATTTTCAACTGACTGTTGAATGTAGTCTACAGTTTTAGACTATAATCTGTATTGAATTTGTAATGTTTTGTGTGGACTTGTGATATATATTTTTTGTGTGTGATATTTTTTATGTGCTTTGTCTTATTTATGATCAGTATAATTGTAAATATTGAATATATGTATTCCTATATGTTGTATGACATTGATTAATAAAGAATAGAATTGAATTGAATTGAGTGAGTGATTGTTGTTTAACGCCAATTCAACAATATTTCAACTATATCATGGCGAGAACAAGTTAATTTGCAATGATGATGAGGTCCGCTTTGTACTAGACCAACACGCTGAGTTGGAGTTTTATAGGGCTAACTCACTGAAACAACAGTCCGTGGATAGACGTGTCGCTCCACACAGTTTTCTGATTCCGAGCCAACCAGTCTTTGCTCTTTTTCCTTAATGCTGCGTGCTTAGCGGAGAAGCAACAAACACCAGTTTTATAGTCTTTCGTTTAACCCGACCGGGGCTCGAACCCACGATCTACCGCACTCGAGGTGAGCACGCTAACCATTACGCCACCGATACGGTTTAAGTAAGAAGAAACCAGTCAACATTTGATAACGGCAAAATCACAAATTGGTACTTTGATGTTTACAGATGATGTAAATTGCGCATACATTATTAATTTTAATTGTCTTTGTTTTCGTAGATACCATCAAACTCAGAATAACCCAGAAACGGGGAAATGACCAAATCATTAAAACCACAACATCAAAGGACTAGGTGATGGAGAATCATATTTTCAGTCATTCATCAGAACCTACATTTGTACTATAGACACTGAAGTATCATATAAAATAATTTAGGTTTATCTCATTCCTCTCAATGTAAGGAAACATATTACAACTGGTAGACTTAAAAAAAAACTTAAAAGTATCAGCAATATATTTAGCTCGATTTATGTAGCATATCTACCTACCTCTAATTCCATGAAGTCACCATTGTTGAGGTTATGTACTTTATCTATATGAACACGTGTTTGTCCCACAATGTAAAGGGTCCTTGTCTTTTTCACAATTCCTTTTATTCCTAGACATTTTCCTAAAGTCTCCTAAAATCAATTTTCATAAAAACTCAATTTTTTTCTCTCCTTATTTTATGATTTTGTTTACTCATATTTCTATTTCAGTGTTAATTATGCATCGTATTTCAATTTCAGTTGTTTGTCATTTTGTCCTTTTTCCTTTAATTTGGACATTGAATTGTCTGTCCTTCTTCGAATTACGGACTTTGATTACCCCTTTGTTATCTTCAAACTCTTCTTACACTAACATCCAACAATGCAAACAATACCTATACATATTGTCAGAAATCTTTGACGGAATCCCGGGTGTATAAATAGAACTGTTACTATATACATGGCGGTTTCTCTGCTGTTGGGTACAACCTCTGCGAAAGCCGTGTATGCTCGTTTTATTAGACGAATAAATAACCAACTAGCCTTAATGACTGGTGAAAATGGGTTTATGATGCTTAATGGATGCCACCCTACATATAAATTAAAATTAACTTCCAACAACTAGCTCTTAAAAGAGAAAGTTGTTTTTCCAGATAGGTCATCAGTGGCCAAATGCTAAGCAAACGTACAGAACCTATCAATTAACACCCCTTCGAATAAAAACGTGTGTCCTGCTCCATATGCCTAATCAAATTACATATTTCGTTTGGCTATACAGGAACATATAGCAAACAAAAATCCAACAAATATCTAATTTTAATTCTATTGTTGATAGACCCATTAATTCCAGAACCAGTTTTGTATATCTAATAATTTATTGTATGTAAACTTGTTCTGGTCATACTGTACTCTTTATTAAACGTTAAATAACATATCAACATATCATATACTCCATAAAACATTTGTCAGCGAATAACGGAATGTCAGTGGTTTTCTCCCGCCACTCCACTTAACCAATGTACCGATTACCATAATGCAAATTAAATATTGTTGAAAGTGATGTATTGTGTCTCAACATGATCAAAGGGAACTAACTGCAACTTATTTCTACTACTTCTAAAACGCATTTAAATTATTTTGTTTTGGGTATTTATTTTGAACCCATGGTTAATTGTCCACAGTAAGCACTTAAGAAACAAATGCTTCTTCTCTGTTCGCTTAATAACCGATCTGACATTTGTAGAAAATGAAGAGGATTTACTTAAATAATAGTTTTCATGATAGTCTTATTTTGTTTCATAGAGGTCCTTTTATGCACAGGTACATGTGGACAGGACCGTATGTTGTCTCTGATTACCCCCCCCCCCCTTTTTTTTTTAACAATTTTTAACATCGATTGTTTTTTCATATAAACAACATTTTGCAACTTTCTATGTATCACTGAAACCCGGTATGGATAGAAACTACTGTTTGATTGTAGTTGTTGTATACATGTCATACAGTGATACTAGTACATAGAAAGTTGCAAAATGTTGTTTATATGAAAAAAACAATCGATGTTAAAAGTTGTTAAAAAAAAGGGGGGGGGGCAATCAGAGACAACATAGGGTCCTGTCCACAAGTACCTGTGCATATATGTAGTAAATTATAAGCAAAAATAAAGTACCGGTGTTTAACAAGTTGTGTAAGCCTCGTAATTACCGGCGCAATAAATTTACCTAAAAATCTATATAAAACACTACGCCTTGAGTGAGTGAGTGATTGGTGTTTAACGCCAACTCAGCAAATTTTCAGCCATATCATGGCGAGAACCAGTTAATTTTCAATGAGATTATGATAAGATCCGCTTTGTATAAGACCAACACGCTTAGTTGGAATTTTATAGTGCTAACATACAGAAACAACGGTCTGCGGATAGTCATGTCGCCCCAAATGTCATAGTCTTTGGTTTGACCCAATCAAGGCTCAAACCCACGATATATCGCACTCGAGGGGAGCCCGCTAACCAATACACAACTAATGCAGTTCACTACTTCTTGAAGAAATAACTAACAATTATTATACAAAAAAATATTTAAAAAAAAACCAAATACAATTTTTACCATTGAATGCATTGCGAATGCATTAGCGAGCTCGCCTCCAGTGCAGTAAATCATGGGTTCAAACCAGAGAATGTACAATTGGTATTTGCTCCTTCTCGCTAAGCACCAGAATTAAGGATTGAGAGCAAAGACTGGTGGACTCGGAATCAGAATAATGTGTCCGAGTGGGGTGATATGTCTACACATATAATTATAGATTGTTGTTTCAGTGAGCTAGCACTATATAAATCCAACAAAACGCGTTGGTCTTGTAAACAATGGACATCATCATCATCTCATCCAAACGTAAATTATTCCCGCCATGACATAGCTCACAAATTTGCTGACATGGCGTTAGCCAACAGCCACTCACTCACTCACTCCATAGTTTTGGTGGGCATATGGTAGTTGGTCTTACATGTACATAGTCAATCATTGTATCACCACTACAGCATATTGGATTCCAGCTCGTAGCGATGTTTAATCCATAAAACTACCTGATAAAGTATGCAGGAGGTCGGAATTTTTTTCATGGACTCACTAATACAACTGAACCGCTACGATATAACAAAAACATTGCTGAAAGTGGCGCTAAACATTATTGAAGTAAACCCTGATACAGGCAATATAATAATGAGATTATATAATAAATAGTTTACCTGTAAACTTTCTGGATTTGTAATTTCAGTTATGTTGTAATCACTGAACTTTGGTCCCTCTTGGTCTGGTCTATCATAGAAAATGAGTTGAGCCATTTTCCCCTGCAAAGTAATAATAACAACAGTGTATATAGTGCCGGTATGTGCAAGTTGTTGTTACAATCAGATTGTATAGATATATGGATACGAACACCATAAATAACGGATAAAGAGATGAAATAATAAAGAAATGTTATTGAAAACAAATATGTAAACATAAGTTAAAAAGCGAGGCCGTAATTCCGTTCCTGGACCGCCTGTGGTTTCAAAGACACATTCAACATGTCATTAAATATACCCCATATGTACTTGGCGGCTTCTACTCGCATTGACTACCAGTTGTGCTAATGGCTGAATATTTAACTTTATGTGATTCTGAGTTACATAACATTAATTACAACATTGAATACGTATACCTGATTTAGTTCGATACCTCTGATGGTGGATTATTAGTCCCCGGGGGTATAACCTCCCATTTGACAGTGCTTCGGCACTCACGGCCTATGAGAGGGGCCGGTTCAGTCGGTACATCGTTCTGGGGCCCGGAAAGCCAACAAGGGGCCCGTGAAACGCTGAATTATCCCGTCGTCTTAGCTATAGACGTTTTGTTTGTATTTTTTCATTTTTTGGGGGTATTTTCAACCCAAATCCTCAATTTTGAGAGAAGTCTCAGCCTGTCC
>MJUT01008576.1:83672-95506 GCA_002080005.1 Gigantidas platifrons
TCCCTAAACTATGAATACTGAAAGAGGGAAACAGCAAAATGTCAACTTCATATTCATTTATTCAATCGATCCGATCTGGGACCAAAGCCTACGAAATACCACACTCTAGGCGTGCATGCTAATCATTTGTCTAAATATGCCTTCGAATTTGAATAGAATATTAATACATTCTTCGGGTTCTTCTTGTTGCCTTACTAAGGCAATGATTCCCATTGAATTCATGCGTTATGAAAAGAACGTTGAAACAGTGATGGTCATCAATTCCACCAATATGAACAAAACAAACAATCACCACTCATCTTAACTAAGCTCACTTAACACAGAAAAGACCATGATATATGACATATGACGTTGGAAATCTAGATACGGGTCTATAGACAGGCACCATAATGTGGCGTGGTTAAACCGATTAATGGAATCTCAGCCTTCGCCTCTTGATAACTTGCATTCCAGCGACAATACATATATAAGCAAACAAACGATAAAACAATCTACATATTCGCTTCCTTTTCCAAAACACCACACACCAGTCTGCATGTTGATATTTGCAGACCAAAAGTTAGATAATACTGGATAACTATGTACTCTGTTTCTTTCTTAGTGAATATGATGTCTTAAATGAAGATGACTTTAATATGTCATTCAATGTACATGCGATGATGAGTAATTCTATTAAAAATATTTAATGCAAAACATTATTTTGTTGTAGCCTCATAACATATTATATTAATCTCGTCAACCGCATTGATAGCGTAATGGTTAGCGTGCTCGTCTCGAGTGTGGTAGATCGTGGGTTCGAGCCCCAGTCGAGTCAAACCAAAAACAGTACAATTGGTATTTGTTGCTTCTGCGCTAAGCACGCAGCATTAAGGAGAAAGAGCAAAGACTGGTTGGCTCGGAATCAGATAAATTGAGTGGAGCGACATGTCTTCGCGCGGACTGTTTCGGTGAGCTAGCACTATGAATATCCAGCGGGTTGGTCTAGCACAAAGTGGACCTTATCATCATCTCATTGACAATTAAATTGTTCTCGCCATGATATAGCCGAAACATTGTTGAATTGGCGTTAAACAACAATCACTCACTCAATCATTACCCTCGTCCGCTTATACCACGTGTAAAGAAAGTTTTCCGATACCAAAGGGATAATCATTTATTTTAATAATGATAACGGTGGTACAGTTACAGTTAATAGACACACAGCAGTGCATTGATTTATTTCTATCAAACAATACCCTCCGAAAATAAAGGTGAATCGGTATTAATTATTATATATACATGTAATATTTATATAATATATATATGAAGAGTTTGAAGATAGTAAAAGGGTAATCAGAATCCGTAAGTCGAAGAAGTACAGACAGCACAATGGCTAAAAGAAAAAAAGACCTACAACGATCTACAAAGCATTTCACATAAAGCAAAAGATCGAGTAACACGAACCCCACTAAAATCTGGAGTGAACTCAGGTGCTCCGGAAGGGTAAGCACTTCCTGCTCCACTAGTGTCAATCGAAAATTATGATCGTTATTTCAATTACTTTGAGAGTAAAAACTTGTCGATGATTATTAGATAATTATTCGTGTTCTATTCTCAAATTTTCTGTACATTCTCATATTTTATATGAGTGATGCATGAATTGTCACTGTATTACAATGATTAGTTTAATACGGATTTCAAAAGAGTGGCTGTGGAAAGCACAAATAAAATTACAAATTCACAAAGAAAAGTTTGAAGATACCAAAGGAGTAATCAGAAGCCATAAATCGAATAAAGACAAACAATACAATGGCCAAAAGAAAACGGATAAACAGCTATCTACAAAACATTATGCAGAAAACTACAGATCGAGAACCACGTGCTTTGGAAGGATAACCAGTTCCTGCTCTACATATGACACCCGTCATAATATAAGCTATGAACCACGCCTGTAACCGTATATTTGTTCCTAATAATATTTGTTTCAAAAGGAAAAAAATAATTGAATAATATTTATTCCATGGAACAAGTCTAATGGAATATTTATTCCACCTGTATGACATTTTTTCCACCTTTGAGAGGTACATTTATTATAGGTAAATGATATAATAAAAGTTACTTTAATATAATACTTGTACATACCAGAATAAATATTATAGAATACTTATACCTACCAGAATAAATATTATATAATACTTGTACCTAACAAATTTATTTCTGGATCGGAAAATATTTTATGTAATATTTGTTCCATTTTAAACTTATTTGTTCCTTATAATATTTGTATCTAAGAAAATTTATTATATAATAAAAGTTCCGAATAGGAAATTATTTTATGTAATACATGTTCCATTGCACTGGTATTTTTATTATGTCAGAGGAACATGCATTACATAAAATAAATTCCTTTTGGAACTTTTATTACATAATAAATTTTCTTAGGAATAAATATTATAGAGGAACTTCTGTTCCATCACACGCACACTGCATAATTGTGAAGAGTTGTGACAAAGAGGCATTACCACACGATAAGATAAGCTAACCTGTAGGAGGTCTATTGTCATGTAGACATAATTTAATGGACAACAATCGTAACTGGTTTTATATGATGGTAAAAATTTGTCAGGAAGATTTAATTACCGTACAAATGTCATCTGCAATTCGACGACATTGTTTTACTGTTCAATTTGAGTGTATGGTAGTTGGATTTACAACTACCTATGCAGTCAGTGCCTATTGCCACTGATGTGAGTTCGAATCTCGATCAGAGCAGGGTGTACAACATTATGTGATAAGGTTCGTCAGTTGACTTGCAGCAGGTCGATGGTTTTCTCCGGGTCCTCCAGTTTCCTCCATCAATAAAACTGACCGCCACGATATAACTGAAATATTGTTGAAAGTGGCGTTAAAGACCATCAAATAAACAAACAAACAACGAACACAAATGCACCATGAATATATCGCGCAAATACAGTTATATAGTCTACATCTAGACTAATGCTGTTGAGTCAAGGACAACGTGGAAAATTAATTAAGGTGTCATTTGTGCATCACACATTAAATTAATTAATTATCGAAAAATGAGAGCAATCATGATTATATAATTTGATTTTTATTACAGATTATGTTATCCCAATACAATCTGAAGTACGACATAACGTGACACTGCTGTGCCCAGTTATGCAAATAGGAAATAGTAGTTTACTACTATGGTATGGCCCTCCAAACGGCAATACGTTAATCGCCAATGGTACAGTAGTCAATCCGAGGCTGTCATCTATAGATCTTGTAGGTAACCATACTATTGGCGAATATAATCTACAACTGTATTCCTTGACTACATTTGATGCCGGTGTGTACCGCTGTGATATGATTCATGAAGGAACTGAACGGTTCCAGGAATTCCGTTTGACGTTTTCTAATTAAAAGGGTTTTGTTGCTTATCACAAAATAGTTTTAATTATTATACCTCAGTTGTAATTTTCTATATAAATATCAGCTCGATAGTTTTACTATTTTTCCAGGCTTATGTCGAGAAGTTTACTTCACCGGTCAATAGTTTCCAACTATTTGACCGACACTGTCACATTGTTTCGCGGAATTTTAATGCCGTGTACGGATTGGTTACTTGGCTTTACTATTACATTTAGAACTAATCTGCTTTCGTAAAATTCGACAGACACTACAAGTGTGCAGACGTTTCGAATATGACAGGTAGATAAATTTGTGTCCCTCACAGATTGATAATTTAGCCAGAGCAAATTTTACAATAAGTATCCTATATAAATTGTGTGTTGTTAATAATAATTAATTTGAGTCTTACAAATAACCGCTATAGTTATTTCTTCTTTTCGATAAGATGAAGGAGAATTAAAATTTGTATTTAAACAAAGAGAAGTCACACACACACACACCCATAGACGAGTTTTAATTTGTAAATAACAGGGATGCTTTATTTAGACATATTACATTAAATATAAGTCGTTGCCGTTCACTGCATTCACTGGGTTCGAAAAATTGTAGATGTCTTAGATTGAGAGGGTCGTATGGAAAACCATCCAGAAATATTATGGTAACATTTTAATACATTATTTTACAATTATTTATTCATAAACAAATTTGTTGTTTGTAGGAGGGCTCATGTCTTATTTGTATTTGTTTGTGTATAGTGGTGTCCAACACATATTGTGTTGTGTTTTTGTTGTTTTTTTCTTCTTC
This sequence comes from Gigantidas platifrons, assembly GCA_002080005.1. Lineage (NCBI taxonomy): Eukaryota > Metazoa > Mollusca > Bivalvia > Mytilida > Modiolidae > Gigantidas > Gigantidas platifrons. Next base: position 87,870 of record MJUT01008576.1, read on the forward strand.
GTGTAGTGTGACCTGTGTTGTCAGTTTCTCTTTCGGTATAATAAAACACTTATTAACTAGATATTCGGGTAATAGTAAGTTTATTGACCCCTTGATACCAACTATTGCCCTTGGCTTCGCCTCGGGCAATAGTTGATATCTCGGGGTCAATAAACTTACTATTCCCCTCATACCCAGTCAATAAGTATAAATTAGCTTCTGTAACACTTTCCCACGCTTGTACTCTGGAGCTGAATGTGGTTTTTTTATTCCCGTCTGTGACGTCATACGTCCCTATTTCCACGCTTTTTTTACGCAGTTCAGTTCAAACGTTGGACAAGTGACGGTTTTAATTGAGAAGCACTGGGAGCACGATAAAACATCGGAAGGTGGGAAAATAAATTAGTTCGCACAGTTTATCACCAGGAACGGCTTTGGTGAGCATTGCTGTAGACTTAAATAAGTTTTCTTTATATTACTAGCTTCAAAAAGATAGGAATTAATCCTTGAGTTGTCCTCGGGTTTTCATTTGTACGAAACTTTTTTTTTGCGATTTCTCAAAAAAAATATCTTACTAAATCATTAGATTCGTTCTTTTTTTAAATTATGCAGCAAATATCAAGGATACCCAGTCAACGTAATTTTAATAGAAACATCGAAATAACACCAAAGATACGATGTTTTCGTTTTTTTTCTCAAACACAATCGATCTCTCGCCGCTCTGACACTACGTTATCTAAGCCCGGAGGATTAATTCTTACTTCAAAATGATTGAAGGTGGACTAAACCCGAGGTACTGTAACTACCGCGATTTTCAGAATAAAGTTATTAGAAAATATAGCAGATTCTTCAATTTTAAAAATAAATATGACAATCGGAAAACATTTCAATGGCCACGCAGGTGTACTCGATACAACATTATGCTATAAAGTTTGCCAATGACTTGCGGCAGGTCGATGGTTTTCTCCGGGTATTCCGGTGTCCTCCGACAATAAAACTGACCGCCACGATATAACTGAAATATTGTTGAAAGTGACGTTAAACGCATTAACCATAACCCTAACTCAATACTATTGTCACTCGTCGGTACAAACAAGTAAGGGCTTGTCCAGGTAGACAATATGGTTGTTTACCAGTCGATCATCTTCGCTAGATACTTTGACAATGCTTTATAAGACGTTACTCTCTCTACTTCTGAGAATTAAGGATCAAAGAAAGGTAACGCTAGCTTTAAAAATGTAGTCATTTGCACATTGATGGATAATCATGCGATGTTACAAGAATGATCTCCCAAAAATTCAAGTCAGAATAAATGAAAAGATGAAATAGTGTTCACAGGATCAGCTACATACCTTGATGTGACCAGCTGATTGATCGTACCAGGGACATTAGACCTCCCATGTAGATGAAGCGGTGTGTTTCAATCACCAGGATCCCGTTCTCCACCAACCCGGGTCGCAACACATTGCAAATGTGTCTGCCTTCTACCGGTAAGTTTAGAAAGATGTTCAGCTTAACTGCAGGTAGCTATATATATAGGCTATGATGCCAGTTGAGCGATATAAGTTCCTGGGATCCTTTAGTTGTGTGTTGTACTTTTCAGAAATAGGAGTGGAGGTTGAAGATTCAAGTGACATTGAAGGTAAAGATATTTCATAATCAAAATGTGCAAATATATCATATATCATAGATCACACATATGAAAGCAAGTTTCTGAGAAATTAAAATTTAGAATTCTTCTAGAATTGTGGCTGCAAAAGTTTGTATAATCAAGTCGGGGACTAAGGAAAGAAAAAGCAAAGATCCCATATTTTCATACTAAATCATTGGAAGGTCCTCTACATATAATCCATCATTATTGCTGATCAGGTAGCAGTAGCGATCACACATAATTTACTTTGAAATTCAATGGGGAAATGACATTTTCATCTTCTCAGAAGCCATGGGGCAGGTGTTAACAAAACTTAGCAGAATAATTTATGGAAGGACATCTAACAATGATCCCCCATTGATTCCAGTTCAATAAATAACATGGCCCCCATAGAGATTCTTAGATTCTAATTTATTAATTTTCAAAAATTGAAGGTCCTCTACTAATTATCCAATATTTTTGGTGGTCAGGTGACAAACATAACAGTAGCAGCCACACAACTTCATCTTCTTCTCAAATATCATTTTGCAGATTTTTGTGAAACTTGGCATGATTTTAATCTAATGAGTTATTTGCATTGCATCAATTTAAAAGAAGATTCCATTTTAAAGATGGGTAACTAAAGGTTTTATCAAAGTAAAGGGACAGGGTGTAAAGGGGGCTTTTGATTGTCCCATATAAGCAACATACTTGTTTAACTCCCACTGATGTACAGTATAATCGGATTAGGTGCTATGAGGGCCTAAATTGGCCTCAAATTAGATTTTTGTTTCAACAATTAATAACACTGGATTCTGATACATAGATTATCACAATTTTTTTTTTCATTGGATTTTGATGGAATTTGTTTCTTTGGATTTCTCTTGACATAAGCCTCCAGTAGGGTGTTGACGAATTTTGCATAGCTCTTACCGTTTCCGAGCTGTAAAGGGGCCAACATCGCACTTTTAGTAATTACAAACTACCTTAATTGGTTTTTTTCATCCAATTTTGATGGGATTTACTTCTTTGGATTCCTCTAAACATGAGCTTCTTGTTGAGTGTCAATATATTTTGCTTATCTCTTGTTGTTTCAGAGCTATAACGGGCCAAATGGGGCCAAAATCGTACTTTTACATAGTACCTAAAAATTTTATTTTTTATCCGATTTTGATGGGATTTACTTCTTTGGATTCCTCTTGACATGAGCTTTTGATAGAGTGTCAACAGATTTTGTGTAGCTCTTACTGTTACTGAACTATAAGGGGTCAAAAGGGCCAAAATCACACTGTTAACAAAGTACCAAATCTCACATATTTTCGTGTACATCCAACATAATATTGTGTCCACACTCGCTTTAAATGTACACTTATTTTACTTTCCTGTGTTGACATGCTGCGGTCGTATCATGTGCTCTTGACACAGCTGTTCATTAATTCTTGCTAATTGTACTTGCATATATTGTGTACATGCATTCAAAAATATATTCATCCACTTTTAATCCAGTTTAAACTCAAATTTGAGCCAAAAACAGGACTTAGAGCCCTTACTCCTACTTTGACAAGGTGACTGTCATTTTCAAAATGCAGGCCATTGCAGAAATCAGAAAATTCAACTTAGTTGGATCTCAATGAATTTTGCTTTTCTTGACAAACATGATATGGCAATTTCATTCGCAACATTGTTTTGTTCCTAAACTAGCCAAATTTTTTTTTTCAAAATGGCCACCAAATGTTTGCAACCAAGTTTTGGGTTAAGTCTATATCTCTGACACTAGAAGTACCATCTTGCTATTTAAATAGTTTAGACCTCATTAATTTTAAATAGCCTAGGAGAATACATTGCACGCAGTCTAAAATTAAAATAAATAGGATGAAGTTGCTATCTTTCTTGAAATAAAAGGGAAAAAAATTGATTAATAGCAGGAGAATCGACTCCAGTCCACATACTCATATCTATTTGTGTTATACTTTTCAGAAGCAGGAGAGATTCAAGACTTAAGTGACAATGAAGGTAATGATTGAGATATTATCATAGTCTTATTCAACTGTAGTAAAACATGAGACTTCATAATTAAACTTATTGTATATCTTTTGTATAAATCAGAGAATCGAAAATCTATTCTTGCCGAACATTTGGTTCAACAAATGGAATAATTCTTAATTTTGCCTGTAAAAGCAACTAATTACTTACATACTGAGATTTTAAACTTTTTGCAAGACATTATTAAAAAATTACCTATCGGGTCAGGAGGACAGGCAAATTTGGTGAAGGCTGATAAATGGTTTTTAGCGCACCTGTCCCAAAAGTCTGTATGATCAATAGAATTTACCCATCATATATCGAGGACAAATTTCACAGAACTGTCATCAGTATATGCCTAATAATTTATTTAACAATAGACTATTTTCAATTTTCCATAGTGCACTGATGGGTTTGGCATTTTTATGCCCCTGCCTTTAGGCATTGGGCATACGTTTGCTGATATTTTACATACGTCAGAACGTCCATATCTACATCCAGAAATATTTTCGTCAAAGATATCTCTGCTAATACTTGTCAGAATAAATTTCGCATGAAGCTTTTTCATGATGAGTAATGTATTGTGCAAGTCATTTTCAGATAGATCTGTCAGACATTTACTTTCTGTTTACCGAGCGACTTTGTTAGACTGGGGCAGTGGTGTCCATTTCTTTTATTTATCTTATTAAATTAGCTTTATCTAGGGACAGGGTGTATCTTGGGTTATTAATAGCTTGCTCAACTTAGTTGTCTGCTTGTCTGTCTGTCTGTCCATCACAAATTGTGTCTGCTGTATTACTTGACCTGTTTGGAGTTGTGTAATGATACTTTGCATGAATGTTCACCACTGTCAGAATGATCGTCACAAATAATGCCCACATCTGTAGGTCCAAGGTCAAGGTAAACAACTTCGATCAAAGTTGGCCATCCAAGCTCATCACTTTTGTCTAGTTCATCCAAAATTCTCAGAGAAATAATGGTTTAACCACTTGATGTGCTAATGCATAATGTTAAATTATAGATGATGCTATTGATCCTGAAGCAAGGAATAAACAAAAAAGAATTAGAAGTGGAGCAAAAGACCAAGATGAATCAAGAAATGAAAGGACTGGAACTGATGCAGAAAGTGTAAGAAATCCAACAGGTATGAGTCTTGAGAAAGTGAATGGACTACACATATATGTTTTGTTATACCATGCAAACAAGTGAACAGGGTATATACAAATCAGCCTATCTGTCTGTCCTTTAGTCTCATAACATAACTCTCCCAAACAACACAATGGATTTGTAGAAAACTTTACACCAAGGAAGTGTACATCTAGAAGATGTCCATGAAAGAAATTAATTGCTACCCATCATTTTCAAGGGGATATAATTGAACTTAAATGATTTTATAGCCATCAGTCTCATAGGCCCAACTTTTCCCAAGGTGCATGATGAATTTTCCAGAAATGAAATACACCATCTGCAGTATATTGCATCTACACCAGCAGTGGTAGTTTGAATTGGTACACACTGGATCACTATCCATTACCTGCTGTTTTATGCTTTACATTTGCGGTCGTATATTGGTATGTGTCGTCATTGGCGAAAATGGCCACAACCGGTGTTCACATATCTTTCTGATGTAGAAAAGTAATTATCCCCCCGCTTGACGAAAGCAGGGGAGGATTATGTAATGCAGTCCATCGGTACGTATGTAATGCCCTCCGATAGCTCAGAAACTATAAAAGATACAAATTTGAAACTTGGTAACATACAAGAGTATATAATGTAGTAATGCACAGAGGGTGAATTTCAAAATTCCGAAACCTTTGGCACAGACAACTTTTATTGTGTTACTAATTCACTTATTGCCAGGTTTCTCTGATCAAAGGTGTAAGAGGAGTTACAGGTAAATCGATTTTTTTTAGATTTTTGGACCCCCTAGAGGTAGGGGTAATACAAAAATTCTGACACTCTCTGAAGCTGCTACATAAAATGTGAGTCGCGTTTCCGGTTTCAGCTTCCAAGCCCAAATGGTCTGGAAGATTTCCTCATTTATTGCATATCACAAATATTAATTTTCACCCATAATTTGGCCCCAGGGCATGAGACAGAAATTACGAACACACTGTGCACTACTACATTACATGCTCTTGTATGCTACCAAGTTTCAATTTTGTATCTTTTATAGTTCCTGAGATTTCGGGGGGCATTACGTACATACGTACGTGCGGACGGACTGCATTACATAATCCGAAGCGGGGGAATAATAATGCACACAATTGATTTCTAGCACATGTTACTTATGCTTCCTTGCCAGTCATTGTGAGTATTTTTTATGCCCCGCCTACGAAAGTAGGGTGCATATAGATTTTTTGTTTATATGCCCGTCCGTCCGTCCCACATCTGGTTGTCCTACAGGTTGAAGTTAGTTTTCTGTGAAGGAGTAATGATGTCATTTTGAAACGTGGTAGGCATTTGCATTAGTACATGAATTATGGAATTTTATTATAAAATAGAACCCGTCTGAAGGCTTATGATAAAAACTTCACAGTGCATTGATTTTTTTTTTGCTCGCCTTGGCCAAAAGTTTTATTTGTCACAGTCCTTTAATCACATGTTTAATATATGGATCTTCTACAGACATACAGTTCTTAAATTAGGAAGTTTTTATTTTGCAGATTCCTAATACAAGATATGCATATTGTAAAGATTTCTTTGTTGTTTTCTCTTTTATTGAAGATCACAAAACTGACAGAAAAGCTAAACCTTGGAGTGAAGAGGAGAAAACAGCAGTGTTCAGACATTTTAGAAGTCATATATCATTAGCAAAAATCCCAAAGAAAGAGGAGTCAGAAAAGTGGCTTAAAAAAGAGCCTTGTTTGAGGACAAGAACCTGGAAAAATGTAAAAGACTTTGTGAGAAGCAGAATAACCACTATGAAAAATAGATCTGCTGAAGTGTTTTGATCTGCTTTGAATCAACATTACCAGTTTTAGCTCACCTGGCATAATGGGCAATGTGAACTTATGACATTACTTGGCATCCAATGTCTTTGTCCATTAACATTTCTTTAAAAATCTTCTCCCCTGAAACCGCAGAAGGTATTGGACTGATACTTGGTCACAATCATCTTTAGGGTGTTTGCTCTCAGAATTGTGTCGATTATGTCTGCTTACCTTTTGGTAGGTCATATTTGATCCAGGTGATTCTGGCTCCCATGAGCCTCTTGTTAACAACATTGGCTATGATTATCTTTGAGGTGCTTGGATTCAGAATTGTTTTGTTTTTTGTTCATTTTTTCCAACATTTGTTCCTAACTATAAGACTATAGGAATCAAAGTGCCTTTTTGTCTTGCCTGCGACGCAAGGCATAGCGATCTTAAATTTGGTCGTTGTCAGCTTTTCTTGGTTAACCAACAGGTTCAAGTTTTTTGAAAGTTGGTCTGCAGCTGTTTTGCGGTCAAAAGATTGCATCCCAAGTGAAATTTTAAGGAAATAAAATCCTATTTTTCCTGCAAATTTGACTTATATTTTTTCACTATATTCTGTGGTTAAAAGCTTTTCAATGATTAAATTCTGTAAAAAAGTGGATTGAATTTAATGATAATTGGTCAGGGCAGTTCCTGGAAAAAATAGCTGGGAATCTTTGACAATATATTTTTCTACCGGTGGTCGTATGATGGTTTATTTTATTTCTGTGGGCAGTTGTTTACATCTGAAATCGAATTCTGTGGGTAGTTTGTTTGAAATTGAAATTGAATTCTATGGGTGGTTGTTTGCCAATATTGTTGTGCGTTCATTGTAGAAGGCAATGTTTAAAAACGTGAAAGACGTTATTTTTTTCACATGCATTGTATTTTAACAGGACAGATTACCTCCCTTACGGAAGTGAATTACGTCCCTTTATTTTTATCGGAAGTCGGCAAGTTGTACAAAATTTTCAAATCTAAAGGTTTTTATATCTTATATAATTCCCATTCCGTATGTCGTTGGGTGTCCTGGTTAATAAATTCTATAG
>MJUT01008583.1:2073-25717 GCA_002080005.1 Gigantidas platifrons
AAAATACCCTTACATCAACCATCTCTCCCGACTTTGTATGCTTTTCATGCCCTTTGTTTTTCTTTATGAACTTATTTTAAAAGGTTGCATGCATTTAATTCAATTCCAGTAACATTTTTAAATGTTTATTCTGTGACAAAATGACAATGGATTTACGACAAAACACAGATTGCTTCACTTTATCACGACAACTTTTACATAACATTCCGTCAATATTCCGGTAAAATTAGGATTAAAATCCTTTGAAATACAGTTTATGTACGTGCATCATATTGAAGACACTGTGGATTATTTTGTGTTATTTAACAATCACTTTGAAATGCAGTCTACGTAAGTGCATCACTTTGACTACATATTGCGCATTAGTGTGTGTTATTTGACAATTCCTTTGAAATGCATTTTCCATATGTGCACCATTTTGACCGCATACTGTGGATTATGTTGTGTTATTTGAGAAAGTATCATTGTTTTAATTCATCAAAAGCTGCTTCATCGACGATGCGATATCCGTCACAACCACCAGCTACCGTGTAGTCGTGTGACATGTAACTCTTAAAATGAAATATTCCAGTTTGCCTCTGGTTGTTTGTAGAGGGGTTCAGGTTTTATTTAAATCATTTGTGTTTCTATGGACATAGTGGTGTTTTTTGTTTTCCTTCGTCTTCTGTACCATATGTTCCCAGTTTCTTCGGTTTATTCATATATCACGTCTATGTATGTACAACGTCGGAGAAGAAAGCTTCCGAATCATGTTGGTGTGTTTACTGCACACGATGCTAAGGAGGTAAATACAACGACACTGAAGGAAGATAGCTGAAATCCTCATGAACGAGATAAACGATAATTAGCCTACATGTATTATGTGACTACTCTGGCCTCGCAAAATACCTTTGCAAGTTTACAAGAAAATAAAAGCTTAAGTCATGGGATGGTCTATTACAAATTGCGTTCATGTACTTTGAGAATGAGAATGAGAATATGAATACAAGTGTTGAAGCAAGTGGTCATAATCCTGGTGTTTGTGTTTGTACCTCTTCACCAAGCGTTAAGCAATATATGTGGAGAAGGAACTGTTTACCCTTCCGTAGAACCCGAGATCGCAACCCTATTTTAGTTGGGTGTGTGCGCGATCTTTCGTTTTATGTGTGATGTTCGAATCTCGCACGCACATGGCGAGGTGTACTCGATAAAAAATTATAATATAATGTTTTTTCAGTTACTTGTGGCGTGTCGGTGGTTTTCTTTGGGTACTTCAATAAAACTGACTTCCACGATATACTTGAAATATTGCTGAACGTAGCGTTAAGCACTATGACTTGGTATGTATTCTTCTATATGTGTATAGTACACGTGGTAGGCAGCTAATCACTGAGTCCAACTGGCAGAACAGCCGAGTCCCTGATATTTCCATTGTCTTTACTGTTACAATTGGTCTGATTAAGAATGGTGGAATATAAAGTTGTTTTTCGAGTTAGGTCAGTTATAATATATTAAGAATATTGGAGTAATATTTATGAAGAGATGATGCATACAAAATTATGTTTTTTTTTCAAATAGTAATGTGATTTTCATGTCCTCTTTAAATTTTTGCTATTCTTAAAAGGTTAGTTGGGGTTTTATAGTACTAGCTCATTAAAGCAATTTTTCACATTCTGTTGGTAGACATATTGATCGCTTCACTAGTCACGGGATCGTAATTCCAAGCCAAAATGTCCTTGCTCTTACCAGAATGCTACGTTCTTAAAGGAGACGCAGCAAATACTACTTGCATAGTGTCTTTGTTTACCTGACTGGTGCTCGAATCCATGATCTGCCACACTCGACCCGAGAATGGTAACCTTTACACCATGCATCTATGCGCTTTTCAGTTACTGGTAATGCATGTGCATCTTAAGTTTTAAGTCAACTAGCACTCTGGTAGTTTATAAAATAAGGCTAAAAAACCTCACTGAGACATATTTCTGCCATACTTCCAGTACATGTATCTACATACTTTTAGCCACGCAAAACAGCAAATCTGGAAATGAATAATACGAAAACCAAAGCCATGACAACAGCTTTTATTTAAGTAAAACTCATAAAAATGACTAGATACACACATCAACTATTGAACATCATAAGAATATGTTGTGCAGTCTGAAAAGGGAAGCAATTTGCGCTTAATTTGGAAACAGATAAAAATATTCAGTTGTTTACCTTCATTTTATATATCTATGGATTTTTTGTTAAGAAAATCAGCTCTTACATTAAATTGTTTCTTTTTCTTTGCTTACTGTAATGCATTTTTTTCCCTTAAAATTAATCATAAGCCTTCAGCTTAAAGATACTCATTATCTCTCTAGAAGAAACGAAAATTGTTGGTTAAGTTGAAGTCATTGAATCGAAAGTTTTACGGACGCCAACTGTTGACTGCTATGGAATATCTGTGTCACAAATGACCACATATATGTTCCACTTGTCGCAAGCACGTCCAGGTCTTTTTCTCATTCATGACTAATCACCGGGTTTGTAACTAGATTAACACGACAGCTGCCACTAGTGAAGCAGGAACTGCTTACCCTTCCGGAGTGCCCGAGTTCAACCCCAGATTTTAGTAGGATTCCTGCTACTAGATCTTTAGTCTTATGTGTATGTTTTGTAAATCATTGTTTGTTCTTTTGTACTTTTTCTTGTTCTTTATACTTGTGTTGTCGGTTCTTCTTCAATATACGGATTCTAATTACACCTTTGATATCTTCAAACTCATAAATTAAAGAAAAAAAAAAGATCATTCTAAATAAAAATGTTACACTCCTGACATAGTTTTCTTTAGCAAAATACAAACAATTTAACTATTTAAAGCTATGGTGTATGATTAGGTAAATTGTATAACATACAAATATAAAGTTGATTCATTATTGATCATTTAAGTTTCTAATTAATGTAATTGAAAGCAAACCTGAAATCAGTTTAATAATCAAAACAGGGAAACAAATCAGATTGAAGAATTATCAGAATTGAACGGTTCTTTTCATTAGTTCATGTGTGTTTAAATGGTGCCGTTTCACTCACAAATTGTATATATACGTACTTCACACATTTGTTCAGTTTGTGAACGCATCGCACCGTTTACACAAGCAAGAACTCCTGAAAAGAAACGTTTTATCCTACTATCAATAATTGTTATGCATGAACATATAAAGTTGATTCATATTTTATCATTTAACTTTCTATTTATTCTAAACACAACTGTTTTATTGTAAAATGGTCTGGTATAAAATATAAAGATAGTTAAAACATTTTTTCTCTTAAACATTTAACTTAAAACAGACTTTGAACAATGTTTGTAGCTGGGATTAGGCATAACACATTCTAAAGTGAAACTACAACCAGTTGCTCACAACTATTAATAGAATGCAATGTTTTTACTTTTACAAATTTCTTACGCTCCTTACACGATTAGATATATCGCGAAATAAAGAAATATTACAATATGTATTTAACACAAATGGTCAAATGATATCAACATGTAAGAGGTACTCATATCAACGAGGCATGTAACAAATTGTTAAGACTTTTTTATATAAAAATATTTAAACATAGTAAAAAACACACATCAAAGAACATTTCCGTGTACCTCTTTTCTTCAGTACAGGTTCAGAAATTAACCAATAACGTATTTCTGCCTTATTATTAAGAAGATGGGAGACCTATTTCTATTGGTTTAAAATGTGTTACACTCCTGACACACATAAAATGGCATTGAAACACTGCTACTGCAAAGTGATATTATTGTTACTAATAGTCACAGACTGTCAGGAACTGTAAAAAAATATAATACAAATTCAACAAAGTACAATAATATATAAAATGAAGACTAAGCAATCATATGTTGTTACCATCCTGACATTATCGACTCTCCTAATTAATGTGAAGTTCAAAACGATGCAAACATGTTCATGAGGCAATGACCATGTTTTTAATGAAGCATGCATCGTACTGTTTCAATATCACTCAATACCAGTTTTAAAAGCACTACATGTATTCCACCATGACACTTTCTTTTAAATCTATTGTTTTTTTTTTCATACTTTCATATTTTAGTATTTAATTTTTAAATGTGACCATTTCATTTTTATAAACCATCGACAGGGACAATTGATTTCATGACATATAAATCAATTGTACTATAGTTTCATACTATCTAAGATGATGGTGTATATACTTAATAATGTTTATTTTATAAACCCTTGAAATTCAATGGAAAACAGTGTATCACACATAATATCTTACACTCCTGGCATTTTTGACAACATATGTGGATGGCAATATTTTCTGGAAAGAGATATTTCAATGATATGTTGTGGACAAAACCATATAATAATAAAACACTTTTTAGCAGAAGTAGTAAATAAAAAGACAAGGAACACAGCTATGGGAAGGTAAAAAGAAAAAGGATTTTTTTTTTTAATCTGACCAATCCCAACGATTGCTACGTGTGTGTATACTTTGAAATTCACAAAGGGAAATAGAGAAATGTGTGTTGACATTACATAACTTATCATCACACAATTAAACAATGGGCCGTAATGAAATGTATGCAAGGACCTATCATTTCATGGAAATATAGGACTAAACATAAACGTCAAGTTATTTAAAAAGTCTTTGGGAGCAACAAAAAACAAACGGAGGTTCTAAATGTGGCTAATATCAGCTATTCCTGGAAACAGGAGAACCTTACTTTAATAATAAAAGTCCAAATATTTAGACTTTGGGAGCAAACAAAAAACAAAACAGAGAGTCTTAATTGAATTTCTAATATCAACCTAGGTTATCCATCTATGTCTGGGGACAGGAGAACCTTAGTTTTAATAATCATTACATATAAAAATATAAATAAGTAATGTCCGTGATGAAACACTCTCCTTGGAGAAAATGAACCTCATTCGTGACTTATCACCGGGTTTTTAACAAGGTTAACACGATGGGTGCCACTACTGGAGCAGGTACTGTTTACCCTTGCGAAGCACCCGATTTCACTCTCGGTTGGTTGTGGGGTTCGTGTTACTCGATCTTTAGTTTCGTGTGTAATGTTTTGTAGATCGTTTTTTGACCTTTCGTCCTTTTTCTTTTGACAATTGTGTTGTCTGTCCCTCAATTTTCGGATTCTGATTACCCCTTTGGTGTCTTCAAACTCTTCATAGGACTAAGCATAAAAGCCAAATAATTTGAAAAGTCTTTGAGCAAAAACACCAAAGGGTTTAGACAAGATTGTTAAAATCGGCGAATACCATCGATATCTGAGGACAAGAAAACCTTATTTGTAATAATAATGATATATTTTGTGAACTGTAAATTTCGATAAAATATACATGTATATAAAGTAAAACCTACACATCTGATCACCTCTATTAAACAGTCACCTGCATTAAAGGGTCATATTTTTCATGTGTTGTCTTGTCATATAACATTTCATATAAATATAACCTCTTTTAAGAGGTCACCTGTCATATAATGCCACTTTGTCTTTGTCCCAAAGGGGACCTCTTAATACGGGTTTGACTGTATATAATAAGTAATGTCAGTGCTGAAACAGTTTGCCTGGAGGAAAAAAAAACCTTAGCTTAAATAATAATTACATAATGTAGGAATTGTAACTTTCGATAAAGGGAAATATATTCAATAAAGCATATTAGTACTGCAGCACTGACTATTGTTCGTATACTAATTAGTTTTGAGTTATTGATAAATAATCTAATTTGATTTGAATACTGCATTGTGAGTGGCTGATCCGCCTGGAGAAAATTTTGGTATTCTTGATAACCTGGGTTTATATTGTGACTTCATCAACATATTCATTCGTTAACGACAAATTCAAATAGTCAAATGAAATAATCGTAATTACAATCGAGGAATCATTGCATTTTGTTGTAATGATTAAATTATAAGGAATTAATTTAAGAGTTATTGATATTTATTTTAACAATGAAATGTCGCATTCATTAGTTCCGTTCTATTTGCATGGAATAAGAACAATTGCGTCATTTTAAAATAAATCAGTATAATTATGTCTATGCAAAGTAGGACATGATATACTGATGTTGTGCACGTATATAGAACATTGATTAAGACACAATAGCGAAGTTTCGAGTTATATCCATTCCGGACATTTCCGGATTTAGTTTGCACCTGAGTCACGTGGTTTGACAAAAATATTCAGCATGTCAACTTCCGGTAAGCACAAGGATCTTAGAAGTTAGCTCAATATCCAACGATACGGCTACACAAACTATGGATATCCCCTTGAAATCCAGTAAGTCGTATTAGTGTGTTGCCGAGGGATGTAATCCGACGATAGGAAAAGGGGGAAATACGAATACATGGCTGATGTAGAATTTTTCCCTTTCCCAACAGAGAAAAAAGCACCAAAGATCAGAAAGAAATGGCTGGACTTTGTAAGACGGCAGGACTATGTAGCAAAAAGATCGCATAGACTTTGTTCTAAGCATTTTGTTGAAAGAAGAACCACAAAACAGCATCCATACCCCGAATTGTTTTCCTATAATAACTATAAGGAACCAGAAAATATTAGATCTAGCATTTCCATCCGGAAAATGGATAAGATGAGGTGTCAAACTAGTAGTAGTACCTGCACGAAGAGCACTTATTCTGGAGACTATGATGATGGCACTGATTTCCTAGATGTAGCTTATGATATTGGTAATTATTATTTATATAAAAGAATGTAAGAACAATGAATAGTTTGCCATTAATATATTGGTTGTGACATCACACTGGGCATGCACATGTACAAAATGTAATTGTCCACATGACAACATGATTCGGTTTACTTCATGACAGCATTCCATGATCATTGATTGGTGACCCTGGCCAAGATAATTAGATGCTTCAAAACTTTGAATATATTTTAAATTTCTGATAATAAAAGAAACTCTCACAGACTCATATCATGAGAATATGCAGATGTACACATTTCAAGTATGCTATATTTTCATGCTATATTTTGGTATAAAGGTAATTATTGAATGAAGCAACAAATGAACAAATGGGGTCTCTTTCCCCCAATACATTGTAAGTTCTTAGTGTGAACATTTAATACACCAGTCATATTGAAAGAAATGAATGGTCACTGTGTATGTACAAAATGTACATGTACCTATACATTTAATTTTTGATTTGACATAAACATGTATTTATTGATTTGTGAGCAAGAATGAAAAAAGTTATTTACATGCGTCATGAACACAATACTCACAAATTACATGTAGACAACTGAAAGTGGTGTTTTTATAATGGTTGATAAATTATAATACAATGTATATTCTATAATATTCTTTGATTTTAGTTGAACCACAGTCTGTTGTGATGGAAGTGGAAGTTCCGACAAGATGTGAATGCTCTCCATCTACCTCAATGGTAAATCCTGTCTCAACTCAAGGTTAGTAATATTTAGGGGTTACTCTAGAAAAATTTCAACACTTAGCTACATTTGTACTTGTAAAGGGTAATCATAGACAATTTATTTACCTCTGTACGTCCTTCCGTCTGTCCGTCCCAATATATTTTTCGTCGCCGTTTTCTCAGCAACCATTGATGGCAGAAATCTGATATTTGGTCACAAGCTTCATATAGGTATGCCATATTGTGGGAAGCGTTTTTGGATCGGTCAGATTCCTACTTGCTGTTTACCGACTTTGTTGATTTTTATGCACATTGAACATATATGCTCATTTTTCGTTTCATTTTTCTCAGCACCTATTGATGGCAGAAATGTGATATTTGGTCACAAGCTTCATATAGGTACCCCATATCGTGGGAAGCGTTTTTTGACTCCTCAGACTCCTACTTCCTGTTTGCCGAACAGCGGGGGTATCATAAGTGAGCATTAGCTCACAGTTCATATTGTTTATTTTGCATTAGCCTTATGAGTGATCATTTGCAAATAAACAAATATGTCTCTAATGATGTTTCATGTACAAAATGCACTTTTAAAATTAACTTTTATCTAGTGAATTGATTGTTTTTTATTTGTTAAGGTCCTGATCATACATACATCTACAATCCTGATATTAAAGTCCCGGAGATGAACGATGCATCCATTCAGACAACTTTGACAATGAAGTATATTGATGAGATGGAATCTTAACTTGAAAATCACCAAACTATCATAGAAGATAATTCTGGTAGTCTTCTGAGAGACTTATTTGTGAAAAAAATTACAAAAGATGACAAAAGTGTTCGCAATTATACTGGAATTCCATCAAAATTCCAGTTGACTGGATTATATGGTAAATATATAAAAATATGAATTTTATCTCCAATCAAGGCAACTGGATCCTCAACGGGCAGGATCACATAATACACATATCATATTTGAAATGAAATAAAGTGATCGTATGGCATGCATTTGTACAAAAATGTATAGTCAGCATTGGACTAAGCGAAGCAACTCTTATTAAATGAACCATATTGGTGGTTAAATCGTTAGCATCCTCATCTCGAGAGCGGTAGATTGTGTGTTCGAGCCCCAACAGGGTCAAACCAAAGACTATAAAATTGGTATTTGTTGCTTCTCCGCTAAGCATGCAGTACTAAGGAATAATAGCAAAGACGGGTTGGCTCGGAATCAGAACAATGTGTCCGAGTGGAACGACATGTCTACCCACGGACTGTTGTTTCAGTGAGCTAGCACAATAAAAATCTAAATCAGCGTGTTGGTCTTGTACAACTTGGACATGATCATCATCTCATCAAGAATGTAACATGTTCTCGCCATGATGTAGCCGAAAAGTGGCATTAAACAACAATCACTCACTTATTAAATGTGTACCAGTAATTAATGGATAAAGTAAAACAATAAATTGTTGAGATAATTGAGTTTTCAATATCAATATAATACCAATATTTTTAGTGAATTTATTTTTATGCTATTTGCTTTTAATGATATAACTTCTTCTTTTTTACTACTTTAGAAGTATTGAATGAAGCTGAGCCAAAAATCAAGTATTGGTCAGGGAAATCAAGTGCAGATGCAGTGAATTACCACCAGCAAGATAATAAGCAAAAAACTGGACCCCAGAGGAAGCTTAGTCGTTTTGAGGAGTTTTTACTTACATTACTTAAATTAAGGCTGGCTGTAGTGTCATTTTTCTTAGCTGATCTATTTGGTGTGTCAGAATCTAGAGTTTTGCAAATTTTCACAACCTGGATTAACCTTATGCATTCAATTTTAGTGCCATGTATAAAATGGCCTTCCAGAGACAAGATTAAAAAGCACATGCCTCAAACTTTTAGAAGACATTTTCCAAAGACCACTAGTATAATTGATTGTACTGAAGTGTTCATTCAAAAACCACGGTCACCAACAGCTCAAAGCAAGACATACAGCTCATATAAATTCCACAACACATTCAAAGTTTTAGTGAGTATTATTCCCTCTGGTGCCTTTTCCTTTATATCCGATTTATGGGGAAGTAATACATCGGATAGATTCATAACCGAAAACTCTGGGTTTCTTGACAGGATTCGTGCTGGTGATGAAATAGTGGCGGATAGAGGCTTCATCATCCGAGATCTTTTGACCGAAAGGAGAGCAACACTTGTTATACCACCATTTACGAGGAAATGCAAATGGGGTAAAGGTCGCAGTCTCACTGTAGCAGAAGTTAAACTAACAAAAAACATAGCTTCTCAGAGAATTCATGTGGAGAGAGCTATTCAGAGAATCAACAATTTTCGTATGTTATCAGGTGTAATGGACTTGAAAATTAAACCTCTTGCTACTCAGATTGTAAAAGTCTCAGGTTTTTTGTACAATCTAGACAAACCTCTTGTGAAAAAGTGAACTGATTATATGTGTGAAGATTGATTTTTGATAGATTTTGGTGTTTAATGCCACTTTCAACAATATTTCAGCTATATAATGGCGACCAGTTTTAGTGCTGGAGGAAGCCGGAGTACCCGGAGAGAACCACCGACCATGGGCAAGCAACTGGTAAACTTTATCGCTTGCGGTTGCACCCTTTTTGTAATTTACAAAGACGGGTACAAACCCACGCCGTATTGGTGATAGGCTTGTATGAGTTGTTAGATCCAGCGACCTAACTCATTGAGCCACCCGGGCCCACTGTATATGTGATGTGTGGTACATGTATATCTATTGTTGTTAATTGGAATAGTCATAAATTGAGAGAGGACACCAGCATCAAAACAAAATCCAACTACAATAACCTATATTTCAGTGGCTGTCGAAATCGTATGACAGTTGGATTTACAACTACATGTGCAATCGGTGCCAATCATTATGATTGATACAACATTATTTGATACAGTTTGTCAGTGACTTGTTACAGGTCGGTGGTTTTCTCCGGGTACTCCAGTTTCCTCCATCAATATAACCGACCTCCGAGTTAAAAAATATAAAGGAAGCAAAAGTCAAAGGAATAATTACAAGAGCTAAAGCTAAATGGAACATAGAAGGTGAAAGAAGTACTCGTTACTTTTGCAATCTTGAAAAAAAGATACTACACCGAAAAAAAATTTCCAAAATTAATTTTGGAGGATAATACTGAAGTTACACATCAGAAGGATATTTTAGTACAACAAAAATTATTCTATCAAACTTTATATGAAAGTAGAGGGAACAATATCACAGATGAACACTTGAAATCTTTTGTTGACGATAATAATCCATATATTTCTAAATTATAACAAGATCAAAAACTAGACCTAGAAGGGGAACTAACTCCCCAAGAAACCCTTTCTGCACTAAAGCTTATGAAAAATGGTAAGTCTCCCGGTATGGATGGTTTTACCACCGAATTTTATAAATTCTTTTGGAAAGATATAAATCCATTTTTGATTAGATCCTTCAATCATGGATATGAAAAGGGTCATTTAACTGTGACTCAAAAACAAGGAGTTATTACTCGTCTTCCAAAAGAGGGCAAGTCAAAATTTTATATAAAGAATTGGCGCCCTATTTCATTATTAAATGTTGATTATAAAATATGTTCTTCTAGTATTGCACTAAGATTAAAAAAAGTCTTGCATACAATTATTAGTGAAACACAAGAAGGTTTTATGAAAGGTAGATATATTGGTGAGTGTACTCGATTAGTATGTGATCTCATTGATAGATGTGAGGATGAGGAAATACCTGGTCTACTCATACTTTTAGATTTTGAAAAGGCTTTTGATTCGCTTGAATGGTCTTTTATATCCAAATCTTTAGAGTTCTTTGGCTTTGGTGAGTCTATTATTCACTGGTTTCAAACACTTTATAAAAATGAAGAGAGTTGTGTACAAAATAATGGACATTTATCTGAAAGATTTGTAGTAAGTATGGGTGTTCGTCAAGGCGACCCTTTATCTCCTTATTTATTTATAATTGCTGTGGAGCTACTTAGTGCTGCATTTAATTTTAATCCAAAGATTAAAGGTATCAGTATTAATAACTCGGAATTTCTTATCAGCCAGTATGCTGATGACTCAACATTGTCCCTAGCGGATGACGAGAATTCATTAAATGAAGCTTTAAATATGATATCGCTTTTTTCATCTGTTCTGGACTGAGAGCAAATTTTGATAAAATACAGTTTGGATTGGGGCCAGACGGGGCTGTGGATTGGAACTTAAAACGAATACAGATATTGAATGGAATCATTCTGGCTCCTTTAAGTTGCTCGGTATTCAATACACTCTTGCTAAGGATGATAGATACATAGATAACTACTATTCAAAGTTAGAAAAGATTAAGAAGCTTTTAAATGATTGGTCCCTTAGAAATATATCCCTTTTGGGAAAGATTACAGTTATTAACACATTAG
Source organism: Gigantidas platifrons (assembly GCA_002080005.1). Classification (NCBI taxonomy): domain Eukaryota; kingdom Metazoa; phylum Mollusca; class Bivalvia; order Mytilida; family Modiolidae; genus Gigantidas; species Gigantidas platifrons. The sequence continues at coordinate 13,902 of MJUT01008583.1, forward strand.
CATTGCCTATTCTTGTACAGTGTTTTACTGTTTTACCAGATCCACCAGATCATATTATTAAATCTTTACAGAACATTTTCTATACACTTATATGGAATGGTAAGCCAAATAAAATAAAGCGATCTACATTAATTTGTGATTATAGAAATGGTGGTTTAAAAATGCCCCATATTCAGTCGTTCATTCATGCTTTAAGGGTATCATGGATCAAGAAAAGCTTAGACCCCTTGAACCAGGGTCTTTGGAAGGTGCTAATATCAGACCATTTAAATGCATTTGGTAGAGAAAAACTTTGGTATCTCTCTCCCTCAGAGCTAAAACAATTAGCAAAAAAATTCAATTCTTTTTGGCAAGACGTCATTTTACATTATGCGAGTATTCGTGATAATCCATCCACAGCCCCCAAGGAAATGTTAAGCCAACCAATTTGGCTAAACTCTGAAATTAAAATTGGAGGCAAACTAGTTTTATATCAACATTGGGTAAAAGCAGAGGCATTTTTTATTAATGATTTATTGAAAAATGAAGGTGGGTTTCTAAGTTTAGAACAGTTTCAAGACAGATATGGCATAATTTCAATTTTTTTTAGAATATAATGGTTTACTGAAAGCAATACCCATGAAATTTAGAGAGGTTATTGCAGCAAATAACAAATTAGAAAAAGTTTGTGACAGATATGTGACATTATTGAACAATACTTTAAAGCCTACAAAGCCTTTTTACAAAATGATGTTAGAAAAACATAATGTGCATCCTACAAAATCACAAGAAAAATGGCAGATTAGACTTGAAAACGAAATTGTAAAGGAGGATTGGCACATTATATACTCAATACCTTTCACAACTTTTGTTAGTACAAAACTTCAAGCTTTTCAGTATAAAATTAACTTGAGAATTCTTTTTACTAATGAAAGGTTGATGAAATGTAATTTATCTGAAACTGAAATGTGCAGTTTTTGTTTTGAAACTAGAGAAAGCTTGGTACACTTATTTTTCCACTGCCCTCATGTTCGTCTTATTTGGCTTCAGGCTGCATATTGCTTACAAACAAAGTGTAATATTGACTTTGTTATATCACCAAAAATCTGTATACTTGGTGTACTCACTGGTCAACATTTCAATATATTGAATACATTTATAGTTATAGTTAAGTATTTCATTTATGTTTGTAAATTGAAAAATCAAATCCCAGTATGGAAAGACTGTGTTGAATATATCAAGTATTGTAAAAAAATGATTTTGATTCCCTGTACTTGTGTACCTCCAAGAAATCAAATAGTTTAAAATATAAGTGGAATTCTATTTCTTCAATGCTTCAATGAGTGTAGTGTTTTCAGTGCCTTATTGCAGGTCATAAATACAAGGCAAAACTTTTGGACTAGTGTAAATTGAAAAATAAAATCCCAGTATGGAAAGACTGTGTTGAATATATCAAGTATTGTAAAAAAAAATGATTTTGATTCTCTGTACTTATGTACCCCCAAGAAATCAGAATTGATCAGAATAAAATATATATTACAAAAAAAAATATAACCGACCTCCACGATATAACTTGAATATTGTTGAAAGTGGCGTTAAACACCATAGACTTAAACCAAACCTATATTTCATGCTTCATCGACTTTGGTTAGGTTAACATGCAAATTCATATTCCAATCACTGTAAACTTCGTGTTCTTTATTTAGGCTACATCAAGTTACTGTTTAGATTCTCATCCATGTATCAGAAAAGGTATGGGTCTGGAGGGAAGACTTATTTTTTTTTAAATATTTTACAGAAACCAGAAGAGTAATTGCAAAAAAAATCTGATGAATTTTAAAAAATGAAAATAAATTTTCGAGAATTTAAAATCTGTATTTAGATTAACAAAAGCCAGAGTACCCAGACAGAACCACCGACCATGGGCAAGCAACTGGTAAACTTTATCACTTGTGACTGCGAGTCGAGTGCACCTTTTTTTGTAATTTACATAGGCGGGTGCGAACCCACGCGTATCGGTGATAGGCTTGTATGAGTTGTTAGATCCAGCGACCTAACTCGTTGAGCCACCCGGGCCCCTATATTGTGAAATGTAATTGTCACAGACTGAAATATTTGGTACTATATTATAAAAGTGTTATTGCACTAATATTGAGGAATATTTTCCCTCGTAGTATATCATATTGCAAGAGTTTACTGCTCAGGACAATATTCCTCAATATTAGTTCAATAACCTAATATTATAAAGGACACTTTTCTCGGCGACTACTGAACGGAAATCAATGAAACTTCACAGGAATGTTAAGCACTATGAGTAGATGTACAGACTACTTTCAGAATTTTCAAAATGGCCGCCATTGCCATGGAAATGGCCAAAATGCTAAAAAATAATTAAAACCACAAAAATGATCATAACAGGTTACTCACCAAACAGAAATTGATGAAACTTGTTAGGAACAACATCCACATCTAGTGGACCGAGATAAGCCAAAAAAATCGGAATCGGTTGGACAAACTTTGCCGCAGTTACCATAGAAACAAAAAAGGGGGAATTAAAAAAAATATTTGGATTCCTTTCATGAAACTTTGTAGGACTATCCACCGTAGTGTGTGGCAGCTTTTGGGGGGTTGAANAAATTCAAAATGGTGGCCATTGCCATGGTAACCAAGGTGCAAAACTTTAAATTCAAACCGTACAGCGGATCCTTTTGAAACTTGACACAAAAATAGATCATCACTCAAAGTTGTGCTCTTTGTTTTTAAAATTTTCAAAATGGCCACCAATATAAAAATTTTAAAAATTCAAAAATGAACAAATTTCAATAGAAATGGATATTTACAGGGAGTAAGACATGCTGCACAATATGGCGACCATTTTGGTTTGCTAACCAAAAATGGCCACCAAAATACAAAAATTCTCCGATTTGGGCGAAATTTGGTTTCCAAGTAGATTATGATGTTGCGAATTGATATCCATAATTTCGGAGCCATATTATGATCTTTAAGATCATATCATATCTTGTTATTTCTTGCTATGTTCTCACACTACTCTTCATTCATACCACTAGCACTTGTAAATGTTCGTTTTGGGGACATTAGCAACGCTCTGCGTTACAGTAACCAATATTTGCATTTAAGTTTCTGGTGGAGGCACAGGGTAATTTCCTCCGTTTGCACCAGCTATGTAATAAACTACTAGTACTAATTATAAAGCACAGCATGAGAGTAGTTTGAAATACATTGCTGTATTTTTACAAGTACAAAGTAATTTAATTTTCATACCCTAGGTGGGAATCGAACCCACATACCAGAAACAGTAAGTAATTAGTTAACTTTTTGAGAGAACAAAATATATAAACAAATAAATTTACTGGTTTAAGCTCTTCATTTTGATCTTCACGCCCTTCACATTCAGTGAACTGATATACAGTTACAGATATTTTGGAAATTTAATAAACTAGATTTTTTAAATTTGGGTACTCTGACATTATAAGTTATAAATCTGTTTCAGTTCATTAAAAGAAACATTACATAAAAAAATGTATTTGCATCAAGATTAATATGCAATATATCACTCTATGCAAAATAGAAAAAGCCACTGTAGTACTTATTTTACAAGTCGAATGTACGGAAAAGCTGAAACAGAACATTGATACAGTACAGTCAGAGACATATATTGAAAATTCACGTACCTGATGAAGGTTATTCCCGAAACGTTTCATGCACACTAAATTTGATATTTACGTTTTTATTGATAAACGGCTAAAACACAATCAGGTGGGGATTTTGTGTGTCACATTTTGCAAAAAAATGAAAACTGTTCGGCCGACTTTATTTATATTTGAAATAATACTGTGATATATGGGGTAATCCTCAACAGGATTTTGTTTTCTATCCTGTCATCATTTTTTTCAAATTGGCTTTCATTACCACAAAGGAAATCATCTACGGACACTACACAACTATATATATAACATTCTTTCACATCAAAATATATAATACTATGTAGCTTAAAACACCTCTCGGTCAGAGATATAGCTAATATCCATAAAATTTCATCAAAAGTTTTAACCTAATGCATTTTTTTAGAAATATCATAACATATTCTAGAGTGATACACTTTTACTCCTGAAAATTGTCATTTTTGTTCTTCAATTTTTATTCTGTAAAGGCCAGTAGATGACTAAATTCTCACTTTATAAAGTCACAAAATACATATTTTATAATACAGTTGCATTTCTAATTTGCAAAGCTGAGAATCTATAGCAAAATAAAAATGACACAACATGTAGCAATTTTTCAGCTTTGAAATGCATTATGCACTTCCATGAAAGCACAGACCCCATGGTATGATATATCATGAGAAAGAGAAAATTATCAGCTACCCCAATATGTAGATTACAACTTGTTTCCTCATAATATTTATGAATACCAGCTCCATAACATGCAAATGTTTGAATAGTCCCACCTGATTGTGTTTTAGCCGAGACTGATCACTCGTCTTGGTGATATGGATATATCTGTTGTTCTTATTAATGTATCTTCAGAATTTCTTTTGTATTTTAAAGTGTTACCTCCTACATTGTATCACCCAAATTTCATAAGAAAGTAATTAAAGACTAGACAGAGCAAAAGATATATCAATATCACCCAGAAGAGAGATATGTCTATTACAGTGATTTACACACTTTATGTCTCTGACTGTAAGGTAGTAATGACTCTTTGAGTGAAAATGTAAAATATTCAGTTTAAAACTACTCACACTACACATGTGAATCCTGCACACTGCACAAAACCATCATTTCTGACCAAAGCGCATGTAACATATGGAGATTCTGATTGCCTGGTTTCTGGTATGCAGTTGGATTTCAGGTAGACATAACCAGTGTTTGGAATTAGGTGAATATATACATCTGTAATGTGGTTTGCCAAGAATAGTTAGTAACCATTATCATTTTTCATATTTGTCAACCGTTCTTCATTCCAACTACTTTTTTTAACAAATAAATCAATACATCATACGATTCAATATATGGTAGGTTACTTAAATCAGTGTCCCAGTCATCAATTTCTGTAATACTTTTTAGAGTTACGGATTTGTCATTTACAAGAACAGTCCTTCGCAATTTGTCCATATCTTTGTAATCGTCAGGAGTTGTCAAGACATCAAGTTCTAAATCAAACGCAGTTTGAGACAAGCGAACTAAAGCGACCTTTCTGTATATGGAACATGTAATTCCTCTATCCATAAGATACGACTTTAATTCTGGAACCAACATTCTTTCAAAATCTCCCACGCAAGTAACTATTGTTGACATCTTTACGAATACCGGAAGTACGTCTGCTATACATCTGTCATCTCTCGTATACTTATTTCCCCTCCATACAGGAGAGACAATATAACCCGAAACTCCGCTATTGAGGGATCTTTCTAACACAGAAAGCTGTCTGTCAAATTTGAATACTTAGATTATTATTAAAGTACGTCGGTTCTGCACCATAAGATAAAGCTATCAAAAAGAGTTTGAATATACCAAAGGCGTAATCAGATTCCGTATATCGAAGAGGTACAGAACACACACTGGCCAAAAAAATAAACAAAAGGACAAATAAGGATCTACAGAACAGACACATACAACCAAAGATCGAGTAATACGAACCCACTAAAAACCGGGGGTGAACCCAGGCGCTCCGGAAGGGTAAGCAGTTCCTGCTCCACTAGTGACACCCATCGTGTTAATTTAGTTACAAACCAGGTTATAATTCGTGAACGAGGAAAGGACCGAGAATTGTTTACGACAAGTGCAACATATCCGTGGTCATATGTGACACCGATATACCATAACGGTCAACCAGGTCATGGTGGCGATCGTATTATTTTCAAAGTGAAGACTTCACCTTAACTCAGAAGAGCATGTGTCACCATAATACATACTATAAGTCTGTCAAAATCAGAGGTAGAGGAGCAATAAACGTTAGGGAATACCGAAGGGGCAATAACAAATTCGGTCTTCTCTAACATTTATATACAATTCCCTGCATATAATCATACCTCACACCACGTGTCTGAGTATTGTTTCCAGGTGTGAGACATGTTTCGGCGTTACCTTATTCAATTCTTATTGTTGACGGTATAGAAGTGTAGAAAACACCTCCATAAATAACGTCATAATTTCTAAATGTAGTACAGCTTTTATTTCAAATAGAAAAATGGCGGTGAACCCTGTCTGTGTTAGCCTGTGGATACCAGACTTGGGATCAATTACATTGGAATGTAATTAATTAAATTACACATTGCATTGCAAAAGTGGTCAATTACATTAAATTGTAACATAAATACGCATTTTACCTTTGATGTTTGTATGCAGTAATCAACTTACAAATAGTGAACTTTTTCAAACTATGGTCTGACATGAATATCTTGATGTTATTCCATGATTTTGCGGACCTCGGCGAAAACACCCAATATTGATTTCGGATTCGTTGGTTTACATAAGTTAAATCGTAAGATCCATGGTATATATAATACTTACCATTACATAGTTTTTGAAATGTAATTAGTTAAATTGCAATTACTTTACTAAAGTAATTAATTAAATTACACATACATTTGGTAATATTATAATTGATAACTTTAATCATTAAACAATATATTACATACACTATAGCTTGTTTAAAGCTTACAACACAGTTTTAGCATTACATTTGATCACCATTAGTTGTTCAAAAGTTTTATCATTTAGCCTGCATCTCTCTATTCTGAACACTTTGGCAGAAATACTAAATAGTCTTTCGACATGAGCTGGTGTGGCAGTCATTACTAGATGCTTTCTGGCTAAGTTTGATAGAAAAGGAAATTTGTTGCTATTAATTTGCCAATACATGAGGGAATTTTCTGACATCTCTGTGCATTGTTCTGAAATGTAGTCATCTACTTCACTTATAAAACCAGAAGGATTTCTCTTTCTGGAGGGATTTGAGGGTATGCAACTGAAACAGTCTTTTGTTTTTATTTGTTTACAAGGAGGTGAACAATAGTCATGATCTATATCAACAGATGAGCTCAATTGTTTTCCTTTATTTCTCAAAAGGTCAACAGATGATCTCAATTGTTTTACTTTATTTCTCAAAAGGTCAACATATTTGTCAACTTTTTTAGTTTCACACGCCTAATCTTAAATCTTGGATCCAGCAAAGATACAAGCATATAACATCCGTCACTTTCATACTGAGATAATATGGCATCAATTGAATCACTTAAAGTTGAAACCATTTTTGATCTATAAGTCACTGAAATTTTGCTAATTTGCCAAGAGTTACTGGTACATGTATTGTCAAACTACCACTGATAGTTATTTAATTTTGGACAAGTAAAATGGTCTTTTCAAAATGATCAAGGATCGTGCAAAGCGCACTTAAAAGTTTCCTTTCATAAGATGACAACATATATTTACAATCTGTCAATTTAAATTTTTCTTCATGCACTTTCAGAATAGCTTGAATTAGCCATTTTCACCACAAATAAATTTCAATCCACCTCACAAGACTATCTTAATCTAAATGAACTGTTTAGAAGCATATTATTTAACAGTGAGTAGTAATTATATCTACACCTTACCTGATCACACATATTGTGTACATGTATATGTTACAGTAGATTTGTAAAATTACTGAAATTTTCAGTAATCATGTAAAAGTACTGGCCACTTTAGTAATTTTTGTAAAAGCGCTAAAAAATTCATGAAGTTTACAACATTACTGAAATGTATTTACCTTCTTTAATATTCGAACAACAAGAATAAAGAATAATGTTAACATTAATTCGCTAATACTATATGAAACAATACTAAAAATGCAGCATAAGCTTATGGTGTTGAGCTTGTTCATGTATTTTTTTATTCAATGGCTTATTTGTTGCCTGCTTATCTTGACATTGGATCAATACGATGTCAGTTTAACATCATTTATTAAAGTTTCAAAAACTGTAAGACACACACAATCTTACATCACTAACAATATGAAATAGTAATATTATGATCATTTATCTTTACAAGACGGGTTTGAGTGAGATCTACTATTGCATAACTTGCCCGCTTTACGACATTGCACATCGATTTTGCCGGAACAGCCACACTTCTGAAACACCTGACCATCACAAATTGAATTCAATCTGACTGCTTATCGAAACGAAATGCAGTTTTCCGCTAAAATGTCAGAGGGCTTAAGAAATAGGTTCAAACTGATTTCTCGTATATGATCCTAATAATATGCCCTGTTTCGTGCTATAACCTTTTTCACTCTTGCTTTGCACTACAGTCATAATGCTTTAACATGTTTATATTGTTTAGAAAAGTGTTGTATCATTTGTCTTATCGTCATATTTATTTTGGTCATACCACCTTTTTTCTGCTATTAATGGAGGTTCGTTTTGCTCAATTTGTAGTTATCTGTGTAGTGTCTTGTAGGTCGTTGTTTAAGAAATAAATCATGGAAGCCAGAATGTGTTAGGAGTTTTAACATGGATTGGCGGATATTAGTATTTTATCCCAAGCCAGTAGCTAGGTATAACATTTACTAATATCCGAAAATCCATGTTAAAATTCAAAGCACATTCTGGCTTCCATGATTTATTTCGATTCTGATATGTCTAAGAGTACAAATACGGTAGTATGCTTTGATTGGAAGACGATAATTTATATATATGCTTGCGGAAAATGTCGCACATAATTTCTGTAACTCGAATAATACTGCTACCTCTATCGGCATTATTCAGGTTACAATTTATGCTGCCAAAGGAAAAGTCGGTCACATTCACTGGCGCATGTGCTAATGAGATTATACCGAATGGATAACTCGCTCGTTTGTTAACAAAGCTAAAGAAGTAGGTCATGTTAGAATTTTTCTGCTGTTGTCCTTTTTCTTTTGGCTATTGTGTTGTCTGTCTTTCTGCAAGTTGCAGCTTCTGGTTGCCCCTTTGGTATCTTCAAATTGTTTTATAACTATTTCAAAATATCAAGATTTTGTGAAATATTCATACTTTATTTGCATTCATTGTTAGTCTTATTTGAAATACTAATTAATATACTTGTATATTTCGTCAAGACATTGGACTGGGAACCTGGCCTGTGATACCAATAATATCCCCTTTCTCTTTCTCTGTCGGCTTAAGTTATGTATTTACCATCCATTTAGAAAAAAATATAATTTATATCGCAATTTAAATTTTAGTGAACGAAATTAATATTTAACTGATAGACAAGAAACATTGTGTATTTATAGACATATGGGATTATATAAACAATTTCCCAGATTTTCCAATGCTCATTAATCATAGACTAGAACTGTTTATCAAAAATAACCAGTTCATATTTTAAATATACATACACAAAGAAGTACAATTATAGGGATAACAATTAAAAATGATAATGTGAATTTAAACTAGACGTCCATGGTGGCAATTTAAAAAAAAAATCAATTGAATGTGAAATCGATCAAAATTGGTTGAGAACAGCGTATATTATTGAGTAAGGCAATATTAACAGAAGTAGATCGTATATTTCAATACCTTAATGACTTAGCTTTGTAATTTACAATAGAAACGCTTGTATTATCCACACACTGATGAAAGAAATATTGAAGTTTGCAATACTTTAAAATTAATAACGATATCCCTTAAATTACTTCTATAAAGACCTGCAATTTTGTTCGTTTGTTTTTTTTTTTAATAATTTTACAGTACAATTATCAAAATAAAAACGGATAAAAATGCATGTCTTTATAAAAGTAATAATCTTTGCATTTGACTAATAAAAAAATATTCTAATAATTTGTACTGTTATTTTTTATCAATAAAGAATTTGAATTACTTGTATAAGTATGATGGCTTGACCATTATTATGTATAATAAAAGTTTTTTTTATTCAAAATGGATTTCATTTTTTAGCATAAAATCAAGATTAACATCTACAAAGTAAATATGAATTGTATGATCATATACGTAATGGTTTTTATTCTCTGAATTATATGAACATGTATTCCATCTAAGCTGGAAATAGGGGCTGTCATGGTCGTGATCGTATGGTAGATGGGATTACAATTAGCTATGCAAGTTAGTGTATATCACCACTAATGTTGTGAGTTCGAATCCCGCCCATGGCGAGGTGTACTCGATTAACATTATGTGATGAAGTTTGTCAGTGACTTGCATATCAATAAGATCTATTTGTCGACGAGAATTGAATTCTGTACTTATGATGGGGTTGACAACTATTATCTTATTAGCGGTTCTTCGCTTTTTTAACTGACACTCTTCACATTGTTCTTTGAATAGTGCCAATGCCTATATTGAAAATTGGCATACGTTGTATTGGCCTCTTTTATTATTTTATCTCTTCCACAGTGACCAACAGCGAAATGGATCTTTTTCGCAACGCAATATATGCCCTCAAGACAAACCACGTATTTGATTTCATCATCATGTTATTTTCTGCGTTTTGTGATCTTTGTTACATCACACATTGCAACACTTCATACCTACATAAAACAATTCTTTCAACCACTTTGTATTTGTTGAAGAAAATAAAAAATGATACGTCTTATTCTACTGAGTAGCTATGGAAAGGGCAAACAAACGATATTAAATGTTGACAGCATGCGATATGCAATTTGATAATGTAAGATCTATCTTCCAACTTTACGGACAGCCCTCGTGCATGCAAGTGAAGAAGAAGAAGTGTTTTCAATTCAACTTAAGCATATATTGATATTAATAACAAGTTATTTCTTTGATATCTGACTACCAGTGGCAGAATCAGAGGGGGTTCCGTTACCCCTTTTGTCATAAAATACAAAAAAAACTTTGGAAACATCCGCAAACAGGAGGGGATATTTTGCAAACACTTGATAAGTAGGGAAAAAATCCGTACTCTGATCTTTGAAATTAAACAATTGATATTTTTTTAATATAATCAATAAAGCAATTTTCTCAAATGTTCACCACAAAAAAAAAATCATTTTCTTTAAAAATGATAATCTATGTAACTAGTATCCTTTATTATATCAATAAATAACAGATATATCATTTGGGATTGAAGACGCTTGAGTATTTAACTTACTTTTTGATTGAGTAGTAGTAGAAATTGGTTTTGTCTTCATTCTTTGATTCTGTTGATATGAGGTGAATTATTTCTTCGTACTTTTCCCTTTTCCATACGTTACATTTTGTTTTCTCTCGTACAATGTATCAATTCCTCAAGTTTTTGGGTATAATTTTGTTCAGCACTCAAACACATATGTGCTTGAGCCATATTATAAACTAACTGACCATTTGTTATGAAAAAAATTACTTTCACATAGACCTTTATTTGTGTACATGCCCTAAGGACATGTACATGTATTTATTTATTGCCTGACATGAATTCCTTTAATTTAAACTATAATTAATCCAATCAGTAAATTTATCAAATAAATGTTGAAATTTTCAGTAATTTGTAAAATTACTGGTTTATTTCAGTAATTTTGCAAAATTACTGACCTGTTTAGTATTTAAAAAAAAATTACTGATTCTTCAGTAATTTTGTAAAATTACTGGTTTTACAAATTCACTGTAACATATATAGCCTATGACTTTTTTGAATAGGGTGATAAGTAATAGTTATACACTGAGGTATAGGTGTTTCTGGATTAGAAACCCCGACGGCCGGAGGCCGGAGTGGTTTCTAATCCAGAAACACCGTATACCGAAGTGTATAACTAACTTACTCCCCATGTTATTCTAAATACACGAAATATTCATTACAAAATGTCATAAAAAAACAAAAACAATAAACACAGAAGCA
>MJUT01008583.1:39847-70704 GCA_002080005.1 Gigantidas platifrons
CTGTACATTTCCAGGTGTGAGGGGTGGTCACCTCCGTTACCGGAGGGGCACTAGCTTGTCCGGTATATTTGGCGTCAGTTAGTCTCTCAGGGTCTTGGTAAAATTATGCTGTGGCCATTTTCTTTCCATTTTGTCATTTAGATAATGAAACTGTATTGTATATGTATGTATATAAATATATTGTTTATATAAAATATTATAATCATATATAGTTGTTTGTTGTGTGAGAGCTACCAAATAACTAAAGTCACTATCTTGCAATTACTGCTGACTTTTAAATTTCATATTAAACATATCAAACTTTATATCAACATCAAGCTTGTTTAATGTGTATCTCACTAATACAATAGTTAGAAGACTTTGATGGATTTTTATGATGTTACCTCCATTTGAATGCACGTGCATATTGAAATCTTTCTACCACTTTTTTGTCAATTTTAAGAAATTGTTGTATAGTAATTCATTTGTGCAGTTTGGGCTACAAGAGTATGACGAACTCGTGCAACTTGCGTCAGAGACATTTGTATTTTTAAGACAAAATGTTTTTTCCAGATTCAAATGTCCAATATGAAGAAATAATTTCTCCCCTTCAACGAAGGAATGAAGGGAGACATATTGTTTTAGTAGGACTGTCTTTCTTCTAATGCTATTTGAACTCAATCAACCTTGTTTAGACTGTAACTCTTTTATCCTTTAATATAGACTTATGATATTTGGCATGTATGTGTATTATCATCAGATGCTGTACTATGGATGATCACAATATTTGCATGACCTTGATCTCAGGCCTCAAGGTCAAATAATTAAATTTAGGGAAATATCTTATCCAGACTGCATTTTTTTATATTTTGACGTGGACTTATGCTATTTGGTATGTAGGTGTATTATCATAAGATGCTATATCATGGGTCATCACGACCTTCACATGACCTTGACCTCAGATCTCAAGGTAAAAAAAAATGAATTGAGGGAATTCTCGTATCCAGGCTGTAACTCTTTTATCCTTTGATGTAGACTTATGCTATTTGGTATGTAGTTGTATTATCAAATGATGCGGCATCATGGATCATCACGACCTTCATTGACCCTGCCATCAGTTCTCAAGGTCAAATAATTGAATTTAGTGAATTATCTTATTGTATTCAGGTTGTAACTCTTTTATCCCTTGACTTATGATATTTGGTATGTAGGCGTATTATCATAAGATGGTGTTTCATGTATCATCACGACCTTCATATGCCTTGGATATCAAGGTCAAATAAATTAATTAAGGGGTCATTTTTGTGTCCGTAGTGTAAGCCTTTGCTTATAAAATTTGGTATAAAGATGCATTGCCACGAACAATGTGTTGATTATCATCACGACCTTCATGTGACCATATCATATACACGTATGTTGGTTTTTATTGTGCTTTTCGCCACTTTCAGCAATATATCACTTATATCATGATAGTAAGTTGTATTACTGGAGAAAACCGGAGTATCCGGAAAAAACTCCAGACCTGTCGCAACCCACAGACAAACAAAATGAATGCATCGCACCTTCTACACATGAACGAACTCATGAAAAGAAACGTTTAATCCTACTATCAATAATTGTTATGCATGAAAATATAAAGTTGATTCATATTTTATCATTTAACTTTCTATTTACTGTAAACACAACTGTTTTATTGTACATTTGTCTGGTGTAAAATATAAATATAAAGATATTTTTTTTTTATATTTTTATATTAAATATTTAACTTAAAACAGACTTTGAACAATGTTTGTTTAGCTGGGATTAGGCATAGGCTGCATTTTTTTCTAGCACACACGCTACAAACGACTACGCGCGTACGCGTTGAGAGTATTTTTTTTCTAATATAGCATACGTTTGTAAAGTTTGCACAAACTTTGACAAACTATGCAATCGCTAAATGTGCGTCTACAGTTTGTCGTTTATCGTTTGTTGCATTTTTTTCTATTCTCAACGCTGAATCAATTATAGACACGTGGAATTGTCCAGCCAAACCAAAGATGGAATCTAACAAAGGAAGAGATGAGTTTATTTACCAAAAACATGTGGATACATATTATCAGGTCAAACAGGGTCAGTAAACTCTGATTAAACGATGTATTTGTTTCTACTTTTGCAGCGTTTAACAAACGACACACAACGTTCAGCAAACTTTGGTTAGAAAAAATGCACCCATAATAAATTTTAAAGTAAAACTATAAAGCAGTTGCTCACAACTATTTATAGAATGCAGCGTATTTACTTTAACAAATTTGTTACGTTCCTTACACGTTTAGATATATTGCAAAAAATAAGAAATATTACAATATGTATTTAACACAAATGGTCAAATGATATCAACATGTAAGAGATACTCACATCAACGAGGCATGTAACAAATTGTTAAGACTTTTGTATATAAAATATTTAAACATAGGGGAAAAAATGCATCAAAGAGCATTTCCATTTACTTCTTTTCTTCAATACAGGTTCAGAAATTAACCAAAAACGTATTTCTTCATTATTATTAAGAAAATGGGAGACCTACTCCACTTGGCTAAGCATGTTTTACACTCCTGACATACATAAAATGGCATTGACATTGAAAAACTGCTACTGCAAAGTGACATTATTGTTACTAATAGTCACAGACTGTCAGGAACTGTAAAAAATATAATACAAATTCAACAAAGTACAATAATATATAAAATGAAGACTAAGCAATCATATGTTGTTACCCTCCTGACATTATCGACTCTCCTAATTAATTTGAAGTTCAAAACGATGCAAACATGTTCATGAAGCATGAGGCATATATCATACAGTTTCAATATAACTAAATACCACTTCTTAAAAGACTACATTTATTCCAACATGACACTTTCTTTTAAATATATTGCTTTTTTGATACTTTCATATTTTAGTATTTAATTTTTCAATGTGACCATTTCATTGTTTATAAACCATCGACAGGGACAATTGATTTCATGACATATAAATCAATTGTACTATAGTTTCATACTATCTAAGATGATGGTGTATATTCTTAATAATGTTTATTTTACAAACCCTTGAAATTCAATGGAAAAACAGTGTATCACACATAATATCTTACACTCCTGGCATTTTGACAACATATGTCGATGGCAATATTTTCTGGAAAGAGATATTTCAATGACATGTTGTGGACACAACCATATAATAACAAAACACTTTTTAGCAGAAGTAGGAAACAAAAAGACAATGAACACAGCTATGTGAAGGTAAAACGAAAAGGTCCATTTTTTAAACTGCCCAATCCCAACGATTGCAATGTTGCTATGTTTGTACTTTGAAATTCACAAAGGGAAATTTGTAATGCCATTACATAATTTATCACTTAATTAAACATAAGGGCCGTAATGAAATTTATGCAAGGGCCTATCATTTCATGGCAATATAGGACTAAAATAAAAATTCATACTATTTAAAAAAAGTCTTTGGGAGGAAAAACAAACAAACGAAGGGTCAAAAACAGGATTGGCAAATGTGGCTAAGATCAGATATTCCTGGAGACAGCATAACTTTACTTTTAATAATAAAAGTCAAAATATGTAGTCTTTGGGAGCAAACAAAAAACAAAGCAAAGGGTCTTGATTGGATTTCTAATATCACCTAAGGTTATCCATATATGCCTGGGGACAGGAGAACCTTAGTTTTAGTAATAATTACATATTTTGTGAACTGTTATTTTCGATAAAAATTATAAATAAGTAATGTCCATGATGAAACACTCTCCTTGGAGAAAATAAACCTCATTCGTGACTTATCAGCGGGTTTTTAACAAGGTTAACAAGATGGGTGCCACTAGTGGAGCAGAAACTGCTTACCCTTGCGAATCACCCGATTTCACTCCCGGTTGGTTGTGGGGTTCGTGTTACTCGATCTTTAGTTTCGTGTGTAATGTTTTGTAGATCGTTTTTTGTACCTTTCGTCCTTATTCTTTTGACAATTGTGTTGTCTGTCCCTCAATTTTCGGATTCTGATTACCCCTTTGGTGTCTTCAAACTCTTCTTAGAACTAAGCATAAAAGCCAAATAATTTGATTAGGCTTTGGGCAAAAACACCAAAGGGTTTAGACAAGATTGTTAAAATCCGCGAATAACATCGATGTCTGAGGACAAGAACACCTTATTTGTAATAATAATGACATATTTTGAGAACTGTAAATTTCGATAAAATATACATGTATATACAGTAAAACCTGCCCATGTGGGCACATCTATTAAACAGTCGTCTGTATTAAAGGGTCATCTTTTTCTTGCCTTGTCATATAACATTTCATATGAATAGAACCTCTTTTAAGATGTCACCTGTCATATAAGGCCACTTTGTCCTGTCCCAAAGGTGACTTCTTAATACAGGTTTGACTGTATATAATAAACAATGTCATTGTTGAAACAGTCTGCCTGGAGGAAAAGAAAACCTTAGTTTAAATAACAATTACATAATATAGGAATTACAACTTTCGAAAAAAAATATATCTAATAAAGCATATTAGTACTGCAGCACTGACTATTTTTCGAATGCTAATTAGTTTTGAGTATTTGATAAATAATTTGATTTGATTTGCATACTACATTGTGATTGGCTGATCCGCCTGGAGAAAATTTTGGTATACTTGATAACCTGGGTTGGTATTGTGACTTCACCAACATATTCATTCGCCAACGACAAATTCAAATAGTCAAATGAAATAATCGTAATTAAAATCGAGGAATCATTACAGATTAAATTATAAGGAATTAAGTTAATAGTTATTGATATTTATTTTAGCAATGACATCTCACATTCATTAGTTCCGTTTTAATTATTTATATTTGCATGGAAAAAGAACAATTGCGTCATTTTAAAATAAATCAGTATAATTATGTCTATACAAAGTAGCACCTGATAGACATGCATGACTTCAGAAGAAATTTTAGATAATATTAGAAAACGAGATCAATATTTAATATCATAGAAAAACAGGTAGTAAGCATTTATATTTGGATTACTGTAAATTGCGAAATTTGGTACAAAGAAATGTGAAAAAGGCTAAAGAAGAATAGGTCGCAAATAAAATTTAACAAAGCAAAAACGCTCCGAAAAAAATATCGAACAGCTGAAAACTTTAGGTTATAGTTCAAAACAAAAAAAAAACCCAATGTTTGTGTTGTTCTGAAGGTGGATGGTCAAAATAAATGTCATAATTTAAATAACATCGCAAACAGACCGTGGTATCGAAGCTTGTTGAAAAGTTGCCTCTAACTCCAAATATATTCCACGTAGCCTCTACTCTTTTCCAACAGTTTTATTGTAGAGTTAATATCAATAGATTACAACTTGAAATAAGTCATGTGTCTGGGGAATGTATATATAAAGATTTGTGTCACCTTAATTCATTTAAAAGCACAGGGTTAAACGACATTCCAGCAAGGTTCGTCAAAGATGCGGCTAAACACCAACAACGCGCATCAATTTCATTGTAAATTTATCAATAACGAGTGGTATAGTTCCCGATCAATTGAAATCAGCACGGGTCAAACCATTATTTAAGAAAAACAATAGAACAGAGGTTGGAAATTATAGACCAATAAGTACACTGTGTATTATATCAAACATTTTAGAAAAAGCAGTATATAAACAGCTAGAATCATATTTAGTAAAAAAAAAACAACTTGCTATGTGAACTTCAATCTGGTTTCAGAAGCGCTTATTCCAACGATACCTGCTTTATTCGTTTTTTTTTATCATATTAAATCTCAAACATATAAAGGCCTCTTAACTTGTATGGTAATGATAGATCTTCCAAAGGCATTCGATATGGTCGACCATCAAATTCCTTGCAACAAGCTTCAATCGATGGGAGTATCTGCCACTAAATGGTTTGAATCGTATTTAACAGGCAGACAACAGTTGATTAATGTTAATGGCACATAATCCAACCCAACAAACATTAGCCGTGGTGTTCCACAGGGAAGTATTATAGGTCCTTTATTTTCTCTTTGTTATGTCAATGACATGTCCATAAGCATTAACTCAGACTGTAAGTTACTTCTGTACGGAGATGAGAGTATTGTGAAGAACACGAATCCTGTAGTGAATGGCTCGTTGACAACAAACTTTCTCTCCACCTTGGTAAAACAGAATGCATTCTTTTTGGTCTTTTTGGTCCAAAGAGAAAATTAAAAGATGTAACTGAATTTCAAATTAACTGTAATGGTCATATAATAAATTCACAAAATAGTGTTAAATATGTATGCATTGGCATTGATCAAAACCTGTCTGGCGAAAAAAAACAGCTAACTCTATTATTAAAAAGTTTAATTCCCGGTTGAGGTTTATGTATAGAAAGGCAAATTGTCTATCTGACGAAACGCGGAAAACTTTAAGTATGACACTTATTCAATGTCATGTTGATTATTCTTGTTCCTCCTGGTACGCTAGTATAACTCATGCTTTAAAAACAAACTGCAAGTGGCACAAAACTAAACAGTTAGATTCATTAAAAGCATGGGCCCAAGAACTAGTATAAAGCAAGCTGAATTATCTAGTCTAGGATTCTTAAATATTGAAAACAGAGTAAAACAGCTTCGATTGAACCATGCTCATAAACTCTATTATGATAAATGTCCTTCTTATTTGAAAAATAATTTCATCAAAATTAATGAACATCATGCCTATAGTACTAGATCAAGTCAGATTAATTACGTTACACCAAAAATTAAAGGCATCGAATCATCAACGTTTTACTACAATGGAATCCATGATTGGAATTATCTACCCGATTCGATCAAATCCATCAATGATTTGCAAAGATTTAAGAAAGAAGTGAAGTGCTACCTGATACATACCAGTGAAGAACGGGAAAGACGTATCATATCATAATATATATTTGTTTTCATAGATAATGTACTTATTTTAAAATTAAGTAACCCCTCTACCAGCTCATGTTGATCTTTTAATATCCACTTGAACTTTAAGCTGATACTTGCAAAGGACCCCATTGGAAATAAACTGAATGGCTTTCACGGGCTATCCTTGGTATGAAAGTTGTCAGCAGTTACAATGAGTGGATTGAAGTTTCTGTTAATGATGGCAGTTTTATGTTTTATTTTTAAATTTACAAAAAATGAATGAAACATGTAATGCATATAAGACAATCAATATATCTTTACTATCAATCAGCTATGTTATAGAAGTTCAGTTAATACAGAGTGCGTTGAGAGGTTTGAAAATGTGAAGAATTGTATTTTTATTAAGTATTATTGTTGAGAAGTTTGAAAACAACTTATTAAGAATTATTTGTACATAATTTATATCGGTTATCTACAAGTTCAGTTAATACAGAGTACGTTGAGAAGTTCGAAAATATTTTATTAAGGATTATTGTATTGTACATGATCTCTGTAAACTATATATGTAATACGCGTTAAGTTAATACAGAGTGCGTTGAGAAGCTTGAAAATTTGAAAATATTTTATTAAGGAATATTGGACATAAACTCTGTAAATTATCTATGTGATACACGTTCCTTTAATGCATGGTGCGTTGAGAAGTTTGCACACAATTTAGTTTAAGCGTACCTGATGAAGCTCATTCCAGAAACGTGTCGTGCGCTCTAAATTAGATATCTACGTTTTTATAATTAAGGATTACGGTACATAATAATGTATTATATATTTGTGGCATTGAGTTTTGTAATTAATTACTATGTTGTAAAAGGACTGCTCATACGAGAAGCAAATTTCCAGACTAACGTCAACACTCGAATAATTGGGAGTTTGGACACTACACGATATATTACCAGTTCAAAGCTAACATGTGCTGCTAAATGTCTAGGAACAGATTACTGCTGCATAGCAAGTTTTACTAAATCTAACAATGAGTGTATTGTGGATGATTCTCTTGGATGTAGCTCGGGAACAGAAGCACACATTGGTGGAACGTTAATGACGAAGACTATAGGTAATATAGGGTTTCGTCTGTAGATTATTATTTTGCAATACTGATAGGGTGTTTAACGCCACTTTTAACAATAGTTCAGTTAAATCGTAACGGTCAGTTCTGTTGGTGGAGGAAACCGGAGTACCCAAATAAAAACACCGACCTGCGCAAGTCACTGACAAATTTGATCGCATAATGTTGTATCGATTGCACCTCGCATGAGTGTGATTAGATCTCACAACGTTAATGCCGATAGGCACTAATTACATATGTATTTATAAATCCAACTAACATGCGATCAAAACCACGACTATCCCTGCTTTACTTCTTATGTTGGCGCTAAACACAAAACAATGAAGGAATATTATTTTGCGTTAGTTACTCATTTCTGGTATCCAAAGTTCAGCTATCGTTATTTCTGTCGTTGAAGCATGTATACTCTCCAAGGTTGAACTAAGAAAAGTTTTAAGATACCAAAACGTTAATAAAAAATGTAAATCTAAGAAGGACAGGTAAAACAATGGTCAGAAGAACATGAACAATATGACAAACTGATCCACAAAACACCTCAGAGAAACAAAGATCGAATAACATGAACGTCAGTACAAACTAGGGGTAAACTGAAGTGCCCCGAAAGGGTGGAGCAGTTCCTTCTCCAGTAGTGCCACCCTTCGTGCTACTCTTGTTGCAAACCCGATTATAAGTAATAAAGAAGGAAACGTCATCATTGCTATTACGGCAACGGAATATATCCGTGGTGATTCGTTGCACGGATTTTCCGTTATCATATATATTCCAGGATCCGTCTACAAATGTATTTGTCTTTGCTACTCTCTCGGTCTCGCCTATCATTATTCCATCTGTTAGTCTATGATGGCTATCTATTAGGGTTCCCTACAATTATTTCTCACTGTACATCATTGCTCATTCTTGTTCGCATACACTCTTTCCTCTAGGTCAAGCATAGCTACTCCCCGTAGTTGATAACCAATTATATCAGACGGTCAAACATATTTATCAACCATGGTTCTCCTACCGTTATTTCTCGCTGTCAACCATGTTACCCTCCAGGATTACATTTCATTTCGGCTAGAATTGTTACCATCGATGGTTCGCATACCACTATTTCTGATTACCTACCCAAATTATTGATTTAGAGTTTGTATTAGTCAAGAATGATTTTTTCTTTTGGTCATTACATTCTCCGACCTTCTTGTATTTACAGCTTCTGATATTTCGCCGTTGCTACTTTTGATAACATCTTTGTTATCTTCAAATCTAAGAAAAACGAAGCTTGCTTGAAGATACCTGTGTGTGATCATGAGCCCTAAATAGAAAGATAGACAAAATAATAACACAATAAAAGGCAAGCAATACTATACAATACACTACACAGTATGAACAATTCGAAACAAGTTAAAAAGAGGGATACAGGAACTATAAGAGGGAGAGGGTTCATCGATCCGGGATCCGGAGAGCCGAGAAGGGGGTCTGTGATTCTCTGAAGGGTCCCATAGCCTTAGCCATAAACGTTTTATTTTGATTTTTCATTTTGTTTTGGGGATATTTTCAACTATTTTCAGTTAATTTAGAAAAAAAAACAATTATGCAAAATTCACTTAGACTTCTGAATTCTGGTTGTTGATCATCACTCGCGTATATGAAAGTGTACAAGTGGTTTTATTGAATCTTAGATACTAAATTTTGAGAGAAGTGTCAGCCTGTTCTCGGGGCCATACACAATATTGTCCCGCCTTGCAAAATTGATCTTGGATGCCTTGGATGGATATGATCCCAATTGTTCCAAATGGGTATTTCTTGCCCCATTAGTGAGAAGAAGATATGAAGTACAATTAAACCATTTAAACCAAGTAATGTCGAACTGGGGAGGGACACATCTTTTCAATAGAAAATTTGAAGTGAAAATTGGGTATCTTCGTACTTGATTTTACTTTAATTTAACTCTGGTAACAAGGACACTCGGCTTCTTCTCGGTAAAAGTATTGGAACCTTCGACGTTGACATGACACCAGGGTTAGGACAAGCGTATGGTGTTTAACGCCGCTATCAGTAATATTCCATTTATGTCATGGCATATTTTTTTTGTGGAGGAAACCGGAGATCGCGCTCGGCTTTGTAAATTGCAAAAAAGGGTGAACTCTACACGCAGCCGCAAGTGATAAAGTTTACCAGTTGCTTGCCCACGATCGGTTGTTCTCTCCGATGACTTCTTCCACCACTAAAACTGGTCGCCATGATATAGTTGAAATATTACTGAAAATGGTGCTAAACACAATAAATCATTAAATCAAATCAACACAATCTACATATATTTTGTGGATAATGTTTACTGTTAGATCACATCAATTCTTTGGATATCAGAGTATTAGGTATATTTCTAAATTTCTTTCATGTCCTATTTTATTTAGTTATTAAAATGATCACATGAAAATACATGGTGGTATTCATCGCCAATTACATTTATTTGATAACATGCGCAAACTCTGTCTTCTCTTTGTATTTTTTAACAACGTCAGTGATGACGTTGATGTTGAAAGTCTAGGTCATTGCTTGGGATTAAACCGGTTAATGGGATCCCACCCATCCCTTCTTAATGACTGGATCTCCAACAGCAATACATATATAAACAAACGATAAAAACCTGCACAGATTCGCTTCTTTTTTCTAACAAATACCAAATACTATCACAAAGACATTAAACATCGACACAAAGTTAACTGACTACTAGGTAGGATGGTGTAATATGTTGTCACATGGACAGTACAATAGCACTGTCAGTAAATGGTCGTAGTTACCTGACTACTAGCTAGGATGGAATAATATGTTGGTCACATGGACAGTACAATAGCACTGTCAGTAAATGGTCGTAGTTACCTGACTACTAGCTAGGATGGTGTAATATGTTGGTCACATGGACAGTACAATAGCACGGTCAGTAAATGTTTGTAGTTACCTGACTACTAGCTAGGATGGTATAATATGTTGGTCACATGGACAGTACAATAGTACGTCAGTAAATGGTCGTAGTTACCTGACTACTAGCTAGGATGGTGTAATATGTTGGTCACATGGACAGTACAATAGCACGGTCAGTAAATGGTCGTAGTTACCTGACTACTAGCTAGGAAGGTAGAATATGTTGGTCACACGGACAGTACAATAGCAGGGTTAGTGAATGGTGGTAGTCAACTGACTACTAGCTAGGAAGGTAGAATCTGTTGTTCACATGGACAGTACAATAGCAGGGTTAGTGAATGGTCGTAGTTACCTGACTACTAGCTAGGAAGGTAGAATATGTTGGTCACATGGACAGTACAATGGCACGTTCAGTAAATGGTCGTAGTTACCTGACTACTAGCAAGGATGGTATAATATGTTGTCAAATGGACAGTACAATAGCAGGGTCAGTGAATGTTTGTAGTTAACTGACTACTAGCTAGGATGGTATAATATGTTGGTCACATGGACAGTACAATAGCACGGTCAGTAAATGGTCGTAGTTACCTGACTACTAGCTAGGATGGTATAATATGTTGGTCACATGGACAGTACAATAGCAGGGGCAGTAAATGGTCGTAGTTACCTGACTACTAGCTAGGATGGTATAATATGTTGGTCACATGGACAGTACACTAGCAGGAGCAGTGAATGGTCGTAGTTACCTGACTACTTGCTAGGATGGTATAATATGTTGGTCACATGGACAGTACAATAGCAGGGTCAGTGAATGGTCGTAGTTATCTGACTACTAGCTAGGAAGGTAGAATATGCTGGTCACATGGACAGTACAATAGCAGGGTCAGTGAATGGCTGTAGTTACCTGACTACTAGCTATGAAGGTATAATCTGTTGGTCACATGGACAGTACAATAGCAGGGGCAGTAAATGGTCGTAGTTACCTGACTACTAGCTAGGAAGGTAGAATATGTTGGTCACATGGACAGTACAATAGCATGGTCAGTAAATTATCGTAGTCAACTGACTACTAGCTAGGAAGGTAGAATATGTTGGTCACAGGGACAGTACAATAGCAGGGTTAGTGAATGGTGGTAGTCAACTGACTACTAGCTAGGAAGGTAGAATATGTTGTTCACATGGACAGTACAATAGCCGGATTAGTGAATGGTCGTAGTTACCTGACTACTAGCTAGGAAGGTAGAATATGTTGGTCACATGGACAGTACAATAGCCGGGTTAGTGAATGATCGTAGTCAACTGACTACTAGCTAGGAAGGTAGAATATGTTGGTCAAATGGACAGTACAATAGCATGTTCAGTGAATGAGCGTAGTTAACTGACTACTAGCTCGGAAGGTATAATATGTTGGTCACATGGACAGTACAATAGCAGGGCCATTTAATTCAGACGTAACATTTTAAGTATACAAATTTAGAAATCTAATTTTATGTGTTTGATGTTGTGTTTATATATTCACACAAGAGTCCTCATCCATGTCATTGTGTTTATGCTTATCATTATCAGATGTTGTTTATCAGTCACTCCCTGCCCACTTTACTATAAATAATGACATTTTAATTCGTATGTCTCCCGATCAGGCTGATCAGATGTTTCTGGTTTACCTGAATACTAGACTAACTAGGAATGTAAAATATCTCAGTTCAAGACCATTACTCTGTGAACAACAAAAACAATAAGTAGATTATGACTCATACTACTGACAGATATAACATAAATTAATCATGAGTACCCAAAGAAATTAATGATCCTCGTATGAAAGTACTTCGTGGGCATCAATTTTAGAATTTTGAAAGCTTCAATACATTAGACAGATGAGCAGCATAAGTATGTAATAGGAAGTGGAGCGAAAATATTAAAGTGTTCATTTTGACAGTGGTATATCCTCATGGGAAACCAGAATAATTATATATTTATAAATATGTTTTAAATAGCCCTACTTTGCGATAATTCGATCCGAATAAGCAACACAGATATAAATACCTAATACAAACAACTTTGGCGATAGTCACTTTTGCCAAGAAGGCGACAAACTAGAACAAGATTTTAATAATGGAAAGCACATCAACGGATTTGGCGAATGTATTGTTGCATTGTATAGATAGGTGGAACGTCCCATTGATTTTATGAGCATCAAAACCCAGGGTATTGGTATTTGTCGAATGTGAGGGACTTTTTGTGAGAGTAGGGTATATCTCGTGGTAGTGATTGTAGGCTAGCTGGAATTACAACTACCTGTGAAATCAGTGCATATCACCACTAAAGTTGTGAATTCAAACCCCGATCACGGCAAGATGTGAATGATACACCACTATGTCATAATGTTTGCCAGTGACTTGCGACCGGTTGGTGGTTTTCTCCCGGTACTCCGGTTTCCCCCACCAATATAACTGACCGTTAATGTTATTTTTTGTCAAAGTTAACGATTCCAGAACATAATACTTGCTAAATGCTGTTAATTGACATAATTATATATTTGATTTAGCGGTACGTATAAATTAAATTATTCTGCAATTGTGTGATTTTGGGTATTAATAAAGGGGGTCATATAAACGTCAGTGTTATTAGATCATGGACCTAATAAAGCATTTATGGTACCTGATCCATGTAGATGACTCCATTGAACACTATTAGAAAGACGCTTGTTTCAGCTATTTGAAGACAATATGGCAAGTGATTTTGAATTTTTGATATTGCAGGATAAATACAATTAACGTACATTGTCGTTAAATATAAAGTTAATTTGCACTCGCTGCGAAACAGGTTAGAACAGCTCGCCACAGATTCGCTTTTCTATCTGTTTCTAAAGCTCCTACACAACAAATATATATTTTCCGACAATGTACGTTTATTTTTTATTTCACAAACAGTTTTAGTTTTATTTTCATTTTTTTGCTAAAGTTAATGATCTACGCATATATTACTTACTGCGCACCGTTAATTGACATAATTATATACAGTCCGACAAAAGTTAAGCACCACCTGGCTTGTTTCAATAATATTTTTTCTTATAATGAACTTATTTCAAATCGGCTTGCTGTTTTCGCTACCTATACACACATACTTACTTACCTGTGAAATAGGTTATTGATCGATTTTTATTTATGTGTATATGACAGGGTGTGTAAAGCTGATTTTTTTTGTGTAGAGTTTTAACTTTCATTTTCCATTGGTTTGGAATCGTGCGGCATATATTAACCATACCAGAAAGGTGGAAAGTTGTTGGCATGAATAACGTTGGTTTTAGCCATAGAAGGGTGACAGACCACTTCAGGGTTAACCATTCCATCATTGTACGACTGATGCATCGCTTTCGTCAAACGAGGGATGTTACTGACTGTCCAGGTGCAGGTAGACCTGGCAAAACGAGAGAGGAACGGCTCATATCCAGACGGGCGCGGCAACGGCCGTTCAGTACAGCTGGTTCATTTCGTGGTAATTTAGCGTTTGGAGGCCACATTAGCACACGGACTGTAATCAGACGCCTCCACCATCAGGGAATGCGAACGAGACGACACATAAAACGTCCACTGTTGACACTACGTCATCGCCATGCTCGATTTTACTGGTCACATGATCATTTGGGGTGGACTATTCGCACATGGAGACGGGTCCACTGGCCTGATGAAAGTCGTTTTTGTTGCGCCCTACAGACGGTCGTGCAAGGGTTTGGCACGAACGAAACACTTCATTTCAGGAAAAACACATCTTGGGTACAACCTCTTTTTGGGGTGGGGTGTAACTGTCTGGGGTTGTTTTTCCTTAACTGTAAGTTGGACTTGTACGTTCTTGATGGTAATCTGACAGGCCAAAAATACCGTGACAATGTGCTCGCTCCACGCGTAGTCCCCCATTTCGACAATCGTGCGTTGGCTGACAGGCCAATGTTCATGGACGACAACGCTAGGCCACATATATACTGAATTGTATTGCATTATTACAGCAAGATACTGTTCAGACAATTCCATGGCCTGCGATGTTGCCAGACATGAACCCTATAGAGCAGGCATGAGACTTTATTGGCCGAACAATTATCCAACGCAATCCAAAATGTCAAAATATTGACGAATTAAGACCTGCTATCTAACAGGAGTGGCAACAGTTCCCACAATAACGGCTTAGGTGTCTTGTGCGAAGCATGACGAGGCGTGTTACAGAACTTCACACTAACCGCGGTGGATATACCCGTTATTGATTTTTATGCCTTACACATGCGCAAAGTAGATGCATTTAAAAGTTCGTAAAATCCGAAGACTCTGCATTTTAATGCAATGTTAAAAACTTCCATCAGAGACAAACTGGTGTTACGTTTTTCCAGCGCCTGTTTTGAACCCCATGTTTGCCACGTTATAGTCACGTCTTTCAGGATGATAGATACTTTGTAGATTGGTAATTTTAGAGCCCTTGGTGTAGTCTTTTAAGAAGTGTAAGAAAAATGGTGATATCTACTTTATTGTTTTAACCGTATTGATGTAAAAAAGAAATATCGATAACAATATAGGGTGGTGCTTAACTTTTGTCGGAGTGTATATAATTACATCCACAATTTATACGTACACGGAGACACGGTTTTTGTGTGACGTCATAAAGTCGGTTCCATGTTAGCTGAATAAATAATGTATCTGACCTTTCCCAACGTCTAGCATCTTTGGTTGTCTTAATATCAGATCAACTGTAATACCAAATGTTTTATTAATATTCCCATTCCATGCTACATTTTCATACAACATACGAGTTTCTTTGTATATTTTGTCGGTGCGTGTGTGTGGGTATGAAGTCATGCTTTACATGGTTAGCAGTAGGTTAAATAACTATATCACTCTTTGCTCGTTTTATTCATACATGTGCTTTTTTTCTTTCTGTTTTTGTTGTTGTTCTTTTTGTATCCAATGTTACCGTACTCTACCATGTTTTTCGCGGACATTCGTTGATGTGTTGATAACGGTATCATCGGTAATTGCGAAAAGAAAACGCTTCTCACACTTTCCCTTTTCGTTAGTGCAATGCAATGCTTGACATGAAGGCACGAAACTCCCATATGAAGCCTGACATTGAAGCTGGATATGAGTCGAGGGCGAATACCAGGGACGATATGAACATTTGCATGTGCTAATTTAAACTGACAAATTGCGAACATAAATCCTTAAGATTCAGCATGAAAATATTTTTGTTTCGAGTCTTGTTCAAATTGATATCAAGCAATGTCGATTTGCACAATGAGATTAGAAAGTGTTTGTAAAATCTAACAACGACGTTGACATTTGAATGGAAATTCCTATTCAACAATGCCGATTTTATTCATATTTTGACACGATCTTTCATTGTACTTTGACATACAATGTTTACACAGATACCGGAACTTGAATAACGATATTAGTCCTGGTGGTGAATGACTAACATGGACTTCCAGCTATTATTGGACATGCAAAAACGAACATATTGCAACTACATATGCGACGAACGACGTTATTTAATGATTTACATAATTTTTAACTGATGCTGATATGCGATACCGACATTGTGATGTCACGGCTCTTTCAGAAGAGATTTAATTGCAGGTAAAATCCGAGAATGGATCATGCCCTTTAATCTCCTCACATTGAAGAGTTCTAAAGAAATAGCATTTACCATTATTTGGTGTTATGTGCAACTTCAATCACCAAATTCTACCTCTTTAACTATTTTTGGTTTTTATTAACCCAAATTATTTTATTTACTGCCATTAAGATTATCATGCTAACTTGTGAAGACCATTTCGTTTTCCTTTAAACATACAACATTTGTCAAAGGCATGCATCGCTATATACATATTACTAATAACGAGTCGATGATGATATTCACAAACCAAATGGATGGAAAATTAAAATTAAGATGGATTCATACCATATGCATGTTCACTCAAAGTTCCAGTTATACGATATGGAATCTTTTTGAACATTTAATATAATAAAATAAAAAAAAATAAATGTAATGCAATTTTGTTCATATGTTTAATTAACATTGCAGCATGCCAGATATTTTATATCTAGATTGCAACAGGCTGTAGCCCCGCTTAGCTAATTATATATCACTGTAGTTCTGGCTTGTAAACATAGTGGTCATTGCAAAAAGATCAGTATTAAATTTTCAAGGGCAGCACCACAACGACAAGATGCGTCAGAATCTATTCCAAATAGAAAAAAAACATTAGAAATGATGCCAGGTTAAAATAATATCAATTTCCGACAACCATAAAAATAAGTGCCATGAAAATAAGTAGCCCCCTCCCCTTCATGCCGATAACGACATTTTAGTTGAACGAACAGTGCAAGTTGTTTTTATCACTATTGTTTAATAACATTTGACAAGGAGCTATTATCTGATTTTCGTTACAAACCATACGCTTACACGTACAGTCAAACATGTATATAAAGGTCACCTAAGGTCACCTGACAAATTAGCCTTTATGAGCAGTTGATCTCTATATACAGGTTAAAATGTTATGCACTTCTCATTAATAAAAAAAAATAGATTGCCATTTATAGACAGTGAATCGTTATGTAGAGGTTCCCTTTGCGGCAGGTTTGATTGTAGTAAGAAAGGGCAGTGGTGTTAATAAACGTGAGAGACTATCCAACATTACACTTAGACACACATTATAGTAATGGAACAAACTTGTTTTACTGCTCCACAGTTGACCGTCACAGTAATATATTCAACAATGACCATAAGTCATAACTTAAAGTAAAGAAACAGCTAGTAGTGAGAAAGGATATCGCTATAAATGAACATGAGAGACTATTTAACATTACGCTTAGACATAAATTAAAGGAAAGGAACAGCTGGTAGTAAGAAAGGGTATGCATGTAAATGAACATGAGAGACTATCTAACATTACACTTAGACACACATTAAAGTAAAGAAACAGCTAGTAGTGAGAACGGATATCGATGTAAATGAACATGAGAGACTATCTAACATTACGCTTGGACATAAATTAAAGGAAAGGAACAGTTTGTAGTAAGAAAGTGTATGGATGTAAATGAACATGAGAAACTATTCAACTTTACACTTAGACACACATTCAAGTACAGGACCAGCTTGTAGTAAGAAAGGATACAGATGGAAATGAACATGAGAGACTATACAACATTTCACTTTGACACATATTAAAGTAAAGGAACATAGTTGTTTTTGCTGTTCTATACAGTCACAGTAATATATTCAACAATGAGCATAATGGATGTTGTTTTTTGTTTTGTGTTTTTGTTCTTCTTTTTGCCTTAGTTCAGTGTCTTCTGTCCAATGTTGCCTGTTTCTCTTGATAGTCCATACTGGACTCATCCTTTGATTTTCTCCACGCAGTGATCTTCAAAATGCTAAACAACAAATCGGATCGGAATGGATTAGCACAATTGCGGATTAAATTGAATATTAATACTTTGATAACGAAGGAATCTGAAGATTTTCAAATTTCAGACAACAACCGATTATATATTTTTGTTCAAAGATAAATTAATCCATTTCTGTGGAAAATGACATGAGATTGAATCATGGGTGTGAAAACTCATTTACATACTATAATCTTACAGCTTTATAAGAAGAGTTTGAAGATATCAAAGGGGCAATCAGAATCCGTATATCGAAGAAGGGCAGACAGTACAATTGCTAAAGAAAAAGTACAAAAGGACAACCAAAGAACTACAAGACATACATATAAAACTACAGATCGAGTAACTGGAACCCCACTAAAAACTGGGGGTAAACTCAGGTGCTCCGGAAGGGTAAGCAATTCCTGCTCCACTTGTGACACCCGTCGTGTTTAAAAATATGAAGTTTATGTATTGTTGGTTCGAGGGTTCGTTGTGGTCTTGATTCGATGTTCATTTACTTTCATATGTGTTCTTGCTTATTACCCAAACAGACAGAACACGTCCATTAAGATTAAGTATTGCATACGTTACTAAAGGGTTTGTAACTAGATTAACACGACGGGTTTCTCTAATGGAGCAGTAACTGCTTACTGATCCGGAACACCTGAGTTCACCCCAGATTTTTAGTGGGGTTCGCGTTACTCGATATTTAGTTTTATATGTATGTTTTATTGATCGTTGTTTGTCCTATTGTACTTTTTCTTTTGGCTATTGTGTTGTCTGTTCTTCTTCGAAATACCGATTCTGATTACCCCTTTGCTATCTTCAAACTATTCTTATAAGCATATTTGACTATTAGCAATTTGAACATGCTTAGCATACATAATGTTGCATGTACACATTGTTGAGTGTAATATATATTTGAACCGAACATTCGTGTTCCAAGGGGGACGTTTGTGCCCATCAATCTACATCTCACCATTGTGTATTATTGAAGTGCATGTACCAAGTCAAGAAAGTGTGCGGTCATGTATGTGTGTGTTAAGGGTATCGATTCGGACTCTTTTAGAACTGTTCCGACAGAAGCGCATGACCAGCACTGGGTGGTGCGGGGACAATGACTGTTCTCTGTAACACCTGCAGTGTGTACTTGAACAGTCGAGATTAGGAGCGGGGCCCAATTGGCAGCAATTGATCCAAAAGGCCTATGGCCGGCCCTGTAGAGTGGTATTAGTTGCGTTTCATTGCATTGCTACGATTGAAACAAACATATATTATGCTTATTTATGATGGAGTCTCCAACCACTGAGACTAACCTTTATGTTCGGATTATAAGTATGCGGCGTAGACAGGCTTCATTGTACTAGTATGTGAGATCAACGCATATACAATTTAGTAAGGAAAATACTAATAGTGTATCTATGTCACAAATGACCGCATATATATTCCGTTTTTCGAAACCACAATTCAGTCATTTCATCATTCATGACTTATGACGGGTGCCACATGTGGAGCAAGAACTACTTACCCTTCAGGAGAACCAGAGTTCACCTCAGGACTTTAGAACGTTCGTGTTGCTCGATCTTTAGTTTTATGTGTATGCTTTGTAAATTGTTGTTTGTCTCTTTGTACTTTTTCTTTTGGTCATTGCGTTGTCTGTCCGTCTGTGATTTGCGGCTACTGATTACCCCTTTGGTATCTTCGTACAATTTAACAAACGACAACAACTTCACCAACTACTAATTTTGCAAGATTAAAATTCACATACAAAGCAAAGGTTTACAACTTCTTCTTTTCTTAGCGGGTTTTACCAGTTGGTTAAATTTTCGTAATATTTTTTCATCACGACGGTGATTAAATTTTGGCATGTGAACCGGTGCAGGTATTGTGCTCGTATGCATGTAGATCCACTTACATTGTAGCAAGACGAAATAGTTAGGCCCTATTAACCTGCTTAACCCGTTACATTTATTTGTTTGTCGGATCCGTGCGATAATGTTCTGGATTTCTATCGACATATGTCATGGTATTTTATATAGGATGGGATTGTGGCTCATCACTGTTCGGACTTTTTATATACATATATGTATATTTTAGTCCTATTTTGAGAGGTCAAACCCAAGACACCCCACGGAAACAGGGTAGTCAAATCCACAATATGTTCAAGGGACCAGGCAGTCAAATCCATAAAATGTTCAAGGAAGTAGAGCTATCAAATCCACAATATGTTCAAGGGACCAGGGCAGTCAAATCCACAACATGTTCAATGGACTAGAACAATCAAATCCATAATATGCACAAGGGACTAGGACAGTTAAAT
Organism: Gigantidas platifrons; assembly: GCA_002080005.1. Taxonomy (NCBI): domain Eukaryota; kingdom Metazoa; phylum Mollusca; class Bivalvia; order Mytilida; family Modiolidae; genus Gigantidas; species Gigantidas platifrons. The sequence goes on from MJUT01008583.1 coordinate 60,482, forward strand.
CCACAATATGTCCAAGGGACCAGCACAGTCAAATCCACAATATGTTCAAGGGACCAGGGCAGTCTCATGGGACTAAACTAGTCAAATACACAATATATCCAAGGTACCGGGGCATTCAAATATGTCTAAGTGACCAGGACAGTCAAACCCACAATATTTCCAAGGGATCAGGTGAGTAAAGTACAATATATGTTTAATGTGCCAGATCAGAAAAAATACATTATCACTAATTCTGATCTCTTTCATTATCTAGATTGCAGTGCTGGGTCGCATGTAATCAATGGTCGCTATGTTCAGTATTTAACAGTCGGGAAGAACCTAACAGATTCGAAGGTCAGTACAACTATTGTATGGTATCTTGATTATGCTACCAGGTTAAAATACAGAAATCATCATCGTGGACCACATTGAGTGTCATTGTGGAGAGTTTCACGCTCTTTGCACGTTGACTATTGTTTTTTTTTGTAGATTTTGCAAATATTGACCCATTATAGCTATTGTTGTCGTTGCGCCGGTTACCTCATTACTGCCGCATATATAAATAATCCGTAGATATCAAATTGTGTGCGCAATATGCGTGTCTGGAATAACTTTTATCCAGTACGCTCACAATCAACAGATTGGAAAGCCAACAAAAAAGTATATGAAATTTGACAGCATTGACTCTAAAAGGGCCTAAATAGGATCGCTTAAATGAGTTACGATTATCTATGACCGAAGGGGGAGAACCTTGTTTTATGCATAATTACATTATGTAGGAACTGTATATGTCAATAATAAGTATATCTAATAGCCCATGTCAGTTCTGACGAATTAAGCAATTAACATCCATCTAATTAACAATGCAACGTAAATCAGTAAGACATACCACAGAAAAGCAATATATCATAGGTTCCGTCCATGATCGAATGAAACGGCAGATTATGTAATAGACATCAGCCTCATATTCCAATGAACAATTACATTTGGCAGTGTATATGTGATTTTAACAGACTAAGACCATCATGTTTAGGGCCTTTGGTTCACTTGCATCCACATATTTTGAAATATTTGCCTTTCTAATCTTTTGATTTTTAACCTACTTAATGAATGTTATTCCAGAAACTCGTCGTAAGTAACTTATTTTGATATCTACATTTTTCCCATGCTTAAGAAACTAGAAAATTTCATATGAATTGAACCCCCTTTTAAGAGGTCTTATAAGGCCACTTTTACTTTGACCAAAGGTAACCTCTTAATACAGGTTTGACTCTATATTGTTTTCTAATTTTAACTTTATTCTATATTTGTTATATTTACAAAGTGTGTTGTTGTCGAGATTGCATGGTAGATATATTTAAATCTACTCAATCACAGCTAAAATGTTGAGTTCGGTGTCGTGGTGAGATGCACTTGATATAAATTTATATGATACATTTTGTTATTGACTTGTAGCAGGTCAGTAATTTTTTTTCCGACCTCTCCGCTTTTCTACACCAACAGGATATTTAGTGTTGTCAATGACTTGCGACAGGTCTGTAATTTGCTACGACCTTTCTGCTTTTCTCCACCAATCTGATATTCTACACACCATCACATGATAATGTTTATCATTGGTTTGGTTTGAGGTCTGTCTGTGGTTTTCAACGACTTTGCCGCTTTTCACCACTAATGTGATACTCTATACAATACCACGTGAAAATGTTTGTCATTGGCTTGCGACAGGTCTTCGGTTTTCATTAATTATTGGAACATCCCTTGTCTTCCGCCAATAAATTTGAATTTCATCATATGCATGCAATGTTTTTGAAAATGGATTTCCTCATTTATGAGTTATCACTGGGTTTGTAACAAGAGTAACACGACGGGTGCCACTAGTGGACCAGGAACTGCTTAGTCTTCCGGAGCACCTACATTCACTCCCGGTTTTTGACGGAGTTGTTGTTGTTCGATCTTTAGATTTCTGTGTAGTGTTTGGGAGATCGTTGTTTGCGCTTTCTTCCCTGCTTTTTCGTTTGTCCAACGTGGTGTCTATCGCTTTTCGATTTAATGATACTGATTACTTCTTTGCTATCTTCAAACTCTTCATAAACGACGGTAGCCTAACCACATAATATCAACGTTAACATTTATTTCAGAGTTTCTGTGCTGGTATTGGAGGTAGATTATTCATAATAGAAACATCAGAAGAGAATGCATGGTTATAAGCATTGTGCAGGGTAGGTGTCTAAATTAATCGTTTATCAAATATAAAACAATTAAATAAAGTGTAATTTTTGTGGCGTCCTTCAACATTTACAAGTGCATATTTAGAATTTGCGCATCGTATAATTAAATGCTGCTTTGACTAGTATATTTTACACAATTCGATAACACTGTACATTTGCATATACAAATATCCTACTTCTTACACACTTCTAAGAGTATCATTGGTTTAACGTTAGCACATGGAACTGTATACATTTAATATTCATATAATTGTGTTAATCGATTTAAAATTGAGCTCTGTTACTTCAGAAGAGGTTGAAGATACCGAAGGGATAATCAGAATCTGTAAATCGAAGAAGAACAGACAACACAATGGCCAAAAGAAAAAGGACGAACAAGGATCTACAGAACATACACATAAAACAAAAGAGCGAGTAACAAGATCCTCACTCAACACCGGGGGTGAATTCGAGTTCTCCGGAAGGATAAACAGTTCCTGCTCCACTAGTGGCGCCCGCCGTGTTATGTAAAATAATATTCATCAAACAATATGTTGTTCAAAACAAAACGATATTTGTAAGTTTGCTGCATAGACAATATTACATTGTATTTCCAGGCTTCGCAAAATCACCGTGGCTGGGTGCGAAAAGAATAGCTGCCTCTACATTCGCTTGGGAAGATGAAATAGGGAACCAGATTCCTTTTACGTATGTAAACTGGAACCCAGGTGAACCGAATGGTAACTATGGAATACATGACTGTCTTATGATGAGGACGGATAATGGTAGATGGAATGATTAACCTTGTTCCGAACTACTTTATGTAATATGCGAACAATTATAAAGGTTATGGGTAGGGTTATGATGTTGAACACCACTTTCAACAATATTTTAGTTATATCGTGCAGGTCAGTTTTATTGGTGGAGGAAACCGGAGTACCAGGAGAAAACCACCGACCTACCGCGATTCAAGCGAGTATAAGTGTTATTTACTACTTAACAAGAATGATTTTCCATTGATCCTTTACATACAAGTTTTTTAATTGGAATGTATATAAAACTATCAAAATTATGTTAATGGAGTAATAGATACATGCCCCCAAAAAATATATTTCCCCTGTATTTTCACTATTCCGTGAGTGACCCTTTTGTGTCCAACAGAAAATCGCCTTTTTTGGTAATGACTCACCAGTACATTAAGATGATATACATTGTCTTTACTAGGGGCATCGATTCTTCCTCTTTCTACGAGTTTGCTAATGGCTGTGGTTTGTGGTTCATGGTGTTTAACCCCCCTTTAAACAGTAATTCAGCTATGTATTATACGATCACGAGCACGACTGCCCCTTTTGTTACTGGGTTTTGGAACTGTGCCGGCACAATATTTTTTTGTTTTTCATTTTATTAATGATGGACAAAATTGTTGGGATATTTATTCTTCCAAGTTCGGGACTGTACGCCAATTTTAGCATGTCGATGGAAGTCGCTTTATCATTGTAGACACTGGATATGCTTATACGGATACATTATCGAACTCACAAATAGATACATACCCCCAAAGCATACATTTCCCCTGTATTTTCACTATTCCGTGAGTGATCCTTTTGTGTCCAACAGAAAATCGCAATTTTCAGTAATAACTCACCAGCACATTAAGATGATTTACATTGTCTTTAATAGGGGCATCGATTCTTCCTCTTTCTACGATTTTTCTAATGGCTGTGGTTTGTGGTTCATGGTGTTTAACGCCACTTTCAACAGTAATTCAGTTATGTATTATATGATAAAGAGCACGACTGTCCCTTTTGCTACTGGGCTTTGGAACTGTGCCGGCACAGTAAATTTTGTTTTTCATTTTATTAATGAGTTCAAAACCATATTTAAAGATGATGGACAACATTGTTGGGATATTTATTCTTCCAAGTTCGGGACTGTACGCCAATTTTAGCATGTCGATGGAAGTCGCTCTATCATTGTAGACACTGGATACGGGATACATTATTGAAGTCACTAATATGTGTGTTGAATTAAGGTGTCTGTCAATTCTATGACGCTATGCCGTCGATTCAAAAGGACAATACTAGTAAAATATAATATAAACTCAATTGAACATAATTATTTTTTTTTATCGTAATAATGTTGAATCTATATACACTGATATGCTAGCAAATGAAATAATTCTAGCCTTAAAAACTGAACCATTAAAAAATCATCTGAAATTACAATTTTATTAGCGAAAGGAGCATTGCACATCCGCCTATACCAACTTGTCGATATCATTGGATCATTTTATTGGAAGTAAATAAGGGATTAATCATATACCCTTTTATTTGTAGTTTTCACTGATGATATTATTTAGATAAATTATGTACGAGTATTTTTTTCATGTCACGATTGAACTCTAAAAGATATCACCAGCAAATACGATAAATAAATATTGAAATAGCTCAATCTAGATATACAAAAATAGGAATGAAAAATGTAATGGATACAAGACAATCAATAGTACGTTGAACATTTTGGAAATATTGAATTAATTATTATAGTATTGTGCATTATCTCTGTAATTATATAATGTGATACATGTTCAGTTAATACAGAGTGCGTTCAGAAGTTTTAATATTTGAAAATATTTTAGTTAGGATTAATCTCTATCAATTGTCTATGTGTTACAAGCTGTGACTATACATGTACAGAGTGTGTTTGATAATTTGAAAATATTTTATTAAGGATTATTCAAGTGAAAATCAATTCTGTCTATTATATATGTGATACAAGTTCATTTAATAGAGAGTGCCTTGAGAAGTTTGGTAATTTGAAAATATTTATTTTAAGCGTACCTGCTGAAGTTTATTCCAGAAACGCGTCGTGCGTACTAAATTTTATATCTACGCTTTTTATGATTAAAGATTACTGTACATAATAATGTAATGTATATTTGTGGCATTGATTTTTATAATTTATTACTATGCTGTATAAGGACTGCTCATACGAGAAGCAAATTTCCAGACTAACATTAACACTCGAATAATTGGGAGTTTGAACACTGCACGATATATTACCAGTTCAAAACTAACATGTGCTGCTAAATGTCTAGGAACAGATTACTGCTGCATAGCAAGCTTTACTAAATCTAGCAATGAGTGTATTATAGATGATTCCCTTGGATGTAGCTCGGGAACAGAAGCACACATTGGTGGAACATTAATGACGAAGACTATAGGTAATATAGGGTTTCGTCTGTAGATTATTCTTTTGCAATACAGTTAGGGTTAACACCACTGTCAACAATAGTTCAGTTAAATCGTTGCGGTCAGTTGTATTGTTTGATGAAACCGGAGTACCCGGAGAAAAACATCGACCTGCCACAATTCACTGAAAAACCGAAAACTGAAAAAAGCATAATGGTGTATCGTGTACACCTCGCTTGATTGGGATTCGAACTCACAACGTTAATGGCGATAGACACTAATTACATATGTAGTTATACATCCAACAATCAGGCCATCAAAACCACGATGGCCCCTGCTTTACTGCTTATGTTGGCGCTAAACACAAAACAATGAAGCAATATTATTTTGCGTTAGTTACTCATTTCTGGTATCCAGAGTTCAGCTACCGTTATTTCTGTCGTTTAAGCATGCATACTCTCCAAGGTTGAACTAAGAACAGTTTTAAGATACCAACAAATGATTCAATGATTTGCAAAGATTTAAAAAAGAAGTGAAATGCCACCTGATACAAACCAGTGAAAAACGGAAAAGACGTGTCATATCGTAATAATGGCAATTACATATTTATTTTTTTCATAGATAATGTACTTATTTTAAAATTAAGTAATCCCTCTACCCGCTCATGTTGATATTTTAATATCCACTTGAAATTTAAGCTGATACTTGTAAAGAACCCCATTGGAAATAAAGCTGAATGGCTTTCATGGGCTATCCTTGGTGTGACAAATTTCAGCAGTTACAATGAGTGGATTGACATTTCTGTTAATGATGGCAGTTTTTGTTTTACTTTTAAATTAATGAGAAATGTTTAAACACTTGTGTATGATGTTGAAATTTTTAAACCTAAGTATATTTTACCTTTTTCCTTTACCTTTGCACGTTAATAAAAAGATGTAAATCTAAGAAGGACAGGTAAAACAATGGTCAGAAGAAAACGAACAATAGAACAAACTGATCCACAAAACACCACACAGAAAAACAAAGATCGAGCAACATGAACGCCACTATAAACTAGGGGTGAACTAAGCTGCTCCGGAAGGGTGAGCAGTTCCTACTCCAGTAGTAGCACCCTTCGTGCTGCTCTTGTTGCAAACCCGGTTATAAGTAATAAAGGAGGAAACGTCATCATTGCTATTACGGCAACGGAATATATTCGTAGTGATTCGTGACACGGGTTTTCCGTTATATATATTCCAGGATCCGTCTACAAATTCATTTGTCTTTGCTACTCTCTCGGTCTCGCCTACCATTATTCCATATGTTAGTCTATGATGGCTATCTATTAGGGTCCCCATACAATTATTTCTCTCTGTGCATCATTGCTGCTCGACGCTGCTGCTCCTGGTTCGCCTACACCTTTTTCTCTCGGCCAAGCATAGCTACTCCTCATAGTTGACAGCCAATTATATCAGACGGTCAAGCATGGATATCACCAATGGTTCTCATACTGTTATTTCTCGCTGTGAAGCATGTTACCCCCAGGATTACATTTCATTTCACCTATAATTGTTACCATCGATGGTTCGCATACCACTATTTCGGATTGCCTACCCAAATTATTGATCTACAGTTTTTGTTAGTCAAGAATGATTTCTGTCGAGAGTTGGCATGTCGTATGATATTTTAATTTTGCCCTCAAGTCATGATTTATTAGTTTAAACTTACCCTTCCGGAAAACATAAGTTCATTCCCGTTTTTAATGTCGTTCCTGTTAATAATTCTTTAGTTTTATGTGTAGTGTTTTGTAGATTGTTGTTTGTCCTTTTGATTTTTTCACTTTTGTCCAATGACTTGTCCGACCTTCTTGTATTTATAGCTTCTGAATTTTTCGCCGTTGTTACTTTTGATAACTTCTTTGCTATCTTCAAATCTAAATATTTATGTTTAAGAGAAGCTCTAATAGAAAGACAGACAAAGCAATAACAAAATAAAAGATTTGATTTGATTTGATTTAGATTTTTGTTGTTTAACGCCACTTTCAGCAATATTTCAGCTATATCATGGAGACCAGTTTTAGTGATGGAAGAAGCTGGAGTACCCAGAGAGAACCACCAACCATGGGAAAACAACTGGTAAACTTTATCACTTGCGGCTGCGAGTCGAGTACACCTTTTTTGTAATTTACAAAGCCGGGCGCGAACCAAGATAAAAGACAAACAATAATATACAATTTGATACACTACACAGAATGAACAATTCGAAACAAGTTAAAAAGAGGGATACAGGAACTATGAGAGGGAGAGGGAACATCGATCCGGGATCCCGAGAGCCAAGAAGGGGCCTGTGAATCTCCGAAGGGGATATTGGGGATATTTTCAACTATTTTTAGTTAATTTAGAAAAATAATTATGCAAGATTCACTTAGAATTCTGAGTTCTGGTTGTTGATCACCACTCGCATATATGAAAGGTTACAAGTGGTTTTATTGAACCTTAGATACCCGGGGCCATACACAGTATTGTTCCGCCTTGCAAAATTGCTCTTGGATGCCTTGGAGGGATATGCTTCCAATTGTTCCAAATGGGTATTTCTTACCCCATTAGTGAGAAGAAGATATGAAGTACAATTAAACCGTTTAATCCAAGTAATGTCGAACTGGGGAGGGATACATCTTTTCAATAGAAACTTTGAAGTGAAAATTGAGTGTCTTCGTACTTGATTTTCCTTTAATTTAACTCTGGTAACTAGGACACTCGGCTTCTTCTCAGTAAAAGTATTGGTACCTTCGACGTTGACACGACTCCTGGGTTAGGACAAGCGTATGGTGTTTAACGCCGCTATCAGTAATATTCCATTTATGTCATGGCATATTTTTTGTGGAGGAAATCGGAGTACCCGGACAAAACCACCCACCTCCCGCAAGTCCCTTACAAACTTTATCACATAATATTGTATCGAGTACACCTCACATGAGCACATTGGAACACTCAACGTCAGTAATTACGGGCCTTGAATGCACAGATAGTTGTAAATCGACCTACTTATATAATAGTTACTGATATGGCGGGCAATATCGGGTTGTACATACTGCCCAAGGGTCGTGGTACGGACCAGTGGAAATGATATTGCCTGAGCCGTACCACGACCCTCCATATCAGTAACTATTGTGTTTATTGCATTGAAGATCAGGATTATGATACACACAAAATAATTGCACAGAAGGAGTATTCTCCCTTTGTGTTAAATCATAATTTTCCAGATTTCTGATCTATTTTGAAATCTCAATGTTTTATTTGAAAAATAAAATAATGATACATTTTTCAATATTAAAAAGAACATATATTTCATTCAAAACAATTACTATTTTTGATATTATTAAAATAAAATTAATAAATATAAAATTGGGATTATACCATGTTACACATGTTAAAAGATTTATAATATAATCAAATTTGATTCAATAGTAGTGTTGTGTGACCGAATATCAGTGAGGAAGGAATTTGGCTACATGGGTTTTTTCAGATGTACATGACATACCCCTTGGTCTCTTATTGAATTTATTTGTTATAGAAGGAAACATTACACGTGATTGATCACGTCTCTGTTAGGGCACATAATTCCATTCCAATCTCCCAAACTGTGCCCGTTGGCCATGTGTCATCATAGATAACAGTGTAATTAAAATTCGCCACTGCATTAAGACACTCGGATGATTCACCGGGTACATGGTGTAAACATCATTTCTTGGCGGAAACCAATTCATTGCTCTTGTCAAGTTTCTCATTTGTTCTTGACAGCAGGCCATCATTGTACATTTTTTTCGGAATGAAGTCGGGTGTATTATTTACAAATCGGACAAGATCAACGGGTGTCGATTTCCTTTTACCTATCCAAGTAGCCGACATTCAACATTGCTAATGCCTCAATCCTAAATTTTTGAAATTCTGGGTCATTTTCTAGCGTTTCATCTACCTTGTCTTTGAAAAAAAATGGGAGATGATAATCCTTACAATGATGCTTCAGTTTTTTGTTCTTTTCTTGCATGTCGGAATCGGGTATGTCGATTCCTTATCGAAAAGAGTATTATGATCCTCTTGATCTGCTTTTGCCTCAGTACCAGAACTAACACTCCTCTTCCCTACTGAATTAGTTGAAATCGATAGGCTTAGACGTGACGAATCACGGGTATCCTCTTGAACCTTATTGTTCTCCGATTCATTATGGATTGTTGGCACACAAATGTCTGTCCAATCTATATACTAGTAGTTATACTCACTGATATCCAATACAAAACTATCCTTATCAGCTGATTCAACCTTGACGTCTGTCATGGCACTATCTCCTTTAGCCTCGTGATTATCACGGCTTCTCCGCTGATCTCCCGGGGGTATTTGCAATGGAGTAATACCATTCTCCTCTGATGGTGTGGACCACCTGCCCTCATCTCCATATTTTGGTCTCGTAGAGATAATTATCTACAAAATACAAAAATGATAGCCATATATAAAAAACTGTACGTCAAATAAATTACCTTAACCTAAAAAGTACCTGTCGATTCAGGATCTTGGCACCGTGGACATCTAAACTTTACCAACATGTCAGCTTGTTCAGTAATCACACTGAATCATAAACTGTCCATCATCTGGTTTTCTGCACAAACAGTGCAAATCACGATTAAGTGGTTAAATGATATTTTCACCTTCCCGTAAACGGTGCTGACACTGTGTTAACCATGAAGGAATATCCCGATCTTTACAATGTTTTAGTCGATCATGGTTAATTGTTATAACCGTTTTTTGAAGCTTAACCTTGCACACGTAGGAAGATAGTTTAGCACAAATAATTCCAGGCCCTTCCATGGTGG
>MJUT01008583.1:75884-86335 GCA_002080005.1 Gigantidas platifrons
GGTGGTTCCCCTCTGACATGGACGACATTAGCTGGTTTCGGCCATGCTGTTTATGCCCTATCATACTATAAAGCTTATGGAATTTCAGGGAATTTGTTTCGTTGGTTTGAAAATTACTTAATTGACAGAAATCAAATTTTTTTTCTACAGAATTGTCTTTCAGAAGTAGGGAACGTTAAAGGTGGTGTACCACAAGGATCAGTGTTAGGAACTTTACTATTCATATTATATATCAATGATATCACTGAAGATATTCAAAGTCTTTCACGATTGTTTGCTGATGATACATCACTATCGTATTCATCTTCTAATATAAATGGAATTGAACAAAGAATAAATTCAGATATGATAAAAATTTACAATTGGTCAACAAAATGGTTAGTGGATTTTAATCCCCAAAAAAGTAAATGCATGCTATTCTCAACAAATCAGTGAAATATTAAACCTCAAATACTTTTCAATAATGAGGATGTTGAATTTGTAGAAAATCATAGACATTTGGGTGTTACGATTTCATCGAATGGTAAATGATATTGTCACATTCAAAATATATTAAAAAACACATCTGGTCAACTGTCTATGCTACGTAAATTCAAAATTAAACTTAACAGGGAAAATCTCGAAAACATATATTTACTGATATAAGGCCGTTATTAGAGTATGCGTGTGAACTGTGGGATGGTTGTACTATTTTGGATTTAAATAAAATTGAACAAATACATCACGAAGCTGCTAGAATTGTTACTGGGTTGCCAAAATTTGCAAGCGTAGAATCAATATATTTTGAAACTGGGTGGGAACCCCTCCATTCTTGTAGACATAGTAGAAAATTAAACTTGTTTTATAAAATACGTAATAATGATAGTCCATTATATTTACATGACTGTTTACTGCCTTTTATACGAGAGGAAAATGAATTAAATTTGCGCAACCAAACCGAATTTAGAAACCCTTTCACTAGATAACAATTATTCGCAAACTCCTTTTTCCCTTCTACTATTAAATCATGGAATAAATTAAATCCACAATTAAGAAATGCCCCTACTCTAAATAGATTCAAATAAGCAACTGAAAATCAAACAATAAAATCACCTAAATTTTACAATACTGGATGTTAAATATTAAATATAATTCACACTAGACTGAGAAATAGATCCAGTAGCTTGAATGCTGATCTGTTTCGTGTGCATTTGGCTAATAATCCAGGCTGTATATGTGGTTGTGCATTGGAAGATGCAATTCATTTTATATTAGAATGTTGTCTTTATAACGAAGCAAGAGAAGAATTGAAATTAAGACTAGCTTTTCCTCATGAACTAAAATTGAAGTCCTACTTTTTAGCGATGACACCTTAACTGAGATGCAAAATCTTCAAATTTTCAAATCTGTACAACTTTACATCAAATGAACAAAACGGTTTACCCATTTATGATCACAACCCCCTCCCCCTTCCAATATGTATTTCTTTTAATTAATCTATCAATTCCATCTCAGATACAAGTAAGGTAAAACCTGCTTATATTATATAATTTCATGCTTTTTGTTTTGTATTTTTGGTTGTTGTGTTTCCATTTTCTTCATTTTTCAAATAATTTATTTATAATGTTGTATATGTATATTGTAATTTACTATTGCTGACGCATATACTATTGTAATTATTTATGATGTGGAGAGGACCTTTGTAAATTGGTGTAATTTGCGTGCAATCCAATTGTTAAAATATTTAGCAATAAAATATGTTTAAACTAAACTATAAAGCAGTTTTTGAATTATTCGGCTTTCAAATATTTTGACGTTGACCTTACCCGATGAAGATTATTCCAGAGACACGTCGTGCATACTGAATTTGATATCTACGTTGATATTTCTATTACTGGGCGATATCAGTTCTCGATGGTATCATTCAGTTTTGTGTGTATGGTGTTTAACAGTAAAACTGGGACTAGTATTAAAGTAATAATTAACATATAATTTGTTAGGGTTATGGTGATTAACGCCACTATCAACAATATTTCAGTTATCTCTCGTGGCGGTCAGTTTTATTGGTTTGGGAACCCAGACTCCCTAGGGAAACCAAAGATCTGTCGCAAGCCACTGAAAACCTTATCATATAATGTTGTATTGAGTACACCGTGACGTGAGTGGGATTCGAACTCACAGCGTTAGAGGTGATAGGCACTGATTGCATATGTAATTGTAAATCCAACTACCATACGATTACGATCACAACGGACTCTTTCTGTTTATGTATATGATACTTAACAGTGAAACCACAGGCACTTGGGTCCAGGATATTTTCTTCTTCTTCAATTTTATCAATAAAATGTGCATCTACAACATATATGAACCCGTTTGACATGCTTCGTTGTGAAATAAACGCCTTTATGAACTATGTCCCATTTTCCTAATATCTACTATATACAAGGCAAGAATGTCGAGTTTGTTCTAAAATAGCAACAAATGTACTTACCGGTATCCCCGCTGTTATCCACTGGAAAAAGTCGTGTCTGATGACTTGTGGCATATTCCTGGTTTCCTTTCAATCTTATATAACTGTTGAACACAAAAGAATCTTAAGGCGGAGCGCTTAAACGGTTACAGTCAGGTTTGTTTCTCTCAAGCGAGCTGAATTTCCACCCGAAACGGAAGTGCTTTCAATTTTCCCAGGGAGGCAACTTTTCTCGCAATCTGAGGATTTCCGAGCGAACTGAAACAAGTTAAAGTCTTAATGAGCTACGAACATCAATTATTGGCGCAAAAAGGAAAACTTGGGAAAAAAATATGCTGAAAAAATACTTTTGTATCCGAAAAATGGAAGAAGAAAAGCATTTAGTCACGGATGAAACAAATGAAAACATGGAAAAAAGATACAATAATTGATAATCATTGCAAACATTATTTCATGGTACAAATGCCATTTTAATTGCTCAGATTACGTGAAAAGTTGCGTCCCTTGGACAATTGAAATCACTGCCGTCCCTGCTCTCTTGAAAGAAACAAACCCAACTGTAACCGTTTACGCTCTCCGCCACAAGAGACTTTTGTGTTCAACAGTTAGATAAGGTTGAAAGGAAACCGGGAATATGCCACAAGTCATCAGAAACGATTTTTTTCTAGTGGATAACAGCGGGGATATCGGTAAGTAAATTTGTTGCTATTTTTAGAATAAACTCGACATTCTTGCCTTGTAGATATAAGATATAAGGAAAATGGGGTATAGTTCTAAATGCGTTTATTTCACAACGAAGCATGTCAAACGGTTCTTATACGTTGTAGATGCATATTGTATTGATAAAATTGAAGAAGAAGAAGAACATATCCTGGAACCAAGTGCCTGTGAGTGAAACTGGCACTAATATTAAAGTAACAATCGAAATATAAAATATACGACGAATTTCTATATAATTAAATATAGTTGTATGCTTTATTTTGAATTAAATATATTTAAACTACAATTGTGGTTGTCATAGATATATTAAATGCGTGGACAAAAAAAGTAAATAAAATAGAGACAGATACAAATACAAATCTACGTGACGAACAGAGAAAACCAAAACACGAACAACAAGGACTCCATAAAAAACATGTGTTCCGGAAGTTTAAGTTCCCAATATACCCCCTCCCTTAGTTGTTCAAAGTACAACCGATGCGAAAAGGGACTGGAAATTATTCCAGAAACTCGTCGTGTACACTAAATTATATATCTACGTCTTAGTTACTATCACTGATCGATACCAGTCCCCGAGAGTATCGTCGGGTCAGAGGTCAGTGTTTCTTTATCGACATAGTATAATGATATACGTTATACATGCTCTATTGTGATGTATTGTTCTTCAGCCGGGATTCATATTCATCAGGCGAAGGTACTATTGGCCAAGTTTTAGCTGAGGCTGTTGAGGCTCTTTGGTTTTCTTGCTCCAAAAGGCAGCCGTAATGTTGCTCCAAATGGCAGCTGTAATGTTGCTCCAAATGGCAGCTGTAATGTTGTTCCAAATGGCAGCTGTAATGTTGCTCCAAATGGCAGCTGTAATGTTGTTCCAAATGGCAGCTGTAATGTTGTTCCAAATGGCAGTTGTAATGTTGCTCCAAATGGCAGCTGTAATGTTGCTCCAAATGGCAGTTGTAATGTTGCTCCAAATGGCAGCTGTAATGTTGCTCCAAATGGCAGCTGTGATGTTGCTCCAAATGGCAGCTGTAATGTTATTCCAAATGGCAGTTGTAATGTTGCTCCAAATGGCAGCTGTAATGTTGCTCCAAATGGCAGTTGTAATGCTGCTCCAAATGGCAGCTGTAATGTTGCTCCAAATGGCAGCTGAGATGTTGCTCCAAATGGCAGCTGTAAAGTTGTTCCAAATGGCAGCTGTAATGTTGTTAGAAAAGAATTGAGAGATTACTATTGGAAAGTCGCCGGTTAGGATTAGGGATATGTGCTTAACGCCACTTTCAATGATATTAGAATTATACGGTGGTTTTCAGTGTTCTTTGTGGAAGGAAATGGCATACCCGTAGAAACCACTGACCTGTCTCAAGTCACTGCCAACTTTATCGTATAAAGTTGTATCCGGTAAACCTTACCACAACTTTAGTGGTGATAGGCATTGATTGGATAGGTAGGTGTAAATCCAACTACCAAACGATGACGATCACGACGACCTCTTGAAAGTTGCGGTATGATAATAATATCTCAACCATATCTCATCATCAATTCCAAGGCAGAGTCAATGTATGAAACGAACTTGCTATGTGTTTGATATGCTTACTTTTAAGTTCACGTTGGAAACATACCATCCACAAAAGCACCAATAATCGGGCTTAGTCTATTACATGCAAAAAGGAAACGGTTCTGCTTAACTATTTTTCTTTGTTCTTGAGTATCCCATGTATGATGTCAGCCTGATACAAACGCACGATTCAATTGTGTATAAGGGGAGCACAGTTCAAACCTTTCAGAATTCCACCCACCTTTTTCAAAAGAAGAGCTTGAAGATACCAAATAGGTAACCCAATTCCGTCAATCGAAGAAGAACTGACAACACAATGGCCAAAGGAAAAAGAACAAAAGGAGAAACAACGATCCGCAAAACGCTACACAGAAAACTAAATATCTAGCTGAACCCATGTGCTCCGGAAGGGTTAGCAGTTCCTGCTCCACATGTGACACCCGTAATATTACTTTTAAACGATACGAACATCATATGACATGGATATCGCGTTATACACCTGTATAAGTAAATAATACAAGTAACATAATTAGCCTATGAGCCCCCTACAAACCAAATGAGAGTTAATGTGAATCGACATTGCATTTATGCTGAAATCGTAGCGGCCATCATAACACGCGATTAAAACAAGTCACAAAATCGGGGGTAAGCTCAGATAGGGTAAGCAGTTCCTACTCCACATGTCGTACCCGTCTTGTTACTCTTGATAAAAACCCGGTCATAGGTCTTGGATGCGGTTACGACGTACGGAACATATCCATGGTCATTTGTGACATCCATAGTCCGTTACGGTTGAGCAAGTCGTGGTGGTGACCGTAAAACTTTCGAATTGATAACTTCAACTTAGCCACTAAGAAGCCGTGGTAGCTTACTTGTTAGCAGCAACCCTCTATCAATGAAGTCAGGATAGAAACCAGAAGCTCTGGAATTTCGAATTACACGGTATATTCCATAGGCAGGTGCTGCTGGAATGATGCAACATATAAATAAGGGTAATAACAACATATAAAAGGAAAGTTTACAATTGGAAGATTTTTATCAAGTTTTGTGTCGTAGCGTTTGTTCCTTAACCCCAATTTCGAGGTGTACGTCATTGTATGAAGCAGACCTAGCTGTATCTATGGTATCCTTTATTTCGTGCTCAATGAGATGAAAATAATCGTATAAAGTTTTTATCTTGTGAATTTTCACAGTCAGCTTTCAAACCTGATGTCAATCGGTTTAATTTTTAAACAATATAAAGTAAACCGCCAAAGACGACAAACTACTATAAATTGGCATTGACCGTCGCGTTGTCGGCCGACTGTGGTACAATTTTTATATTTCATTATTGTAGACCAAAAACTGCATGCATTCATAAGGAATTAGAGTTAGGGTTATGGAGTTCATCTACACTTTCAATAATATTTCAGCTATATCGTGGCGGTCAGTAAATGGAGAAATCAATACACCTGTCACAAGTCACTGACATTTTTTATTACATAATGTTGAATCTAGTACATCACGCCTAAGTGGGATTCTAACTCACAACGTTAGTGATGAGAGGCACTGCTTGCATATATAGTTGTAAATCCAACAACTATACAATCACGACCATGACTGTACCGTGTATTCATGAAGTTACTGCGGTAGAATAATGTGATATTTCACTAGAAAGGATGTTCAAATTTAATATTTATCACTCTAACGTCGATCGAATTGAATTTCTGATCAGAAAAAAAGCTTGATTAGAACTACTGACGTCAAATCATTATGTGACCACCAATTCCATTTGTTTGTTTTAGATCAACGGTGTAGTAATAATTAATAATTTTCCAACATTTTAAAACTGCTAATTTAATTTGAGTGAATGAGTGATCATTTCTTAACGCCAAATGAGCAACATTTTAGCCATATCATGGCGACAACAAGTTACATTCAATGGAATGCTGATGATGTCTGCTTTGAATTAGAGCAACACGCTGAGTTGGATGCTTACAGTGCTAGTTCACTGAAACAACAGTGTGCGGATTCCGAGCTACCCACTATGTGTTCTTACTCCTTAACCAGTATTTGCTCTTTCATCTTAATGATGTGTGCATAGCGGAGAAGCAAGAAAAATATCAATTTTATAGTCTTTCTTTATATGCGACCTTCCAATCAAATCTATGAATAAAGGAAATTAGCAATCAGATGAAAGTACGAAAAAGATTGAACCTATACATCACAATTTCCACACACCAACTCTTCCAGGACAAGAACCCACGATCTACCGCACTTGTGGCGAGGACGCTAACCATTACACCACGTATGCGGTCCATTACACCACCGATATGGTTAATTTATTTTGATGACTAGTAAGGTTAAAGACCATTGTTTCATATACTATTTGAAAATAAAATACACTATATTGTTTTCTGAAAAGTAAAATTGCATTTAATAGGTCATGCATATAGTTGAAGCAGCAAATACCAATTTTATGGTTTTTTGTTTATATACGACTTTCCAATTAAATAGAATTATTATATAGATATCGATGAAATAACGTGATTTCCGAGTTAAATAAAAACGATAATTTCACTAGTAAAATTACCATTTTTATTTTCACTCTCGCTATTTTTCCTGCCATTTTTCAAACCGGAACTATTTTTTTTTAGAATATTATATGGAGTGATGTCCCTTTGCTTCATTTAATTGACAGATTGTTAGTTTCATTTACGATAAAGGAAATATTTAAAAGATAAACACAATGATATTCATTGAGATACAATAAAAAGCAGATAAATTTGGCAAACATTGACAGTTTTTGATACTTTTCATGGCTAATCACATGTGGTTTCGACAGAAAGAATCTTTTCAACAGTAAAACTTTAACCACCCCTAAACAATCGTCTGCTATAAATTAACTCCAAATATCAGTGTTCGTTCTATTGCTTCTTGTGAAATGAATCTAAATTTGTCACAGCTTTCGCTAACCACAAGTACAAGTTCAATGACTTCTGACACTAAAATATCATCTTTTTTTATGGGAACATTTACATTTACGGAGGAACTTTTAATTTTAGCAATCCTCAGTCTAGTCAGAAAAGACAAAGTGATGATTCCGGACTACAAATAGCAAAAACAAAATATTTAAGAATCCTACCTTTAGTGATTCCGATTCTGAGTGAACTTTAATCCATTTTCTTTCCGTTATAACCTGTCTGCATTACATATTTAACGATTAAACCGTTTGGACCCACATTTAACGATTTACAATTCCTAGCTGTTATATTTTTAAATTACTTGTTTTCTAATTATATTATCCATCGAATTTGAAATAGTTTGGTTTTTTTAACGGCCAAATATTGGTATGCAACCTACTTCGTTCACAAAACATTTTTCCCAAAAAGGTTACAAATGAAATGTACATGTACATGATAAAAACGAAACATACATCAAGTGTCAATAAATACAATTGTGTCTTTCAAGATCGAGTGCATACTATGATCACAACGTTTACAAGTAAACAACATGAAAATAACATTCCTAATCGAAATATGTGCACATGGATGTATTTATTTACAAAATTGAAAGCATTAGACAAATGTTTCAGTGAACGAGTAGCCAAGGATACAGTTGTATATTAATGCGCAATAAAGAAATACACACATGCAATGCAGATGAAGGGAAATATCAAATTTATTAGCCCAAGACAGACTATATATCAAACAGTATTACTAACTGTGATGTCCGATTACCACAAATATGCCACTCATGACCGCACAACACTGATAATGCACTCATGTACTTCGCGCATTCGTAAATTATCAGTTGTGCGTCATTCGTGACATATTTTTGGTAATCGGACAACACAGTTAGTTATACTATAATTATCTATGAATTAAGGAAATTAACAATTATATGAAACTACGAAAAAGATTGAACCGATACTTTACAATTTCCACAAACCTACTCTTTGTATCGTTCTGATGCCATGAAAACTCAAATTGCTGTGGTGAGCAACATAACACAGTGGCATGACAAAATTACATTAACCCAGATGAAACCAAAATCTACCGACATTAAGTGTTATAGATAATAAGATATAAAAGAGGTAATCACGAAGAAAGTCACACAATACAATGTACACACGATAAAGGTTGATTCGATTTGATTTATTGTGCTTAACGCCACTTTCATCAATATTTCAGATATATCATGGCGAACAGTTTTAGTGGTGGAAGAAGCCGGAGCATCCGGAGACAACCAGCGACCATGGGCAAGCAACTGGTAAACTTTATCACTTGCGGCTGCGAGTCAAGTGGATCTTTTTTGTAATTTAGGGACACCTCTATAAAGCAATGCACAAAAAAACTAAAGATAGAGCAACATGAACACCACTAAAAACCGTGAGTGAACTCAGGTGCTCCGGAAGAGTGGACTGTTCCTGCTCCGTATGTGGCATTAGTCATTATAAAATCGTGAGTTCTTGTTTTAATTGTCAATATGGCCAATAGTCATACAAACTAAATAACAATTCAAATTTAATAAACCAAACAAAATTCAACAAACAAAAGAACAAAATGGAAAATGAAACGCAAAATGAACACAAAATGTAACTCAAACTAACATATAAACAAGACAAACTAAATATAATACGAATAATTAAAAATTAAATAAATATAATCACAGTCTCTTATCACTAGAGTATCAATATATTACTGACGGATATCACTTCCATAACTGATGAATATCACCTTCATATTTTCACTCTATTTCGGATATGTGCAATTTACTGGTGCCGAGACTGACTAAATTTGTCTCCTCGTGTTACTGATATTTCGGTCTACTCGACTTCTCGTTAGCTTACACCTACGAATATACATGCATCACCGCCACGTCAACGGTACATAGCTATTATCCTCATGAACAGTACCACCAAACCCATGAAAAACAAACAGAGAATCCAAAAATTACTTACTGTATCATGACTTGGTTACACATGTACATTAAATGACCAATTCAGGACCGCCAGAATAAAATACATCCCGGCAGCATAACTGACCAACATATAGCAAAATAACTTACCCGAGTGTTGTTCATAAAGCGTAGGAATCAGTGCTGGATTTAGGATAAATGAGGTCCTGTGCTAGTTAAGTTCTGAGGCTCCTTACTTGGGCCCTAAAGGAGGAAGACTCGGTAGGCATACACAGGCAATCAGGCATACATGCTCAGGAACGCCTTCAAGCCTAAAACTACACCACATAAGCAAAAGTCCATCGTAAACAAATTTCGCAAGAAGATAGAAGACGCCCCCCCCCCTCTGGACAACGGGGCCCTGTGCTTAAGCAGATCTAAGAACAATGGTAAATCCAGCACTGATAGGAACATCCATGTCCTGAACTGGCAATTATAATATGCACTACTGCTCCCAAATGACACCAATATATATATATATACTGCACAATAAACATGCTACCACTTCAAATACCATGTGGCGACTGACTATATATCTCACCTGGGTAATTACACGCTGCGCGATCACGAGATTCATGAATTTACCTGTTGGGTCTGTTTGATTTGAAAACATCACCGGTGTATAGGAAAAATAAACATGCAAAAATAGACTGAATTTCGTTATAGTCATGCAACTGTTATCGGTGATAAGTCATGAAGAGGATCTTATTGTGATTACGGCGAATGGGATATATCAGTCGTCATTTGTGACGACAAGAAAATACAACTATTTTCAACATGCTAAAGGCTCCA
>MJUT01008583.1:87492-99424 GCA_002080005.1 Gigantidas platifrons
TAAATTAATGAGAATAAATAATAGACAATTCAGAGAAACTGGCAACATTGTCTACACGAGACATAGAACGAAGATAAACAAAACAAATAAAAACGCAACACAGAAAACAAAAACGTGTATTCCGGAAGAAAAACTTTTTTTTTTTCAAATAGGCACAATAATTGTGAAAAACTAAATACTCGAATTTCATGCAAAATTTCCGGGTACTACTAAATTGAGAAACGAAAACGAAAGGAAACGAAACGAAATGAAACGAAACGAAACGAAATGAAGTATCACAAAACGAAACGAAATATATCAAACAAAGCATAAAAGATAAAAAAAAAATCAACGAAATATAGAATGGTTAGTTCGCGGCTATTTATAGATCTACGCTTGGATACTTTTCTATTGCAAAATTCAAAAAGGTCAACAAAAGTCTGCATCAATACAGTAAATATGGTAAATATATATTAAATTCTTTAAAATGTTAGCGGATCCATAGGAGGGGGAGGAGGGTCCAGGTGATGAAAAAATACGTATATCAGTGTCGAAAATTGCACAGAAATCTTTTTTTTTAGACCTCCTGTTTGAATGGAACCTCCCTCATTTTTAAAATTGTCTGCAGTAGATTGGTTGAAACATATAGTTTTTTAGCAATATATTAAGACTATGAATGTCAGTCTGCTTTGTTATTGCAAAGGTAGCTTCATGATCAGTAGCTGTAAAAAAAAAGTTAAAATGATTGACCTAGACTTTATATCTGATAAAGTCTAGGTCAATCATTTTAAGGTCAGAGACATATGAAACCATGTATCTGACATGGTTTCATATGTCTCTGACCTTATTAATGATTGACCTGAGCGTATCTTTTCTACGATATCACATCCGATTTTCAATCAGGCTAATTCACGTGACCATCCAAAATACATTGGAACATAGGTGGCGGGACAGGAAGACCAGGGCAAGAGGGGACAAAAACTTTCTCCAATCTTGAGGGGAGGCAAAAATATACTGTTTTGACCTTCCAATAGTGAATTCTCCCTTTCTTGGAAGTCATATACCCGTGTCATCGGCGTATAGTGTCTACATTGAAAGTTGATCCACTATGCTACAGTTTGTGTTCAATACAGTGACGTCCTAGAGAGAGGACATCTACTCAGGGATAAGTCAAACCTAGGTTAGAGTCATCACTCCGTAAATTTTATGTACGCCATCGTGATTTAGTTGACCATTAAGGGATATCGGTTTCGCAAATGACCATGATTTCGTAACCATTTGACGTTCTTTCCGGGCGTTACAAATGATTTTGATTTCCACCAACTTTGACCAATCGGCAATACGACGGGTGTCGCTGACGAAGAGGGAAACACAATGTTTCAATGCACAAAAGTTACAATGTCAAAACAAGTTGATATTCATAACATACTGTTTTGTAATAACTTTTGAAATTCAAAGTTAACTAGAGAACATCATGGGTGGTGTACTGAGAAGCGTGCTTACGTCGATTGCATTAGATCCACGCCTAATTAAAATCAGATCCCTCACTTGATCACCTTTACTGTTATGTCGTGTCGTGGGAGATCTAAGGAAACCCCATCACGCGTCACATGTCAGTGACCCTATGTACATAGGTACCAACAAATGAAAATGACGTTTGCTCGACAATATGAAAATGTTACTAAACAGCTATGTAGACTACGAGCCATCCGATTGTCTGAAAAATGTTAAAACGATATTTGGGGTTATATATTCATGGCATAAGGACACTCACGTGTGACCAGTAAAGATGCTTACATAGATGTCCCACGAAATGTCAATAAAACGAATTAATATAAGTCCAGGGAAACGAATTAATATAAGTTTTTTTCTAAACTTGTTTTTGAATTATATCATATTGAAATGTATCTTATTGTCCTATATTTATTAATTAATACAATATGCTTAAACTATAGGGGAGGTAATGATAGAGGATTTAAATCAGAATTAGGTTCGAGACCCGGTCGGGTCAAACCAAGGACTATACAATTGGTATATCTTACTTCTCTGCTAAGCACGCGGTATTAAGGAGTAAGAGCAGGAAACACTGGTTGGCCCACAGATAATATGTCTGAGATGAGAAACATGTCTTCCTGCAATATGTTTCAGTGAGCTAGCACGGTACAAATTCAACTAAGTATGTTGGTCTATGTAGCATTGACCTAACAAATACAACATATCGAATGTACAATCACACATGGACAATCCGTGGAAATGGAAATATATAGTATACAAAACCAAGAAAAACAAAACATACACAAGATATATGTTTAACACCACTATGTTTAAACAAATAGAAGTACGTAAATAAGACATGAGTCCTCTTACAAACAACTGGAGGTAAAGACAAACTGAACATTGTTTTTTTTTATGTAGAAATATTAACTGACATCACAAAGCGGAAGTAAGAATTTATAAACACATAATAGGACAAAGCAAAACATTATGTCATGAGCAACACGGATCCCAACAAAAAAACGAGGGTGAACTCGAGTGCTCGCGATGGGTAGACAGATCCCGCTTCTTATAAGACATCCGTTGTGTTACTCATATCTACAGTTAAGTTCGATAAAAGTCGTTGCAGTGATAGAGGAAAGAAAACATATACGTAAAAATTAGAAGATCTATTGTTATTTGAGATAATGATATTTCATAGCGGTCAACAAGATTGTGATGCCGACCGTATATTAATAGGCATCTACGTCAGTTATTTAAGTTATATTTTGTTTTACCCAATATGTCTGTACACAAACACTCGCCAGGGTTGCACGACATCTTCAAGTCAAAAGAATTATTCAATACAGAAAAACGACAGGAAAAGCAGAAAGAAAAACAAACTCGATTGTTTGTAACTCCCATAGTTACGTTTTTCCAGAAGAGAAAACATTTGGATGAAATATCCTGCCTATTTACACCCATGTTAACCAAGTCTATAAATTTAGCATTTAACAATATTTCATGAATTGTTTCTCTTTATAGGAGGATATATGTGTTATGCTTCCTGTTTAGCTACAATTGGTGTAGGAGGGCTCAGAGAGGGTGCAGCCGTTCTCCCTGCAACTGGCCCCACCCTATATGGCTCTGTACTAAAAAATGTATTTGAAAAATGTGCTGCTTTATGTACTGCAAATGATTTTACTGAACAGAGAGATGAAGATTATAGAATTCAGTAACTTGCTTACGTACCTGTAACTGAAAACTCCCCATCGAAACTGAAAGATGGCGGAATATTCCATCAGACGTGAAGACACGATTTGTAATGGATTTCACTTTTTGTTTGTATGTAAAAATCTGACACTAGTACAGATGCGATCAAAATATATTCCGACTTACTTCATTAATGTACCCACTAATCATAAAATGTACACTTTTGAATAGATTATCTGTATATGTTTGGAAAACATCACCACCGTTTTGAGCATGTCTATAACATAAATGCCGCTATGAGATAAATTTGTAATGACCACGTGGAAGTTTTACAAAATCACCACGTGCTGGTCGAGAGATATTAATAGGCCAGTTATATCTATGCATATGTTTAAAGGTAGTGAGTGTTGTCAATTGAATAATTAGATTATTGTTTAATCTCTGTTTAGCTATTTGTTTGTATGTGATTGTATGTATTTTGTCTCCTGTTTCACAGTTATCTGCGACTGAGATATTTAATAAAGTTTAAAAAAAGTCAGGAGTGCAACACAAGATAAAACTCTTTTTTGATCATTGATTATTTAATTGTATGACAATGTATCAACCTTGTTTTTTTAATTATCAGATTAAGCTAAATTGTGGTAGTATTTTGCCTCAATTTTATTTTGTCATTTAAAAAAAAATAAACTTTTGGAGTCAAGCTTTGAAAAATGACATCAAATTTCAATAAAAAAAAAATAAAAACTAACTTCTTATGCATTTTTTCTGCTACATTAATTATATAGTGTACTTCTCTTTTATGACAATGAAAATGAGATGGATTTTGTTGCTTAAAAATTTAAGAATTTGCTGTTATTTATTTCCTTAAATAAAATGTTCTTAAAAATGTATTGTTTGCTCATTTAAAAAATCCAGTTGGTTTTATACACTTCAATGTGTATTTGATGAAATATGATAAGAAAAATCTTATTAGCTGTAATTTTAATTTTAATTTTTTTTTCAATTCTGTTCCCACTTTAAAAAAAAAAACCTTCTATGAGAATTCTAATCTTGGCTTACCACTAATATTTACTAACGATATGTTTACTATTTCATCATGTGAAGAGTAGCTGAGTGTTCAATGTTTCATAGCAGCACTGTATTTGAAGGGATTATCAATAAGAAAGGAATACTATTATCACGTGGGAATAAGATTCTTAAGGAGGGGACGTAAAGTAGCACCCATATTTGATAAATATCCAGCTACTGTCCGCGTGAGGTCCTTGTCGAATAAGAGTTTGAAGCCATGCACATTATGACACAATCTAAAAACACGCAAATGAACATTGATTTATTGAATTATTGTGTTTAACGCCACTTTCAACAATATTTATGCTATATCATGGCGACCAGTTTTAGTGGTGAAAGAAGCCGGAATACCAGGAGAAAACAACCGACCATGGACAAGCAGCTGGCAATCTTTTTCTGAGAGTCGATTCCACCCTTTTTTAGCTCACCTTTTGAAAGGCAATGTGAGCTCTTGCCATCACTTGGCGTACGTCTTTTGTCGTCCGTCGTCCGTTAACTTTTCACATTTTATTCTTCTAATCTGAAACCCATCAGCCAAATTAACTGAAACTTGGCAGGAACCATCTAGGGCAGGTCCTCTATAAAGAATGCTCATTTTATCCCGATCCATTAGCAAACATTTCCGCCACAGGCGATTCTTGTTGCTGATTGGCCAATTAAAAAAAATATTATCCTCTGAAACTTCTTGGACAAATGAACGGAAAGCCGGTAGGAAGAATCTATGGAAGGTTTACTATACAGATTGCCCATTTCGTCTCGATCCGTTAACAAACATGGCCGCTACAGGCAATTTTTGTTTCTGATTGGTTGGTTTCTAAAAATATTCTCCTCTGAAACCGCTTAGACAATTAACAGAAACTTGGTAGGAAGCATCTATTAAACATCCTATATAAGGATTGCTCATTTCGCCCCGATCCGTTGAAAAACATGGCCGCCACAGGCAATTCTTATTTCTGATTGGTTGATTTCTAAAAAAAGCTTCTCCTCTGAAACCGCTTTGCTAATAAACTGAAACTTGGTAGGAAGTATCAATGGAAGTTCTTCTATGAAAATTGCGCATGTCGTTCCGATTCGCTTACAAACATGGCGGCCCCAGGCAATTCTTTTTTCTGAATGGTCGATTTCTAAAAATCTTCTCCTCTGAAACTACTTTGCCAAATGAAGCGAAACTTGGTAGGAAATATGGAAGGTCCTCTATGAAAATGCTCACATCGTTTTGATATGTCAACACAGATGCACGCCACAGGCAATTCTCGTTTCTGATTAGTTGATTAATAAAAAAAAGCGGTTCCTTTGAAACCGCTTGGCAAAATGAAATAAAACTTAGAAAGAATAATCTATGGAAGGTCCGCTATGGAGATCGTTCATGTCATATTGATCCGTTAACAAACATGGCCGCCACAGGCAATTAAAATCTCTGATTGGTCGATTTCTAAAAATGTCATCTCTGAAACTGGATAGCCAAATGAACTGGAAATTGGCAAGGCTCATCTATGGAAGGTCATCAATAACTATTGCTAATGCCATTCCGACCCATTCGCAAAAATGGCTGTCATAGACACTTCTTGTTTCTGGTTGGTTGATTTCTTTAAAAAAATGTTCTCTTGAAACTGCTTAGCCAAGTGAATCGAATTTTGGTGGGAAGCACGTATGGAAGGTTCTGTATTACATTTTGGTAAAGCAGAATGAAAGGTGAGCGATACAGGCGCAGCTCCCTGAGCCTCTAGTTTGCAATTCCCATAGCCGGCGCGAACCCATGCCGTATTGGTGCTAGCCTTGTATGAATTGTTAGATAACCCAAATACCGAACGCATTGAACCAGCCGGGCCCTCGAAAATGAACATTCTCCAAGATTATGCTCGTGCCTACACATGATCAGTGTTTAATATTATGCCAGTGCTACCTGTAGTACACACAAGCATAACATGCCTGCAGCACTGTCATCGTTTATACATATTTCAACATAACAATCGGGCGTGAGCAATAACAGTACTAAGCAATGAAACCAGTCAGGACTTATCACCGGATCTTATTTGTACAAATCTTTATTAAATGTAAGTCTCGATTAAACCATAAGTGTAAATTAATTCCATGCACATTTCAAGTAAATTTAAGTGTCAAATAAGTTTTCATTGACACTTAAATTTAATGGAGGCTTGTGCAACCCACTCCTGGTTTATAGCAAGACTAGAGTAATACGATAGGTACCACATATGGAAAAGGAATTACTTACTCCTCCGAAGTACCAGATTCCACATCCGGTTTTAATTGGGATTGTGTTGCTCAACCTTTAATTTTCTGTGCTTTGTTTTGCTGATCGGTGTTTTTCTTTTTGTTCTCTATTGTTTGGCCATTATTTATTTTCTTCATAATAAACATATCTCACATTGATCTTGTTATGTCAGCCGCTCAGTATGACAAGTATGTCACGTGATGAGACAGAACTTCGACCGGCATATTCAACCATATAGCACCAGACCCTGCTTACATTTGGTAAGATAGGACACGTAAGGATTATGATTACGCATTTGATATCTTCAAACTCCTCTTTCTTAAAGACCATTACTCCTTGGACAACAAGATGTTGCACGCTACGTCGTGCTAAGAATACACCCACTCAAAAATACTAAGTCACACGGTAAGCAGGAAGTAGATGGGAAGTAAACCTGGAAAGGGGAGACGCGCTACCAGTCAGCATGCCAAAGCCACATATCAAATATGAAATCATTTCTTCCAGTAGAAGCTGAGATATCTGTTACGAAAGTTTTCATTACAGCAAACATGAAAAATTCTAAGTCGCGCGGTAAACAGGAAGTAGATGTGCGGTAAGTCTGGAAAGGAGATACACTGTACAAGTCACTATGCCAAAGCCATGTATCAAAAATAAAATAATTTCTTCCAGTAACAGCTGAGACATCTTTAGCGAAAGTGTGAATGGACTGACAAATGGACGGACGGACAAGGTGATTGCAATATAATCCCCTCTCTATGAGTGGGGGTATAAACAATTTTTAACGGATATTTGAACATATTTAATATCAATTAAGTGCAAACATCTAAATCAATCATTGGTAACCGTTTGCGACCATAATACAAAGCACTTGCATGACCGCATCAGTCACTAAAAGTGGAGTGTTGAGCCCCTCAAACTAGTGTGTCACGCCACTTTCTGTTGAATTGAAAATGAGCGGTCATGTATTTCTGTGTTAGAGGTATCGACTTTATCTCATTATACGATTTTGATACATGATTTTGGATTTGTTCCCACAGTGTGGTATTCTTGCTTTTTCATTTTATATTAAACATAATATGCTAATGATATATGGAATAAATATAAATGTGCTGATTTAGTGGCTAATTGGATCTACTAGCTGTATATCAGTAGACTGTGTATATCTTAGACACTGCTGCCCTACCAGTCATTTGAAGTTACCAAATTAAAGTTTTTTTTTCGAATAAGATGTTTCCATAATTTCACAGTTTCAACCTTTTACCTTTTGTTATTCACGTCACCATAGAAACGTGGATGAGAAATACCCTTTTTAAGGTCCGCAATATCTTTATAGCTGTAATATTGATAAATCGAGAGAGAAAAAACAGCATTCGCCAGCATTGATTTGAAGACATTTTATTAGTTATAGTTAAAAACAAACTAACACAAATTCTTACATTTTCACAAAAAATCAGGCTTCTAATTTACAACATGGAAATTAATTAAACGAAATCAGGCTTGTAATTTACAACACGGAAATAAATTAAAAAAAAATCAGGCTTGCAATTCACAACATGGAAATTCATAAATAAAAAATCAGGCTTGTAATTTACAACATGTGAATTCCTTTTTAAAAAATAGTTAAAAACCCAATATATAACCCTAATTATTCATAACTAATTTAAACTACATGTAATAATGGATAATTTAATTTTATTGGATTACTTCAATTTTATTGGCTGATCGGCTTGGAGAAAATTGTGGTTATACTTGATAACCTGTGTTGGTATTCTGACGTCACCAACATATTCATTCGTGATTTTTAAGATTTTATTGGATAACGCTCAGACACAATATATGTGTTACATGTGGTCAACATATAAAACAAATTTTACATAAATGACGGAATGAACAGATAACAGATATAACACATAGTAAATACAACACATAGTTAATACAATACATGATAAATACAATACATGATAGCTACAATACATGATTATTTTGATTGAAATAAGTGAATAAATAAATAAATAAATAGATACAATTTTATAAGATGCTAACAAGTTTCCTTATAAAACATGATATTTTGATATTTAGATTTGTATTACATTAAGATAAAAGTCCTTTGAATTTTAAGTCACTTGGGTATGTTGTGTAGTAATTTGGAATAAGTTTGTTTCTTAAATTTAATAAATATGGGAAATTACAAACAAATAGGTAATGAAATTCATTCCCAATTTCTTCATTACATAAATGACATGAACAATTTTCTCTTGGGATATTTTTCCATCGTCCCATTCCCATTGGAATTTTTAGATTACATGTGCGCAGTTTTTTTATCCTTATTCTATTGTTTTCAGAGAGTCTAGTTAAATAATTTTCAAAAAAAAAATTGTTTTGAAGTCAGAATAAAACTGTCCTCGTGAGGAATTTATCATTTCACTAGTCCACCTTTGAATAAATTGATCTTTTAGAGTTTGATTTAGAAGTACTTTAATGAGAGTATAGTTAGAACTGTCATGGTTGTGGAAGATATAGCCAAGACCTGAATGTTTAAAAATTGATTCAACATGGTTCAACCATTTGAAGGCTTGAGCACCATTATGTTTTAGACTCAAAAATAATCGATATATAGAGCTACTTAATTTTTCATTTTGCAATAATTTGTTCCAATATGACACCATACTCATTTTCACCTTAATTTCTAAAGGAAACCTACCCAGTTCCCCATACACCATGACATTAGGTGTTATAGTTCGGAATTTTAGTATTCGTTTGCAAAACTGTAAATGGACTTGTTCAATTATTTTTATATTTTCATAACCCCATATTTCTGACCCGTAAAGTAAAATTGGTTAAACCATAGCATCAAAAAGCTTAAGCTGTAAATCAATCGGAATACATTGATTTCTAATACTCTTATAAATACTAAAGAGTGATTTTTGGGCTTGGCGAGCTATTTTTTTTCGAGTCTCATCCAAATTGCTATTGCATTTAAATATCAATCCAAGATAAGAATATGAATCTACAATTTCTAGTGTTTTATTTTGTAGCTTAAACCCATATTTTAATCGTATTTTTCCTTTACTAAAACTCATTACTTTTGTTTTATTTACATTTACTTCTAGTTTCCATGTTTCACAATAAGAGTGGAAAATATTCAGTGCATTTTGCATATCTTCTTTAGTATCAGCTAAGATAACTGTATCATCGGCATATAATATAACAAACAGTTTAATGAATACATTTAGTTCATTGATACTTTGTTCACTTAATAATTCTAAAGGGTTTCCATTTAATTCAATAAAAAACTTTTCTATATCGTTTAAATATATAGAGAACAAGAAAGGTGACACGTTTTCGACCTGTCTTACACCTGTAAGACAAGGGAAAAACTGTGATTGGTTATTATTATACTGTACACAATATTTTATATCGCTATGCATATTATATATTACATTACAAAATTTTCATTTTATTTCGCTACTCATTAGTTTTTTCCACAAGCCCATTCTCCAAACTGTATCGAATGCCTTGCGGAAATCTACAAAGGTACAAAATAGTTTTTTCCCAAAGGACTGATACAATGAAATTAACCCATTTAAAACGAAAAGGTTATCAATTGTTGAGTGTACTTTTCTAAAACCTGCTTGATTATAAGAAATCAATGACACTTCGCTTGCACGAAAAGTTAATCTCTCATTTATAATTGAAGTAAAAAGTTTCCCCAGACAACTTATCAAGGTAATAGCTCTCAAGTTGTCGGGATCCTTCACATCACCTTTATTCGTATATATTGGCTTAATTATGCCAATATACCAGCTATCTGGTATAATACCAGAATCTAAAACTAGATTGAAAATATTTTTAAAAACATGAATATATTCCGAGGCGGAATTTTTTAGATATTCGTTCAAAACATTATCTACCCCAGGAAATTTACTATTTTTCAGCCCCTTTAATGCATCTACGATCTCCTTTTCCGTTATTTCACCGCTTAAAATTGCATTGTAGATTGGATTATTACATACCGTGCTATGGTCTATTTCTATATCATCATCGTCTTCTTCGTAATTATTGAGATTTTTAAAATACTCATATAATGTGTCTATTGAGATCGGAAGATTCTGTTTATCATTAGCTGAAAACTTCTTTAAGGTTTTCCAGTAAGCTTTTGGATTGGTTTTTGAGTGAGATCTCAGTTCATTTTCATATTTAGTTTGGTACTTACTATAGCTCTTGTTAAGTTCTTTCTAAATTCCTTAGCTTTACTATTTAGTCAAGTTTTTGCCTCTATTGTTTTGTTATTTCTATATTTATTTTTTACCTTATGGAAAGCGTCTCGTTTTTATTTACATTCCTTGTTGAACCACGGTTTGTTATTATTATTATATTTCCGTGTTACCTGTTCACGTGAACCAAATACAATATCGGCGTTAGAAGTAAAAATACGACTGATATCACTAATTAGTTTGTTTACCTGTTCTGTCGTTACCGTTGTATGATTGATATCATTTAGAATATTATTGATGTCATTCAATGTGTTATTCGAGTCATTTTCTAGTACCTGTACATACTCACCTGCCTTATTCGGGTTCCGTCTTACACGTGGGTTACTAACTGGGATGTAAGTATTATTAGCATCATTACGATTAGTCGTATCTTTTGGAAATGATAGAGTAAAATGAATTCGATTATGTACATCAGAGAACATAGGGTCAAACTCAACTATTTCAAAATCTGTAATGATATCGAAAATGCTTGGAGAAAGCAAGAGATAATCTACTAAACTAGCATCTTTGCAAGTAGTTCTTGTCGGAGAAAAGTCGACATTTACCTATGAAAAGGTTACATCGTTTACATAATTCTAACAATTTCGTACCATATTTATTGACCTGACCAACATCTTGACTATACCTTTCTAAAGGTATATTTTTTTTCTTCTATTTTATTAAGCACATTATCAATGTAGTCTGTATCATCTACAACATCTAATATATCAAGTAATTCTAAGTCGTCAACAATATAGTCATTCAATTTGGAGGTTCTTGAATTAAAATCATCAATAATTGAAATATTTTTAGTATTTTGTGAAAATAAAATGAGTTCTTCTTCTATTTCTATAAATGCCTCTTCAGAAGAGTATATGGTATATTCGGGTGGAATATAAGTACAGCCTAATAGAACATTTTCATTTAACGTTGAATATTCTTTTGAAATATCTATCCATTGAATGTATTCAGAATCTGAATTTATGAATTTTAAAAATTTTGATAATACTTTCTTGAAAACAATTACAATTCCACCTGATTTTTTGGGAAACTTCTTTCTACTCTTAGAAAAATAGCTATAATCATTTGGTAATTTTAGGACATCAAATTTATCAGTTTTTGTTTCAGTAAACAATAATATATCATACATGTTTATTAATGAATCAAAGTCAGGGTTCAATAATTTCAATCTTATACCACATACATTCAGGTG
>MJUT01008583.1:103419-115908 GCA_002080005.1 Gigantidas platifrons
AAAAAGGATCAAGAAAATGAACAAATCTCAACTTTCAGAACATGCTCAGCTGTGGAGGGCTATAAGTTCAGTTAACGTCGCTCAAAACATTGAGATGTTAAATAATTTCACAAAAAATAATCATGATGAAAAAGTTGCACTTCTGCAAACATTAATTAAGAAAAATGTGTTTTAGGTACATCAAATTGAGACAATTGGAATTCTTCAGATGATGAAGACTTAGAAATGGGTAGACCACTTTCGTCTTTTTCGACAAACTCAATAGACAATGCAGCATCAGATTGGAGCACATCAGATGAAGATACATTAGATATGTCAAGACCGTTAAAGAAAGCAAATTTTAAAATTATTGTACATGTACACAGCATATCTCAGTCTTTGAATGTTAAAAAATCTACTTTTTTAATGTGATATCATTTTTATCAAAAACAGAGTTACCTCCCTGTTTGACAGATATTTCAAAGATTTACTATGATGGTAATTTTTAAGTCTGCAAATATCAATAATTTTATGACAATAGGTCTTCTTAATTGTACATTACTTAATTTTATTGAACATTTTTAAACATTATTTATCATTTTTAATCTGACTGTAACCTGTATCCAGATCTATGAATTCAACAATATTTTTCACTTGCAAAAAAAAAAAATGTACAAAGAAAGATTATTACTCAGTGTATAATGGTATTTTAAGATGTATATATTGGTCGAAATTACTTGTACATTGCTTTTATTGATTATATTACAAAAAAATAATATTTCTGCATATTAAAATCAACGAATTACCTCCCTTTTTAAAGAAGATTTAATGAAATGCTGTGTTTTAAAATTTAAACAGTATTTACAATAATCATAATTTTTATTAATTTGATGATACACTGTTAATTATTGTTCATTATTTAACTTTTTAATTCTGACAATGACCTTCAGTTTTGACCATTAATGAGATTTAAAACCTCGCTTCATCAATACATATACCTTGACTTGCAAAAATATTACCTTGTATTAATAAATTGTACAAAGAATGATTACTGTCAGTGTGCAATGTTTTTTTTATATTTTTAGATAAATTTATTGATAGCAATTAATTATACACCGATTTATATTTTTAATGCAAAATATAATATTTTGTAAACAAATAAAAAAAAGAGTTACTTCCCTTTTTGATGAATATTTTTAAGAAATAAAAAACACTTTTAACATGTTTAAGGCATCAAGTTCAATGTTTTAATGTATATATGTTTATTCATGAACAAATAAGTAATTTTATTCATAAAATTATGCTTGTCAGATGAATATTTTACAAAGATGTAAGTGGACACTTGGACTTTTTCAAATCGAAATTTTTACTTTTTTCAAGAATTTGAAAGTGATTCATTTTTAAGGTGTTGATCAAACAAATACTTTTAAAGTTGTTATCTCATTATAGGGTCCCAGTCTGCAGAAAAGTATTGCAAAACATCTGTGTTTTTGAGCAGGTCTTATTTTTTTAAGGTCAAAATGCCTTCAAATTGTGTATATTTTAGTGCATTTAAGCTCAAGAGGTACAATTACAGGTGTTTTACAGTCGTATAATTAGTTTATTTGCTATATTGAAACTGTTTAACTTAGTTGCATTTCAAACATTATGCAAGAAATAATTCTTTCTAATTAGCTTTAGAATCATCTTAGGCACCAGTATTACTAATAAAATTGCCTTCCGCACCAAATTTGATTGATCATAACTTTTACATTATAACAGCTAACTCCATGAAATTATGTATGCTGTAAGATTACTTTGTGTTCTGTTGATTGTATTACTTTGTAATTTTGTATGCCTTGTAATTAATAAAATATGTATTTCCAAAATATGGGTTTTAATCATTTCTCTAAACAAAATGGATTGTCCATGTTTTATTTCCCCTGGGTATTTTCTAACGTTTAATTATATTGTGTCTTTTGCACCCTATGATGCCAGTTTCTTCTTGATTGTCCATTTTTGTTTGTCCCTGGGTATTCTCTAACGTTTATTTGTCTTGTATCTTGTGTATCCTATGATGGCAGTTTCTTTGGATTGCCCATGTTTTATTGCCCCTGGGTATTCTCTAACGTTTATGTATTGCGTCTTGTGCACCCTATGATTCCAGTTTCTCTTGATTTTCCCTGTTTTATTACCCCTGAGTATTTTCCAACGTTTATTTGTATTGTGTCTTGGGTATCCCATGATAATAGTTTATCTTGATTTTCCCTTTTTCATTGTCCCTCGGTATTCTCTAACGTTTATTTGTCTTTTTTCTTGTGCACTTTGTGTTGCCAGTGTCTATGGATTGCCCATGTTTTATTGCCCCTGGGTATTCTCTAACGTTTATTTTTCTTGTGTCTTGTGTATCCCATGATGACAGTTTATCTTGATTGTCCATTTTTCATTGTACCTGGGTATTCTCTAACGTTTATTTATTGTATTTATAGTTCATTGTTTCGATCAAGTGTATTCATTAGTCTTTAGCTTTTTAACAAAAATCCTTGCTTAATATTCTGTCCCGTCTGATTGACTGATTAATTACATGTGTAGAACATGCTTGGATAATACTATAAAGTGCATGCAATTCTTTAGATTTGTAATTATAGCAATGGATGTATCATACATCTAAAAGTTACAACTATTTATTTTTCTGACTCAAAACAAAATTGTATGGACATTTCAATTCACAATTAAAGATAACTTAGTGTTTTTTTCGTATTTCTTAAATTTCTAGCTGTTGATTTGTATGTTTTCTCACCATTACATTGAGAGCACTAGTTGAATTTCGACGAAATGGTGATTATGGCGGGTGGGGTTGGGTTATTCCTCTTCGCACGTAGTGTAGTGTAGTTGTCCTTATTTTGTTATTTGCATCTAAATATGAACTATCGAAGTAGTCGTATTATTGTATCATATTTTATCATTCAGAGCTTCATTTATACATGGATAACAACTAGAATGGCGTTTCCCGCTAAATTTTCTGAGTGCCATTCTAGTTGTTTCAAAGCTCTTTTATATGAAAGCCGTCGAAAATGTTCCAAGAATGTGTGTCCAAAATGCTGTCATTGTGGAACTCTTCAATGTTTGGATCGATAATTGGATGTGTCTTCTGGTGCCCAACGCATCAATGATGCGACAAGTCATTGAAAAAGAGATTATTTTAAAGATTGGTAGAGTGACAGCATGGGAAATTGAAGAATAACTAAAATAGAAGGAGTTGAAGCAATGAAGGATTAGCAATAGGCTTCATTTATTGTCTTTTTAAGTGGGTAATACATTGACAGTAAAATAATTTCAGTGGGGCACAAATAACGGTCGCAAGCAACACCCTGTGCTGGACAAACCTTGATTAAATTTAAGTGACACTGAAAATTAAATTAACACTTAACATTATTTGAAATGTACATGAAATCAATCTACATCTGAGATTTAATTGAGACTTAAATTTAATATACGTGTGTATAATCCAATCCAGGTGTTCTAACGTGCGGGATTAGAAATATTGTTAGACTAAATTAAACATACCTTCAACTTCGGTTGGAAATGATAGCAGTAAAACGCAGAAAATAAGAGCTGCCTTGCAAGCCATTCTACAAACCAAATAGATAGTCATTGATAAAATTGTTGCTTGGTATATTACATATATTATTGTGTGAATGAAAGTTATGTACATCAAACTCGGTAATTGCTGAAATGTTGTGATTGTGATCTGTGATACGAATACTGTGCTCTTCTACTGTGTATTTTAAGTGTCACATGTTTCATTTGTCTGGATTAACAGTATGGTCAAGCCAATAACACTTGATGTATATGTTTAATTACACAGATCAGCAACGAACTGCCGTAAGTCACAGACAACTTCATCACATAATGATGTATCACCTCGCCATGAACAGGCTCGTACTCACGACGTTAGCGGTCACATCAATTTTACATCGGTTTCTCCGTGTTGAAATCTGATATGAATAAAGCAATAGATTTTACACGAGGGTTTTATTATTTCGGTATCGTATATAAGCCATTATCATAACATCCTAGTTAGCCACCCCTCCCACCTCACATCTTCGGAAGGGTGTCAGGAGAACTAGACTCATTTGTATCTATGAAAACCCAACACTTTTAGGTAATTATCTGGATGCAAAGTCACATGATGCATCAGGAATATCTTATTAGTTTTTTTTTATGTCATTAGTGAACGCTCTCCACCAATAGGCCGGATAGACAGACCCTTACTGCTTGAGAAAAACAATATGTAGTAACCGAGATATATTTTTAACTTGCATCATATGAAACCTTTTTTTTTGCTTTACTGACCTGTATAACTAAAGAATATCAATAACAATACACATAAGTTCCGAATCTAAAAATCTAAAATATTATTTTTACACACTAAATATTGCACAGCCCAATACACCAACTGGTTTACTCCTGTATGTTTTTATCAACGAGGACAAATGGATCATAAGTACATGACCCGGCAATCATTTGATAGCTATTTCACGAAATCCAGTTTTCCAAAAACCTACTTTAACTTTCGCAGCAAATACAATTTTGAAGGATGATAAAGGTAATGTAATTGAAATAACTACATTTGTATTATTATTACGGTATAATTTGTTATTTTCTTTAAATACACAATGTAGTTGTGTTTATATACAAATATTACGTTACAATGCATATATGTGACACGATCTGCGAAAAGGGACCTTATGGGTGTAAAAATTAGAAATTCAGATTTACATGTCTTTTTGTTAAATATATTGTAAGCTTTTAAACAAGTCTTAGTTTAATCAATTCTGACCACAAATAGCAGAGAAATGACGTTTTAAACATTATGTATCAAGGATGCCGTTTTCCCAATCATCAATGTTTACGGTTTACGATGTCGGTACGCTGATTAATTCATCTTTTTTTCTTTTTTTTTCCCTTTTTTTTGTTTAGTCATGATCTCGAACGTTACGGGTTTTTTTCATATTGTAGCATGTTATTCGTTTTTCATTTGAAATACATTAAAAGTCATGCACAGGTGAAAGAGAAATGCAACAGAATGATAACATAGAACTTTTGTACAAATGTACAGGGTATTCTAGTCACAATCGAGGCATTTTCGTTATCGTATAGGTATTCATTTTTTTTTATATGACGTGGCTTACTTACAATGATTGGATAATATAAAATTGCTTTGTCTTGAGGTTCCGATTTTACTGTTGTAAATGCTTTTTAAAACATAGTAGAACATAGAGGGAACCCTTTCAGTTTGAATATTCATACTTTTGAAACAGAGACGAATGGAAAATCGACAGACAGGAGCATATTTGAATATCACACTAGCGCATGAAAAACTGTGTCAGCATTGCTTTTGTGAGATTGTTTAAATTAAATCAAGATCATTATTCCAATGATTCCTTTCCATGGGGGAAAATAATAAAATATATATTTATACTTGCAGTTTCATTAAAATCCATTATCTTTCATTTAAAAAAGGGAGTGGTGGCTCAATGATTTTGGTAGTGGGATTACCGAACAACTCATGCAAGCCTGTCACCAATACGGCGTAGGTTCACGCACAGCTTACTAAATTACAAAAAAAGGTACACTTGACTCGGAGACGCAAATGATAAAGTTTATCAGTTGCTTTCCCATGGACGGTGGTTCTCTTCGGCTTCTTCCACCACTAAAATTGGTCGTCATGATATAGCTGAAATATTGCTGAAAGTGGCGTTAAACATACTCAATCAATCAATCTTTCATTTAAATGCGTTGAAAATGTATTACGCATACAATTTCATGTGTTTTGCTTATATAAATTCATTTGTTACACCGTAACCCGTAACTTGTTTTGAAATTTTGAAGATTGAAGCAAACATGCATATTTATAAATATCATTTATTAGCCTTTTTACACAACCACTTAGTCATCACTTTTATTTCTCCCGTGTTTTAGAATTTCAAGGGATTTCGGCTTTGGAACAGTGGGATATGGACAAGTAATGTCTTTGCTTTTGTCTGACACATGTTCACGAATATGTTTGTACACATACCATGTACATTCTTTTGGGTTCAGCACTAGAGCCATTTCTTCAAAATGCAATGTACACTAATTTTTCATAATTTTTATAATTGTTTCTTCCGTTGACGGGAATTCTTTGATATACAATAATCAAGGTATTGTGGCGTCAAATCGCAAATGGTGATAGCTAATTATGTTTAGAACTTTTCGGAAATATATTTCAAAATACGATTTCCAGTCATAAACTTGTACAAGAGTTTGCTTCGAAACATGGTCTACTATCAGCTGGGCTAGATTGATTTTTGTTTTTTGTGTGGAAGTATTGACAACATGCGTTAATTCGAAAACTGTTAAAATTGGGCTACGCCGATATTTTAATTTGTCAGACCAAAGCACAAATCTGGACCAAAACGAGTATGGTATGGCAAGGATGACTTAATTTTGAATTGAATCCTTGAGCGGTTCTCCAACCGAACTATTGCATAACTACGTTATTCTTATTTTTACCAACGCAATTGTCACTGAGAAAGTTAAGTTGATTCGACCTGATCTGGCAGTTGTCTAAAAAGCTAATGGTTTCATTTGATCCTTTACCCATACATAATTATTCGGCAGTTAAATAGTTAATCTGCTGAGGTTGGAACTCTGTACAAATTCCAAATAAGGTAAACTATATTTTCGGGGAGTCTTAAAATAAATTACTGAGTGCTATGAGGTATGAATAAATTTTCAGCGTAACCAAAAGAGTAATAACGACGACCTTCCACAAAACCACTGGTTACTGTCCGAATAAACAGTATATAAGTATTTCATTGTACCAAAGGCAGCTTAGAAAACATCATGGTTATTAAAACGAGTGAGTGAGTGATCGTTGTTTAACGCCAACTCAGCAATTTATCAGCTATATCATGGAAGTTAATTTTCAATGAGATGATGATGAAGTCCGCTTTGTTCTAGACCAACACGATGAGTTGGATTTTTATAGTGCTACCTCATTGAAATAACAGTCCGCACCACTTGGACACATTAGTCTGATTCCGTGCCAACCAGTCTTTGCTCATACTCCTTTATGCTGCGTGCTTAGCGGAGAAGCAACAAATACCAATATTATAATCGTTGGTTTGACCCGACCGGAGATCGAACCCACGATCTACCACACTCGAGGCAAGCATGCTAACCATTACGCCACTGATGCGGTTTAATTTGAATTACAGAAACTAGATAAGAAAACAGTGAGAAATATTGAGATGTGTGATAAATGTCTATGTGACAACGATCCACAAATATACAGAAAAATACAAAGTCTCATACTGAGGTCGCCTTACAGTCTTCAACAATGGACAAGTGTTTCCACTGCATTGAAAATTTATTTTTCGTTAAAAGTTGTTTCACGAATTATAAGAATGTAGCATAAAACTTGTAAGGCACAAACCATTGGTTTTCATTACTGGAAAAAGTAGGGATTGCGACAAAAAAACATTTGTCAATAGAAAGTAATAATTTTTTCACACAATTATTTTTACACTTTAATGGGACAGTTTCTGTGCGATGAGGGAAAGAGGCAAATTTTGGCACAAACATGGCTAACAGTCTTGGCGAAATGTGTCTAGCTGAAGGCAATGTCAGGAAAATAAAATTATTCGGTCAGAAAAAAAACAGGCAATTCGGTCACACCGAACCCATGACCATTTCTTGGATAAAAATCAATATAAAAAATTCTGCTGGCCAAAATAATAAATATAAGGGATTAAGTTTTTGAATGTTTACTCTCTAATATACTTTGTTTGTACAAATTTGTTCAACCCAGATTGGGAAATATTTTGTATAAAGTTGCCATTTCGAAAGGGTAGAAAAGGGTCTTGCAAACCACGACATTCCATCGTCGGAACCTCGAAACTTGAAAATAATATGTTTCTTACCATGCAAGAGTGAGCACTCACATCCTGATTGTCGAAAACTTTCATCGTCGTCGGAGGCAATTGTCCGGGAGACGTTCCCGGACAGAGCTTGTCGTACCACTCTATCTTGTAGCCATTTTAAAGTACCCCAAGTGCAATCTGAAAATCTCATCATGTACCAGATAATTCACCTGACTCCATCATTTGACACAGTTGTCATTTTTATTTTTGACATTGTCAAAAGATCAAACATTCCACATTATCGCCAATCAATAGGAATTTAATCATTGACCGGTTGTGGAAAAGTACTTTGTCACTATCATTAGTTTATTTGCTAAATAATGATCAATAATCAACATTGAATCGCATTTTCATTTTTTTTTCAAATTTTGTGTAAGCGGGCCTCTTCAAAGATATTAGCGAAAATCTTATGAGGAGACACTGGATCATTTCGATTCTTGTTTAACCATTGAATAGACAATTTTAATTGAAAAAAAGTAAATACCAGTATTATTTTCCGATTTCAGTATTTGATGAAATGTGTAATTCAAATTAGAATATTTTAATTTACTATCTTATCCTAATATAATAATTGAATTGATGTCAAAAGTATTTTGATTTCTAAAACTAGACAGGTAAATATAATTCATACATTGTCAGTTTGTAAAAAAAAAAATTGGATAAGATTTTTGGAATAAAATGTGATTTTATATGAAATGAAAATCGTATGTAACCATAGCAAAACTAAATTTAAATAGATTTGTTTAAGAAAATACAACATAACCACGTTCTAGGTATAGGATTGCAACACGCACCTGTTCAAAATTGTTATTTTTTTTCTGACGTTATTTTCTGCATAATAACGTCGCCACCCATAAAGGCCCTTTTCGCTGGTCGCGTCACATATTCTGATGAAAACACAGAGCCTTATTGATAGAGGCTATCCATTTAGACCGAATATGTCTACATCTGTACACGAATATAGGACATGTATTACTTGTTTCCGCCATGTTTCATCATCTTCCTTGGAAATTGTTTATTTATTTAGATCTTTTTTTACTTTTGTCTAATATATTGTAATGTGTAAAGTTGACCTGCGCACCACAAGGTATACAGCGCTACAAAAGTAAGGGTCCGTTGGATGTCGGAGTTTAGATGAAAGTAAATGCAAATGGATTCAACAAATTACAAAGGCTAATAAAAGTTCAGATACTTTATTAAATAACAATAATAACGTTGCGCGATCGTCTGTATCTTTGACCCTCGTGGTTGGACAGGAGCACAACAAACAATTACTTAATTAATTAATTAATTATCCAAATATGTCCTTTAAAGGACATTAACTACATTCACAACTATTTAATCTTCTATTAACCACAACAACTACAATATTGGACAACCATATGATTACCGAGCGGCCACAAAAATATATCAATATGGTTAACGTGTTTCCTGCCACCAGCAATTGACACCCGCACCAGGCACAGAGCCTAATACTATAAATAACAATAATAATTGTCTACAATAAACGACACCGACGTCGCTTACATGAAATATTTACCACAATCTAGCTAAATAATATCAAATTACTTTCCTTATGTTATAAAGAACTAGGATACAAATTATTGATAGTAAAACGTAACCTCACTTACGCAACCCGCTCCAAGCTCGGTTGCGATAAGATATAATGGCGACTACGTACAATCTGAATCAAAATTTATATGAACCGTCTGCAAAAACGAACTTGCAACCACTTAAAACAATTTATATTACAAGAAATTTAAGACTTCAGAATTTCTAAGGAGGTGGCAACCCGCACCCTTACAACCTGCTCCAAGAAGCAACCTTCACCCAAAACAACCCGCACCTTGAAATAACCGACAACCAGAACAACTACACTACGTAGCTGTACTAACAACTTTTAACGTAAACTTTTATAAATCAATGTCGCCTGAATGCGTTTTATTCAGTTCAAGATATATTTATCAATTTGTCTTCCTGTCTTTATATATGTGTGTGTGCGTGTTGCTATCTATTATTTTGGTTTTCCGTTTTTCTCGATACGATCGAAGGGACGAACAAACGAACGAATGCACGAACCGACGGACAGCTTTTCCTAATACTGTATACCAATTATTATTTCCACATTTATACGGGAATCAAAAACTTATTTCTTCATCTCATACAATTTTATTTAAATCAGCATTTGTTTGTAAAGGTGTAATACCACTAAAGAATTATCCATATGTTAAATAAAACAAAAATTGATCTTTCATACGGGATTCATCTTAAGTTTAATCTAAGAGACACTCATATCTCCTAGGATCACTAAAATTACCTGGTTTTAAGTACATAATTCTTATATAAAGCTGATTTCTATAGCCTTATATTGTTGCATGTGCACATTTTACATGTGTTCTAACTATAACTACGAAAATGTATAAGGAAAAATAGGTAGGATTAGAAAATTTTCAAAAATGGTATCACCATATACCATATTTGAAGTCGACTAAATGCCACAATATGAAATTGTTAACATTCTTAATTTTAGCAATCTTTTTCAACATCATCTGCCCCTTATTTACAAAAAACACATTAAATCTACCATTCTAAATAATTGTAAAGTCATAAATAAGCATACAATTATATTTCAATACTTCCGTCCATGTACATCTAGTGCATGGGGAAAATTTTCCAAAATATTGCATAATATTCATATTGAAGCTGTAACACGACACCTTGATGTATTTTGTAACATTTTGGTGTGGAAAATGTCAAACCGGGTCTATTGTGACTGTTCAAAACCAATTTGAGCATGATACAATCACTCATATCTCATGGAAGGGGTACCTAATTGGAAGCTTAATTCCGAAAATCAACATACATTTAATTGCATATAAGAAAACAACAGACAGTCTGAAGATGTCTACCGTCAAAAATCCTACTTTCACTTTCGATTTAACACAAATTCAGGTGGTTTCTTTCCAAGGCAATCATTATTTTATTTAAAACCACAAGGACATAAAATATGGGCTTAAAATTATCCTAAAATATGTAGGTTTCTGCTGACATCCAGTATTTTGCAGTATCTAATAGGGTTTATTTTTTATCTAACAATGTAGGAATCCATTTTGTGTTTACGTACTACTTTCCCATACATCCTTTTCGACTGGTACCCATGTTTAGTGGTATTACACCTAAAGGTATAATATAGTTAAATTTAGAGCTTTGACGAGGTTAAAGGAAGATCTCTACTAATATGGAAGTCGCGCGTCATATATAACATCTGTATATTAAGTAACTTTCAAGTCGAACCAACACGTGTGCGATGTGTACAAAACGGTTGAACATCAGCAACGTACATAAACATGGTATATCTAACATTAACAGCTTAGTGGACACAACTGTAAGACATTCGGCATTTATTCAAAGGATGTTTTAAGAGTAGAAACACTTTAAAAAAAATGCTCTGTGTCTCATTTTTTATATGTACCTTTATAATAAACCACAATTTTTCAAAATTTAAACATTTATCTTATAATATGACGTCTTACTTTGACACTTTTGTTACTTGGAATCGTAAAAAATTGGCGTTGGACATTTTTGCAAGACATCCGAAAACAACTGTGGTGCTTTTATGCGTTGTTCCAAAGCTGTGAAAATTTGGTATTATATAAACACATCTAGATATTTGTATGTGGTCAAATA
Source organism: Gigantidas platifrons (assembly GCA_002080005.1). NCBI lineage: Eukaryota > Metazoa > Mollusca > Bivalvia > Mytilida > Modiolidae > Gigantidas > Gigantidas platifrons. The sequence continues at coordinate 115,035 of MJUT01008583.1, forward strand.
TCAGAATCGAATGTTTTCCCATTTTATAATTAGTATTAGTCTAACTCGAAGAAATTTACCACTCCTTAGAATCTTACAGAAGCAAATAAAATCAGAATTTTCGAACATAACCTCTTTTTCTTCAAAACGCCGTATTGTTTCATATGACATCATATAGAAAATATGATGTAGAATTGCAATGCAAAATGTCGAGCGCTTCATGCTTTCTGCCAGAGCGCACCTGCTTTTTGTTTAAGCAAAATGCATATAGTTGATTACGTCTTACATGCACAATTTGACGTTTTAGCTATAATTCATGTCATTTTATTAAATATTTCGGATAATTATGATAACATTCGATCACTTTTGTATAAGGAGTAGGTTCATGCAAGATTTAAACATGAATCCTCTTATTATTATACACACAGCCCAAAGTTGTATCACATGGGAAAATTTTAGCTATAAATATCAATATGAAAAATATATTTCTCCGCAAAAGATGCAAACATATTAAGGGTGTAGGCCTGGGTAGCCTCAACATTTTCCCATTGTTTAATTTCTGTTAAATTTGCATCATTGAATAAGTATGTCTAAATACAGTATCTGCCAAAGTTTCAAGAAATTTCACTGTGTCATTTTCTCCATAACAAATCCTAAATATAGCAATTTTGGATGTATTCTTGACGCCAGATGATAATACTAGTTTCGGAAACTCCTAATAGATATACACATTCATTCCTGGTTGAAAGGGGATATGATGACTTTAATACACTTGAGATGTTTATTGTTGAATAATTGTGAAATATCTAGCATATTTGGAGATTGTCATGTGCAAAGCAGTTGAACTTGGAAAAAAGGGGAGATTCCCTGAGAGACCACCCTGGTATTAAAAATC
>MJUT01008591.1:6417-47941 GCA_002080005.1 Gigantidas platifrons
GGGGGTGAGATATGGATTTTTCAAAATGGCAGCCGGAAATTTTGCATCAAATCGAGTACATTTTATTTAGTTTTTCACAATTATTTTGGAAAAAATATGTTTTCCTTCCAAAATTCACGTTTTGCGGTCCGATCAGTTTTCGTTAATGTATCGTTGTTTACTTCCGTCGTCTGTTACTGTCAAAATGGATTACGAAGACAACCTGGAAAATGCTCGTTATGCAACGAATGTTGACACTCCTTTATGAACCAAAGATTGAATCATCTTGTGTTGTTGTACTAAAAGTGTAACTGTATAAGGATTATGACTCTAAATAGATATAATAAAAACGTAGATATAACATGACATTGCATCACGATCAGCTCTCACAAATATGAAGAAAGGGGCATTGACTTAAATAATCTGTCAGCAAAAACTATCATTGCATTTTATTTCGAAAGAAAAAATGAATGAATTCAGTTGTATTTAAGTTGTGTATATATATTCTCAAAATGTTTTTATCATAGAAAATTATTTTGAAATTATAAAGTAAAAATACATTAAATTATGTTTTATTGATACATAAATTATCAAAATCGGACATGAAATATATAGGGAATATTGGAATCGGAGGAATACTTTTGTCCACAGTGTATATGATAAATAGGTTATGATTGTCCACAGTCTGTATATGATAAATAGGTTATGATATGTCATTTTTCATATTACATGCCATATCAACCCTCGACCCATATTAGCCCTCGGGCCTTCGGCCCTTGGGATTATATGGAGGTCTCGGATTGATATGACATGTAATATGAAAAATGCCATATAATAATCTATAATTATGAAATGGCACCATTATAAACAAGGATATAATTTCAATTTTCATGATGTCACAATTTCCTTATTTGTTATCCGATTTTCAATGTTTTTTCTGCTAGATGAACCATGCGAAGCGTACTTTGAGGATATCACTTCAAATCAAATGTTAAAGTTGTATTACCTGAATGGCACAGGTGCAAAAACAGGTGAAAATAGACATTTCAAAATCAACAAAAGTGCACATATGGACATTGGGCATGTTTGAAATAGATAATAAAGATGGTTTATGATCAATAATCAAATTTATTTTATTATTCCACCAAAATAAACTATTAAAATAGGTATTTCATTAACAGGTAAATTGAGACAGGTGTTAATTAAATAAAAACCTGGAATATTGAGAATTTCAAATTGCATTTTAAACAGTTTTTTTTGCCTATGATTTACTCCAGGACAACTTAATGCTATAATGTAAAACAAAATACAGGTAAAAGGTATACTGTTCAAGAAAATACAGGTAAATAGGTAATTAATTAACAGGCAAGTCTTACAGATAAGTTTAATAAAAACATGAAATCCGCTTATTTTTACCAACAAAAACCAAAAAGTCAATTTTGTGATGGATTTCTCAAATAAACATAACCGCCATTTATAGCCTTAACAAACTTTTCACTGTAATGCCGATAAAATTGCAGGTAAAACAGGTAAATTACAGGTAATTTATTCAAAAATGTTTTTTTCAATGCGAAATCTTGGAACTGTTGAATTACTGAAAAAATAATGAATGTATCAATATTGAAGTCATCCTACTGAAATGTGTTTTTTGTAAAGGAGGGACAGCATATAAATTGTGCATTAATTGCAAATTACAGGCATACAGGTAAAATGTTTATAAAGATTAAAATGTCATAATAACAGTTGAATGAAATGATGAAAAAGAAGGTACATTGTAATAATAATGTGTATTATAAATTTGCCTTAGATGTGTTGGCACCAGGGAATTTCATGTATGTAAATTACAGGTATACAGGTAAAATTACAGGTAAACAGAAAAGTTTAGGTCAATTGAGGATACCATTTTACTACACAGCAAGTGGTGTAAAGTTTGAAAAAATGTCAGAAACTGGGAAGAAATAAAAATTCAATCAGTGACCAGAAGGTCTCCTTTCTTCAGATCCATAAGAAGAGGAAAGAACCAGATATCATCAGGACAGTCATCATACCGAATATTGTATTCGGTTTTGATTGCATCTGCTTTTATTGTTTTTATACTTATAACTTTGGCATCAAACCACTGTTTGGTGGTATTTTCACTGCATTTTTGGGAATAAATATTTCCAACTAAGTCTTTTGGGTTATCAATATAATGAGGCAGATACTCTTTTTGTTATTTAATTTGTCTCGCCAATCTTTCGTCTGACAATTTAGAAAATGGAAGATTTTTCTTTGATTGAAGAGCCTCTTGAATCTGCTCTTCAGATTTATATGACATGGTACATTCATTTTGGACAGAATCTTGCTCAGCATCATTTAAATCATTTAACTCTAAAATTTTGTCCAAATTTTCTTGTAATTCTTCAATAGAGTATTTTTTTCTTTTTAAATGTTTACTGAAAAAACTCCTTTGGACATTTAGAAATTAAAACCACTTTATGAAATTTAATTTGTACCAATAATGCTTCTCTCAATTTCTTTGATTCCAATGTATTAATTTGTAGCTCCATTTGACTTTTGTCTCAGACTGCGCCAAATTTTACAATTTCTCGACTGACAGACAACTTGTTATTCATTTTAGTTTGTTCTGTTTTTTCTTGCTTTGCCTATTTTTCAGCAAGTTTATTAGCAATTTGTGTTTCAACTTCTTTTTGTCTATTCTGAATAGTTTCAACATATTGAGGGGCATGCCGCTGAGCACTGTCCAGAGCAGCATGTTTTGCATTATCAAACAAGCTACCTAGCCATTCAGAAGGTTTGTTTCTTGTCCACATTAATACAGTTTCTAGAGTGGACGGTTTTGCTGCAGGTTTGGCCTTCAATAGGTTGTCTAGTATGGCCATGTCTCGTTCACTAATGGCATTGGTCTTAGGGACGTTTTCAGACATTTGTACCATTTTTTCTGATGGTTCCCAACATGCACCACCTGGCAACTGACTTGCTGCTTGTCTTTCTTAGATTATTTGCAGCTGTGCACAAAGCAATTCTAGTGCTATCTGAGTGAAGGAGTCTATTTGGGGGTCATTTGGTTCCTTGAAAACTTCATTATAACTCATCTTTGTCTATCAAGTTTTCATCAAACATACAAGTCCCACGAAAAGGTTCAGAACCATCAGCTGCCCACTGATTTATGGTAAGTTTCATTTGCAGCAAATGCTGGTTTAAATCTAATATAGAACCTTCTTGTTCTAATAACTTCCAAAAAGGAGCAGTTACTAATTTGTCTAGCATTCCCATTGCTCTAGCTCCAGCAATGAAAACTTTAGCTTTTATATCAAAGAAGACAGATTTCAATAAGCCATTAGGCTCATGGTAATCATGTAGTAACTACGATATCATTTCTATGTAAATATACAGCAGCAGTCATGCAAAGCTATATTTATTCTATGACCGTGAAAAGTAACTAAGTGGTTTTTCTTCTCCTTCCCCTTTAGAAAGACTTCCCAAAATGTTTCTGTTGATTGTTCATACAACTGAAAGTAAAATTTAAAAACTATAAATATTTGGCATTCTTTTTGGTGACACATATTTTTACAATTATACAATTTTCACAATATGTTTGAGAGTGACCATTCATTTATTTTTCCGTCTATATCTATCTAATTTCTTTGATATCAAAAATACAATAATCTGTTAATTCTTGTGATTTGCATAATTCTTCTGTATTACATTAATGAGCCTTTTGTATTTGTTTTATTCAATTGTGTACCGATAAGTATAACTGGTTATCAATATGATTTTACCCCCCCCCTTTTTTCTATGCGATGATTGAGTTGTAGCAGCTATGCCTATGAAGCCGACGTGATATAGTTGTCCGGAATTCTCCAGCTAGATCCATCCAATCTTTATGTGTGTGTTTATTGTTCTTCTCCCATTCATTTGCAAATCACCTCTAGTGTATTATCGCAAATGTTCTCGCGTATTATTACATTATATTTCTTTAATAAACAGTTTTACTAGTGCTAAAAAAAATCAGAAGATACATACACATATTTCATGAGATGAATTGCAATTTTCTTCGGGTTGACGCCGTTCAGTCCGTGTAAACCAACCCCAAGTAGGGAGTAGACTGTTCTTCTTGCACTTTGTTATTTGGCGTTTACAAGTTCCTTATTTGAGGTGCTGGAAGAGTTACGGATAATACCTAGATGTGTTGCAGAATTACTCATAGTTACTGGTTTATCTTTAATTGTCCAAACATTTGAAGATTCTGACTTATCGTTAAAGACTAAAATAGAAGATTTCTGTTCACTAAGTAAATACCGTTGCTTGTTGGCGTAATCGGCCTGTACATCAAGCATAGATTGAACTTCATACGGACTAGTAGTAATAAGCGTGACATCGTCAGCTACTGTAGGTATTCCACAAAAAACAGTTCCAATACAAGCTCCAAGTTGATTTTGTTCAAATGATTTTAGTAGGGAGTCTACAAAAATTGTATAAGCTGTTGGCGATCACATTCCGCCCTGTCTTACACCTTGTTTCTCATCTATCGATCTAGAAATTTCTCCATGCCATTTGATTTTTGACGTAGCATTTTCATACCAGTTTTGAAAAAATAACCAGTTGTTGTTATGTAGACCAAATTTGTTCATTTCTTTTAATAAACCCATATGCCAAAGAACATCGAATGCGTTACGTGCATCCATGAAGGCAACATATAATGGAGATCTTCTCTTTGCAGATTCCGTGATAAGTTCAGTTAAAATTAGAGCTGCAATGGTTGGCATCTGCCCCTGTGTGAATCCCTTTTGAAGTTTGCTCTGCTGTGACATAATTGACATGTTATTTCTCTTCAAGTGAACTTTCTCTACTATTTTGCCTATAGTGTTTGTAATGGTGATCTTTCTATACGAGTTTGGATCTGAACTGGGTTTCCCCTTTTTTAATATCGGACAGGCTATTCCACTTTTCAATACATTCGGTATATCCAGATTTATAAATATGTGGTTGACAATCAGGGTTAAAATGTTCATAAGAGTTGAGCCACCGTACTTAAGATGTTCTACACAAATATTTTCCTCGTCAGGTGATTTTCCACTTTTAAGAGACCAAATGATTTCTTTCATTTCAACAGCAGTTACTAACTCTATATTGTTATTTCTATTTTCAGTAAATAGATTTTTCATATTCTGGATATCCTTTTCGACAATCTCTTTATATTCATTATCAAAGTTTGGTGAATCAACAGGCGTAGTCAAGTCTGTAAAATAGTCAGCCCACGCTTCCCTAATTTCAGATTCGTCCTGTAATTGTTTATTGCCAAAAATGAGGTATGATGATTTGTGTGACTTTAGATCTCTCTGTTTTCTGACCAAACTATAACAACCATCATTTCCCTCATGCAAATCCATAACTTCTGTATATCTATTGACTCTAATTTTTGCTTCTAGTTGTCTTTGAGCAGATCTCAGTAGTTTCTTATGAGTTTTCATATTCCTCAAGTATATATTTGCTGGATCCTTTGGCCTTTCGGCTGCCTTCCATCTGGCAAAATGATCCTTGCATGCCTTTTCCTTCAGTTTAATTTCTGGTTTCCAAAGTCTTTTTCGTTGTTTTTTTGCATTTTGTGCGTTTCAAGTTGGAATGATTAGAAGTGGTATCTGCCAGTATATGGCATAAGTCCGTAATTACATTATGTAAATTGTTGTTGTTAATTTGTAACTCACGCGACATCCATTCATTCAATTTCTTTTCTATTTCTGTTTCGTACTCATTTGTATCCATTTTTTTCCAATTAACTCTAGGTCTAGCAGATACAGATTCCGTATTAAGTTTGAGGTCCATTACCCAACGTAGTGTCACAAGTATAGGGTCGTGAGTAGAGGTATTTATAGATTCACGATTAAAAGTCATATAAGTGTCTATGATTTTTTCAAAATTAGATATAAAATAGTCAATCTGAGAACGGCCTCTGCCGTTATAATGATAAAAGGTAAAAGTGTCTTTATGACACAATGGAACTGATAATTTATTCTCCTTTAAAAATGGCTTAAGAATCTTGTCTTGTGAGGTGTCTCTTCGCAACGATGCGTTCATATCTCCTCCGATCATAATCGTTGTATTATTCCCGTATTTTTTCACAATTTCATTAAGTTCATCATTCTGGTTAAAAAGATCACTTCAGCCTTCCAGTGGGTTCACTTTAGCTTCCAAATAATAGGGAGGGTCTTTTTAAATGAGGGACACATAAGTGACATATGAATAAACACTCGTTTCTGTTCAAAATCAACATTACAGGGCTATAATATGGGTCTATATTGTTTGTTTGCAGAACCGGAAGTAACAAGGGGAAGTAACTCGCACGATGCTGAACAAACTCTTGACACTGTAGTCTCGTAAAAATCGTCTGCGCAAATTCGCACCAAATGTGGTGAAGAAAGAAATGGTAAATACGACTTTAACAGTGGTTATTGGTTAGTCATTAACATTCCAAAGTTTTCCCTCAGGTTTATTTTCTTTCCAATGAAGTGTCAAAGTTCACCAATATTCAATGAAACCTCACGTTATACGGAAAATTATTTTCTTGTATTTCTTACCACATTCGTCTTTTGCCATTTTCTCGCTTTCAAATGATGTGCACTAGTGCTACCTACGTCATCAGAATAGCGGTAAAATGTGATTAAGAACATGTGATACAAAAAAAGTTAGACAAAATGGCGACTACCATAATTTGCCGGAAATAATAAAAAAAAACAAAATTTCAAACTTGGGTTTCCTTGATAATAGGTACTAAAGCATCTCGATAAAAGTACACAATAAGTTTTTAAGATAAGACATATCATAATAATGTGATCTAATTATAATTTGATAAAGCGTAGCATTTTACATAATGAAAAAATTACTGACCTGTTTCAATGGTGACAGATAGCGAAATCCAATATGGCGGATCCTCTGTTATCGCTAGTTATGGCTTGATTTGATAGTATAGCAATTTTTTATATCATCTCCAATAGAATTATTTGTAGGTATTTCTCGGTTATTCTATTTTTATTTATTCAAAATTGAAAAACGCGCATGGGACTATGCAAGGAACTGGGAAAATGTCAACGAGTCGCGTACGATCCGGAAGTTGAAGTCCGACATGCGCGTTTTTCAATTTTGAATAATTAAAAATAGAATAACCGGGAAATGCCTACAAATATAAATAAAATATACGTTGATAATATTAATTAATTAATATTGAATCAAATTTTTAAAGGAGATTAATTTGTATGCAAAAATGTAGTTTGATATCATACTTTCTCAATATATGGTTTTATCTTTTTAATGTTTCTTTTATTTGTATATATAATCTGATTGTCTTATAGACAAGTATGTTTTATTTCTAATGGTCTTATAGGTGTCTAAGTTAATAATAAATTTGGTCACGCCACGATATAGCTGAAATATTGCTAAAGTTGGCGTTAAACACCAATCAATCAATCAAAATCATTGAACTACATGTATAGGCAAAAAATGTCATATATTAATTTATGTTTACAAAGTCAAAAAGAAGGCATAATGTTCATCTAAGAAAAGAAAGTGTGACAAACAGTAGTCTGCACAAAGGCAATTTTGTTTCGTTTTTTTTCCCTAGTCAAGTTTGCTAAAGGTGCAGAATAATAGATGTTTGCAATATCATTCCAAGGGAATGGGAATTACAGTAACCATTATAGCTATTAGTTAAAGCCTGTCCATTTTGTGTTTGCAGTCAGTACTGTACCAATCCAATTTTAGCGCAGTATAATACAATTGAATGGTTTTGATAATACATTGTGTATTTGAATTTCTTTCTTCAGATGTATGAGTAATGGAGTGATGGCCGGGATATACATGAAGGGCAAGAAGGATAAATTCCGTTTTGCAAAGTCATGCTTATTTAAACTAACCAAAGGTTAGTGATTATTATTAAGACTATTTTTTTATGATTTCAAGAGTTTACTTAAATAATAGTATTTACAAAGTTTTATTCTTTTTATTTTGATTGTGATGTTCTTCAAGTAAAATCTTTAATGAGTATATCTTATAAAAAGTTAGCATTTAATTTGATAATCTAATAGTTGATTGTGTTATTGGACACTATGCAAATATTAAAACATTTTTTAGGGGGAGGGGGTATTTGTAGTAAATTTTAAACGGTAGCAGTGAAATTTACATGGTGCTTTATTTTGTCCTAAAAAGTGAACTGCAAGTATACATGCGAAGAAATCCAAACACACAATATACAGATTAAGGACTAAGGTAACTACAATAGTAGCAGTCTTGTGTACCTAGTCATTTCAATTGTGTTGGTATACACATTAAAGAAATGAGAACAAGTTGGATATTATGTGAACTCAGATATGTTTCAGATATAAAGACTAACATTTCAACTTGTGATTATTTGAGTGCAACAGAAACCATTCACTTAAACCAAATATGTATTAAACTTCAATAAACTCATTAACCTGTCTGTTCAGGTATATATCAGAAATAGTAATAGAAATCTTTATTTTTACTTTCAGAAGTTGTTGATTTACCATATTGTGTTATTATTTTGATTGCATCATCGATTTTAATATAAGACATAGAACATTTGTCTCGATCAATCAGACAATTGATGCTTATATCATGGTCGTTATACGGGGCATACAAATGCAAAGTTAGTTGTACTTGTCGGCATTGACACTTGATTAGTATTCTTGCGGCAGTTCATTTGTCGATGGCCCCCGATACGGCATCTAGCGCAAACGTGAGCAAAAGTAGTTTGCTCTTGTGCATCCCTTATTTCCGTTAAAGTTGTTGCAAATGTCTTTACCGTATCTGTCGCTTCGCTTATTGCGTGATGTGTCGTCTATATGTGTGCTTATGTAAGATTTGGATGTTTGCAGGGGACAAAACTGTAGTATGACCGACCATATTGCATAATCTACATGTGTTAATGTGTGTGCCAGCAGAAATCAATGATAATAAATATCGATCGCGTTTACCCCAATCGACTTTAACCTTCTTCGTCCGCAATTAAACTTTAGATTTAGCAAAGAAAGCTTTATGGTAGTCGTAACATTTTTCACCGAAGAATTGTGAATGTCTATGATATCATCTTCATAGGCATCAAGTTCGGTGCGCCTATCATCAAAAACAGATGTCATTACCCTCTTATATTTTCCGAACGCTCTAATGAATTCTTGAATACTTAACCGCATATTTAACCTGATATCGGGTTTTCCTGTTACATTGACTTCAATACCATTAGCAACAACCGAGTGTTTTGTATGGCAGTCATAGAATGGAATTAATAGGGTGGCTAAATTTATATCCTTACCGTCTAAAATATCTTTTTGAAGAATTGGCGATATGATGTCCACATTTATAAAGGAATCTGAGCGAACTCCTTGATTTGATTGGAGATCTCCTTGCACTCTTTGCACATGTTGAAAAAAAATGCATTATCATTAGGGCACGATTTATTAGAGGCATACCACTGATATAGATTGAATTTTTCTTTGTTTTCATCATAAACTTTCTCTGTATGACCTGATGTCTTCAATAACTGATTAACGGTATCTTGGAGACCAGTGAAGCATTGTGTTACTAAGATTAATGCGTATTGACGTCATCTGGTTATCATTTCCGCCCAATGGAATAGTTCAGGAGGTGTGTCCTGGGTCTTGATCATGTTTTCGTTATTTTCAGTTTTTGTTTTTGATACTGAATGTTTGTTTTATTTTATTTTATGGGAATAGAGGGAGTGTAGGGTCACCTCTCTATTTGGCAAAAATATTTTGCAGTATATGTGTATCTAGTTTCTAAGTTTTATCGGGATTCTTCTTCATTTACTTTTTCTTCTGTATTTTGTGCCCTTTTTTATTTTTTATTTTTTTTAGAAAATCTTGATATGAGATGAATTAAATAAAAAGCAGAGTTTCATATCATTCAGATTTATTAACATTTACATGAAAACGATATTATCATAATATTCAAAACGTTAATAAAAAAAAAGCGGTAAACGTTTAAAAGTGAAGAAGAATGGTCAATCTTTCACGTTTTCAGATTTCAAAATCTGTTTTCATTTCTTTGAGCTCGAGGTCTCTTGCGTTGATTTTTTCCTTTTTTGCAATTGTTTGATGTCTTGGAACCTCAAATTTACCACATTTTCACTGAACGAGACAGGGGGAATTGTTTCTGTCTGTAAGGCGTTTACGGAATAGACTGTCTTTCTGTTCAGCAGTTTTCGGAAACCAGCATTGATATAACACTGCATGTCTTTTCAAATGACCGAAAAGTTCATAGTTCCCTGTTCCAAACAGCGACCTTTTCAAGTCGGCAAAATGCACTTTCACAATGTTGTGGAAAGATGAGACCAGTGATGGTATATGTTGTGGCTTCCAGTCGAATGCTCTTTTAAAGCCATGATTGATAGATTCACAGTTGTTATTGGTCCATAGGCGACTCTGTTTCAGTTGTACACGGTATTTGTTGACATAGTCCTTCAATCTGTCTTTGAGTCTTGATTCAAAGTAGTCGGTGAAAACGGGGTGTTCTTTGATGATCTATTGGGTCTTGGTATCGAAGTCGAATGGATCGTCTGCTGTGGCAAGACTGGTGGTACCAAAGATTTTGTTGATAATGTCATTACGTTCTTCGTCGTTCGTTCCAATGACATTCTTCAGATGATATAAACATTGTCTTTCTTGTGTTTAATACATGATAATATTGTTGCTCCTGGAAAGCTTTCGTCAAACCTTTTTAGTTATAAGATTTCTCAAATCTATACATATGCAAATCTTCAAATCTTGAAGACGGAAAAAGATGAAGAGATAAAATTTGCTAAAATGGATCGGTTTTTTAAATTCTTTTTGAATTTGCTGTAAAGTATTTTGACATATTAATATTGCAAGTGTTATCAGTAAAAACAATTAGATTAGGTAGCAATGAATGGCTACCTGAACTTTCACTGGAATCCACCATTAAAGTGTTTGTGTGTCCTATCAAAGCAGAATGTTATGTGTTTGTTTGTCCCACCAAAGCAGAATTTTGTGGCTTTGACAGTAGACTATCAACATTTGAGTTTATAGCAATTCTATCTTCAGATTAGACTGAGTTCTCCAATTGCATCGTTTGTGGAATGTCACTACAGTGTGGGTTGACATCTCGTCCCTTGTTGAAATTGCATGTATTCAATATTTTGGTTACTTCACCAAGCTGTTTTTGAATTGACTCAACAGTTTTTGTCAATTTGTTCACTTTTTGTTCCATACCGGTATTGTTCTGAGAAACGGCCGCGTTGATAACGTTCTAGGGAACGGCAGGTTCGGAGGTGTCCGCCCCTCTATGTGCACCACCTCTGGAAGGAGCACGGTCGCGTCTTCTGTTTGCCATTGAAACTGGGTTGGTTGATGGAATCCTGAAATGATAAACTGACCAGCAATAGTATATGTAAGAGACTTTATTTACCTGTATATACATGTACTTTTAAGCCTGTCACCTATATAAACTATATTTTTGTATGCAGTCAGAACTGATCATTACCTGCACATGTAAATACGTAATATGTATTAATAAATATTTATATGTATCTGTATATTAGTTAATAGTATTATGATATAAATGATGTAAATATTTTATATATATATATATATATTTCTTTCCTTTTTCTATATAGTGTTATAATAAATATATAAATATATTTCTTTTCTGTTATGATAACATGTATATACTGCACGAAATATTTGGCACAGTATACTTTTTTTAATGAACATTATTTTGCGCAGTGCTGTGTTCCTGAGTATACCTTTATACGTTGTAATTTAAAATATAAACATGTACACTATGCATATAATTGTATACTGTACAATATTGCATTGCACAGTAAGTTCATATATTGTTGATTATATTACACAATACTGTAGGTACACATGTAGTGCAGGTATATATGTCCTGGTGTGAAAAATTCCTTTAGAATAAAAACAGTTTTACACATATTGTATGCCTTCCTCCTTCATCGGAACAAAAGTCTCATGATATAAACCCTCATATCTCGAGTAGTAGGTAAAAGTAAGACAAAACAAATATATGAATTGCGAAAAATTTTACTCGAAAATGAGTTAAAATATTATATAAAATATATACATAAAAAGTCAAAACAAGAAGAGTCAAATACTTTGAAAAACATATCATGCTAACATCAATCAGTACAAATAAAAAGCTTGGCCTAGTAAGGGGTAAAAATTCCCACAAGGAAAGACTACAAGACTTTACTACCCCACAAAGGCCAAGCAATTGGCATAAAAAAGAGATACTAAAATAGTGTAAAACCTAGGATAAAATCGTATAAAAAATATAACGCAAAGAAGTCAGACGGCCCAAGCAGTCAAACAAAGTGTTCACTAAACAAGTTTTTGCTAATTTGTAGAAAGTCATCTGTCAATAAGAAAATAGTTTAAAAACAAAGCATAGTATCGACTAAAATTAATCACATAAAGAAGCTAGAGGGCCCAATCAGTCATGCAAAGTGTTCGCAAAACATTTACATACAATTAAAAATGCAATGCAATACAAAATACTATAAAACGTAATAATATTCATAAAGCAACAATGATGACACACTACCAAAAATTCTAAATATGCAAATAAAAGTAACATGATACCGGCCCAAGCAGATATCAAACAAACTGTATCGAAAAAATTAAGTGAATATCAGAAAGATCCATACATGAGGAAATGAAGCTGTAAGAAATCTATAATACCGGCCCAAGCAGGTATTACAAATTATTTATATTGAAGATCGTATGTATTTTCTAAATGCATTCGAATTCCAACGCCCCATTGCTCGTATCTGTGAATCTGACAAGCCTCGTTCTGTAGCTGTCCGAATCCTACAACTGTACCCTTTATACCTAGAACTATCTAACTGAGAACACTTGAGACAGTTATGAAGGATTTTATCAAAATATGACCTGCTGATTGGTTGACCATTCAAAAAGCAAAGTAAAGGCCCTGGAGCTTTCGGGCGGAGTTGTAGATAATGTAAAAGGCTGTGTACTGCAAAAATAATTGCGTCTCCATGTGAAAATGATATAGTTTTAGCCCCAAGCTTAACATTATGCTTAAACTTTCTGAAACATACATTGACCTCTTTTCCAACAGACTGTACATATGTAAATGAAATATAATCTAGCTGCATAATATGATGTTCAGGTACATTGTGAACAGCTACAAGCTCTCCAATTCTTGCAAATGCACAAAAGGCAAATAAAAACATAGCTTTAAACATACATATCTCATAAGATGAAGATATAACTGCAGGTAAATGTAAGAAGATTTTGTTTAGTATTGGTATGGTTATTGGTAAGCGTCTATCTACAGTAGTGGACAACCTGTATGTGCCAATGACTAATTTATCAATTAAAAAGGGCCTTGTATTGTCCGGTAACGACAACATCTTATGTACATAGGCAATGGCAGATAAATAAGTTGAGATAGTGTTTGGGGCAAAGTGTTTGCTATACAAATAAGCTACGAATAATGATATAGTCGACACAGATAATAGAAGGGGCATCTTTTGACTCAAGACCTCAATTGAGAACAAACCGAAAGTTGATCATGCACGTTTGTATGTTTTTTGCGTAGATGGAGCCAAAGCAGCTTGGGTTAAAACTCATGTGTTCGAAAAGTTCTGAGGCAAGAACTTTTCGGGTACTTGGCATGGTGAGGGTTGAGCTTGATGTGATAGTTGCAGGAACTTGTCTACCTGTAAACGAGAAAGACAGTCTGCCAAAATGTTGTTTTTCCCCGAATATGCTTAGCCTTAAACAGGATGTTGTAATTTAAGCAGTGTAAAACCATAAAACGCATCATTATCTTCACTTGTTTATCCCGTGATGTTTGCTTATTGATGACTGAAACCAGAGCTTCATTGTCTGTGAAAAATAGAACCGAGTGGATTCTCCATAGGGGACCCCAAATAACAAGGGCTAGCAAAATCGGATAGAACTCCAGAGTCATGATATTCAATTTCTTCCAGTCTTCAGTAAAAGCACCATAAAACCATCTAGACCTGTAAATACCTGCATAACCTAATGACTGTGCTGAATCAGTGTATAATTCTAAAGTGAGACTTGAAAGAAAATTGTCATTTAAAAACATAGATATCCCATTGAACTTGTCTAAGAACTTTAACCATGTCCTCTTTTGATTCCTTGGTCAAAAACACAAATTTCTGAGATACTGAAACTTACATAGTCATATTAATCATGCGACGCAAGAAGGCTCTACCAGGTTGAATTACAGAGCAAGCAAAATTTAAAACGCCAATAAGACTTTGCAGTTCTTTCAGTGTACATCTTTTTAAACCCAAAATTGTTTAAGTAATGTTCGGCACTTGACGAGCTTATCCTCCGGTAAACGGGCTTCTTGTTCAGTAACATCCAATGTTATGCCGACAAATTCCGTGGTCTGGGAAGGAAGTTCTGTTTTCTCGTTTAATAATGGGACATCTATATCTTGACACAGATTTAAAAATACTTTTAGCTTCGAAATTGCTGTTTCGAGTGAAAGATCAATGATTAAAAAATCATCGAGAATGTGGACCATAGCAGAAACACCCAATTTTTTAATGGCTATCCATTCTAGCGCCGAACAGAATTCCTCAAAAATCTTGCAGCTAGTTCGACACCCCATTGGCAAGCATCGGTGAAAATAAAACGGATTGAAATCTAAAACCTAATAATTCGTAGTCCTTAGGATCAACCGAAATGCAGATCTTATATCAGTTTTATAAAGAAAGGCTTCTTTGCCAATATGTTTTATATGTTGTATAGCCTCATTAATGCCTGCGTATTGCACCGCAGCAGATTCATCTGAAATTCCTGCATTAATTGAATCCATTTTCTTATCGGGATAAGATAAATGATGAATCAGGCGTCAAGAACCCATCAACTTTTTTGGTGCAAGCCCTAACGGGGAAATTCTTAAATTTTCAAATGGTCGATTTCTATAAGGTCCCATAACCCTGCCTGCGTCAATTTCTTTCTGTATTTTGTCATGGGCTATACTTGGTTATCCATTGTTGGTGTAAGGTTGAAGCAATCATATAATTTCCGAGGTCCTTCATACTGCAAAGAAAATCCCTTTTGAAAACCTTCCAAAAGATAAGCTTTTTTCCTACTGTCATACCCCTATAAATGAAATGCCAAGCGGTCATGTTTAACGGGGGTTGGTAATTTGAGTAGACTGTTGCTTGCTTGGAGGTCTGACGGCCGCGGCCTGTGTGTTGTACTGTTTTTTATTACCTGCCCCGGTCTCAGGGACCCTTCCTGAATTTCCTCTGTTTGGGCCCCATTTCTGAAACACTGGGACATTGTGTGACCCCCACGACAGATGAAGCAAAGGTGCAAGTAACCACATTTTCCACTGCATTCTCGCCCCTCGTTGTACCTGGCATGTTTTACGAGAGGCGTTATTTGGATAGGGCTTATTGGCATGAGGGGGGTACAGGTTTTTGGTTTTGACCTATTTAAAGCCTATGTATGTAGGACTTGATCGACAAAACTCCAAGATAGTGTGTCATCATTTTGCATAAACTGACGAAAATTGGTATCATAGAAAAACCAATCCCCACCATGCTTATGAATCTGTCTGATCAGATCCATATAAATAGCCAAATCTTCAGCTATTGTTGGATGGGAAGGATTTGCTTTCCTTAATACAGATGCAAAAATAGAGAAGGCATCAGTCCAGCTTTCTATAGTTAAAAATCTACGTTTTTTGCCTGACGTTAAACCAACTCTATTATTATTTACTGCAAGATGCAAGTCTACCTCTGTGGGTTGGTGGTCAACTAAGATATCAGACATATCAATCATTTCCTTGTTTCTAATTTTGTCTTGTAATTTAATATTAATTTTCGAATATAAAGGCCTACCTAAAGGCTTATAATTGTTTGCATGTAAATGTATTGGAGATGACATTACATCTTGTGCAGGTATGTGTATACCAGTATTTGTACAAAATGAAGATGCTCCTTGATGCACTCCACCATTAGAACTAATTTGTTGTATTTTGAACATTAGTATTATTTTCAAGCATACAATTCAAAGGATTGTTCCTCTCATTTTCACAATTAATGCTGTCCAACCTACTTTCATTGGCATGACTTGTGTCCTGTGGAATAATCTCAGAAGCCTTTAAATTGGCCATAACCTGGGCTGTAACAGCAGATGAAATGGAATTTGTCAAGTTGTTGACATCACTTGAATTGGTAACGGTTTCTAATCGTCGCCGTTTACTTGGCCTTTTAGAAGACATCTGTGAAACATAAAGTTGATTATTTACCATAATGCATACATTTGTACATAATCATTATTTAACTTATGAACCAAATACATGGTTTGTTTTCTGCATGGCCTAATACAAGAACCACACCCACATAAATATATGCAACATTGTGCAATATACATGTACATGAAGCTGGCAGTTGTTTGTTATTGTTTGTTGTTTTTTGTTATTTTTGCAAATGCTTGGCCTAATACAAGGACCAACAGCTTACTATGGTAGTACTATGGCGAAAACTGTTAAGCTTTGTTCAATTGATACTGTAAACATGATAAAGTGAAATCTGATTACAAGTATCTGTTGCATACATGACAAAATGAAACTTTGGACCAAATACATCATGTACATGGTCTTCTAATTATATATTAAAAGAAATATAACGTACAGATGTAAGCGGTCGAATATGTGGCATGTTGCATACGTAATTAACCCATCTTGTATATATGATGATGAGTGCATAAATGCCAGTCCTGGCATAAACAACTATGAATTGCTCAAATTTTTAAGATCCGACCCAATACCATGTCTTTACTTTATATTGTACATAGAAATAGACTTCAAAGCCAAATACATGACAATAACTGTGTATTTTTTTTTAAGATTTATAACTCTATGCCAAATACATGGCATAACATGATCGAGCAGACCCAATACAAAGCCTGTGCGTAACTATGTAAGCGGTCAAATACATGGCATGTTACGTGTGTAATTAGACCATCTTGTATAATGATGAGTACATAAATGCCAAATACATGGCAGAACAAACTATGAATTGATACAATTTGAAGATCCGAGCCAATGCCAGGTCTGTAATTTATATTATACACAGAAATAGGCTGCCAAGCCAAATACATGGCAATAACTACGTGTATAAACTTTTGTATAAAAACATTTGTAACGCAATGCCAAATACATGGCATAACATGATCTAGTCCTACAATATAAGACTCCGATAGGCGCGATGTTTACTTTACATGTTTCAATTTAATTTTTCCTTTTTATTATTTTTTGTTATCTACTATTTACTGTTTTCTATTTATTTTTTATTATTTCTGATGTCCGCGCCTCGGAGTCTTATGTAGGAAGCCATTTTTCCTTTAGCAAGTTCCCATCAAATTTCGATGGGAACTTTTGGACCATTTTTCACTATTATAATAACATTTCATCATAGCTCAAACTGCACAGGCTGGAATATATATGTTAAAAAAGAATAAAAATTCACTTACTTTTATATGTCAAGTCCGATTTCCATGTTTTTTATTGTGATTTTGCCAAGCCCCCTCTCGTCTGCAATGATGCGACATGTCAGCCTCAGAGAGAATCTGAGTGAAAAACAAGTGAATCCTATATTTGGGAATTTGGTTTACGAAACGAAACTGTACTTGTCTCATGAAATATCTCTTGTGTGTATTTGTCGCAACCGACATGAAATAGATTCTAATTCAGCAAATAACGCATGTTCTAGTGTCATGATATCTATATATCTATAATTGGTTCTTAATAATATTAATATGCTCTATGCAAACCGTTATTTTCCAAGGCACAAATCCGTAATGTATACAAACCTCCACATTTAAACATTCACGTGACCTAACACTTCTCCGGAACACGCTACGATTCTCACCTGCTACCTAATTTAAATTAATTGGACAGTTAATTGACACACAAAATCAAGGTAAGTTACATTTTCATACTATATTATCATAGATTTTACTCATACACCGCAGTAACGTGTGTTTCTTGGAATTTCAAAAATGCTACGGGAAAAATGGCTTCCTACATAAGACTCCGAGGCGCGGACATCAGAAATAAAAAATAAATAGAAAACAGTAAATAGTAAATAACAAAAAATAATAAAAATTAAAAATTAAATTAAAACATGTAAAGTAAACATTGCGCCTATCGGAGTCTTATATTGTAGGACTAAACATGATCGAGCTGACCCAATACAAGGTTTGCATGTAACTTCATTAAGGAACAAATACATAATCCTTTATGTACATTTATGAACAAATGCATATCCCTTCCAGTCAGCAATAACTGATTTTTGTGAATATTTATTTTCTATGTGTACAAATTACCTGTGCAATTGTGTAATATTATAGCTTCAACATATATTTACCTTTAAATTGAGCTAATGCGAAAACAAATTTAAGTCGTCTTATACAAAAATATCTTAATTCTTATGACATCAAAGACACAATGCAATAATTAAGGTGGACAGGCTGTAGATCATTCTGAAAAACAAAACTAGCAACATTTAAAAACATCATAATGATCATTTCATCATTTCTAGTAGTGAATAACAATCATCTGTTAATACTGACACATAATCTGCCCAGCTCATAATAATTCATCTAAATGTTGACTTAATGTGAAAATCTAAATACATGTTAGTTTAATCATTAGTACATGTATCTCCATTACTAATGCACTGACATGCATGTTGGCCTGTAAGCACTGTCCAATATGTCGCTGCATATTTGTATTATTCTCATACATATGAATATATTTTCGAAAAACCACTAACAATATGTACCCTAATATTTGACTTGTACGTACATACATGTACTTACCTAATAATATCAAACATGTAAAATGGTAACCCATATACATGTAGCGGGTCTTAAACTTTTAGCAGAATTTCCTTTTTCATATACAATGTATGTGCATACCTTTTTTTACATATACATGTATGACAAACTAAACAAGTACACTCGCACTACATATAATTTCTTTATCTTAAAATATTATGCGTTTTCATTTACTCTGTTGAGTAAATATCTATAAATAGCATGCACATTTAATACATGTGTGTCCACAGTCTATATTTAATAAGTACATGGTAAAGCAGCCAAACGGTGTGTACATTTTGTATTTATATGCATAGCAAAGTGTACTATGAATTTCTTTAAATTACTAACCTAAACACATGCAAATGTTGAAACTAGGAACAATCTAAGGCATGCAAAATGGCAAGACGGATATTCCTATAATACTTCTTGTAACCGAAGTCATTTAAATGAGTTCCGTCATCATGGAAAATGCGAAGTGGACTGTTCATTAGCCGCCAATGTTTCCAAAACAAAGCACTCTGTGGGTCCATATCCTGAAGCAAATTTGGCAACATTGTGTTGATGATCCTCCTTTTTCTCTCATATTCCTCTGGAGTTATTCCCCTCGGATTCCGCCTTGTGAATAATTCACACACTACAGCGACTTGAACATAATTCAGCTCAAGTAGAGATCCAGTAAAATCTACCATATCACATGCGATAGTCTTGGGTTTTAGGCTTTTGTCACAAATATCGTTACTCCCAACTTGGATAATGGCAATTGAAGGTCTAAAAGAGTTTAAACAAGCCCATAGTTCTGGATCCTCGCGTAAAGTGTCTATGCGACCACTACCTTTTCCAAAACAACGAACATTACATTGCATCAAATGAAAATCGTAATCAAAATAATCCTTAATTCTTAGCTGTGTCTTCAGACGTGAAATAAACGAGTGTCTAATAATCAGTACTTTTGTCCTAGGTGGTCAAAATCCAAAATGGCGAGAAGTAACTCGCTTCACTGATCATTCATTCATCATCAAATTATAAAGTAAATGACGATAAAACTTACTTATTTACGAACTATAAGATATGTTTTTTCTCCATCCCATTGGGTATCGTGTTATAACAGCAGTAAGAACTCCAATATAAACTAAAATCATCACATTTTGAAGAAACTTTTGTTGACGTTATGTCGATAAATCATGAATTATTAATTAGCTGGTATAACCTCCTCGAATACAGTTATATTTAGAAACGCTATTTACTAAAAGAGGCTCTCGGAGGGATCAAAATGAATTCTGTCGTTAACATAAAATCGGTTATTAAAATAACTTGCATATAAATATAAAACCTATTGTAAAAAACCTGCGTTTGAACTCTTAGACCTCAAAATAAAATAATTAACAAATAAATGTGACTCTGCAAATAACAAGGCACCACGTAAACTACTTAAGAATCTGCTGTACCCTTCTCCATAACTAAGATGAACACCATCATCGTCCAAGATCTGGCAATTAGGAAAGTGGAGACCCCTGTGAATCCATTGAATTACATATGGCGCAAATTTCAGTGTGATGGCATATATCCCAATATTAAAATTATCCACTCTCTCTTTATATTCCTTTAGAGTTAATCCTCTCCAAGGAACTACCCCTTGTCTATGAAATAGTAACCCAAACATAATGTATTGGACACCTTGTAACAAAAGTATTACAAGTAACATCTCCACTTCACGGATCTATTACTTATATATCATTACTCCCAATTTGTAAAAATATCACATCCGGTTGAAATAGTTTGATGTCAATCAAATACTGGTATACTGAACTGACCATGCCACCACTTATTTCTTCAATCAATATAAAATGATTTTGAAGTCTAAAATCATGGCCCCTCCCTATCTATTTTTTTTAATCTAGTCACATGTGACCTACCGACAATAAAAGTTCTCATTGTTAATACTTATTCAATGTTTTTAAAATAACTATCATGCAAATAAACTATAAACAACTACGAACCTCCTAACCAACTTCCGTAATAGTCCACAGCGCCTTCTGTACACAAACCACTCGTGAAAAGACGGAATTTCTCACACTCGTGGAAGAAATCCCAGATCTTCAATAGGGCTCGTGTAAGAACCTATTAGTCTTAATATATCCAATAGCAATCAAAGTCAATAAAAATTGTTATCAAAGTCAATAAATTTCCAATATGTCGTCTTGTCTTCATCAACCAAAATTATATGAAGTCACGTGACAAAATTATGACTTCATAATACTTAATAATGTGGTTTTTGCTATCGCATAAAGGAGTTATTGTCATAACTCATATTTAAAACTATGTAAATATTTAGTTATGACTTGTGTTCTTCGAAGGGAGTTACAAATCGTCGCGATCGGAAAGAGAAGAAAAGATATAATATTTGCTAAACTATATCGTTTTAAATCATTTTTTTTGTAATAAAGTACAGAGAATGATTATTAAATCCAGATTTTCATATAAATGATACTTAAATCTATGAAATGTAATGTATCTTATGGATTTATTTCTTCACCGTGATTTGGGAAAAGAAAAAAAGTGAGAATATTAGCTAAACTATATCGTTTTTCATAATTTTTTTTAATTTATGTAGTCAAAATGATTATTAAATGCATAATATTGTTATAAATAACGCATAAAGCAACATAAATAATAGATTTCATGTTCTTTAATTCACTGTTCTTCAATATTCTTCAATACCGTTTGTGTACGATGCAAATTACGTTTTTATTTCCATAAGATATCCAAATTTATAGATATTTACATATAGGTGTACAATGACATTTATTGTGTAGTTTTGATTAAAAGAAAATTGAAGAAATATATACTTATTAAGAAGTTATAATTTATCGTTTTATCAGAATGGGAAAAGAAATTAATTTACAATGTTATAAAAAGTGGGAAAAGCAAAATGATTAATTCTCTTTGATCTATTTGATTTGTTTACATTATCACCTCGGGTACCACTCTTGGATGGTGGAGCAACGACCTGAAATACAAGAAAACATTATATATATGTCTTTATAAATTGTTGATCGTTTAGAAATAATGGTTTAATTGTTAAACATATATGACAATTACACCATTTCCGTTCTTTTTCATATTTATTACAGATTTTGTCTCTAGTGTTGTGTGGACTCAATAAAATGTATCTCTGTGCTTGAGGTGTATGCTCTTTTTTATATTTAGTTTTTGTTCTTTTTCATATAATTCAAAACAATATATACTATTGGATTGTCTTTCATATTCGGCAACGGCTTATCAATAGGTTAATGTTTTAGTTTAACTTTTTACAATTAATGAACACTGAATCGAAATATTTATAGCATGGTTATGGATTAATTTTTTTTTATATTATAAAATATCTTAAAAGTACCATCCATAAACCAACGCTTAGTCTGTCTGAGTAGCTGTAGTTGAAACTGGGTAGCAAACAGTAGGTGTCGGTGGTCATCAACTCTCAAGTCAGCTAGGAGGAAGTCGTCACACTGCAGGTAATCGATATCTAACTGAAATAGAGAGGAAGATAAATTATAGCTTATTTATTAACGCAAACAAAGACCTCAGGTATGGTTATGACAATATATACAGTAAAAGTCGATATGAAGATTAATGGACCACTCAGAAGGGCCAGTCATATTTTTGTACATAACAAACCGTGTACAAGTATTAAAATTACTTTAAACATATTTTATTGTTCAAAAAGACAAAAGGATAAGACACAAGTTAAACAACTTAGACAGTCTTCTCCCATTACATATATTTCAAAATACACAATTGAACATAATAATATTTAATTACACAAATTTTTGTAAACATTTATAGTAAATGAAGGCATGAAGAAAAAAATAATAAACAATTAAACAATTAAACCCCTCATGGAGCCTCATTGACTATATGATAAAAATATAGATAACCTATTGATACATATCGAACAGACCCAAATGCGTATTACGTGGCAATGGACATATTAACTTTCATTCATCCATTGGGATTTAGTTGCGGAAAAAAGTCATGGTAAGTATGTATATTTCTATTTATTTTGTAAGATCAAATAGTCTTCAAAGATCATCCAGAGGTTTTATTTTCAATTATTATCATTCGAATACCATGTTAACATTCTTTGTCAAATGTTAAAATTGCTATAAATAATTGATGACAATATACAGGTAGTAAGTGGAATACTAGAAAACTTTGCTTATTCTTACTATGAACTGCAAATCTGTTGGTTCAGTTGGTCGGGTCTTGGCAAGGCGTCTGTTTGTGGACCTCTTAAGTAATGACTGCTTAGGTAGAAGGAACTGCTGGTCTTCAGGCACTTCTGGTAATACGTCCTCTACCACTTGTGGTCTGTGTTTCTGTACTTTTGCCTACAAGATCAAAATACATATTAAGAACTATGTAAAATCTATCTATCTATGCTAAAGAACATCATTGTTATATCACACAAAAACAACTATGTCAACACACTTTGACTGTTTTGATTGGACAAGGAAGCTAAAACTATTATGACTTATAGCTTGGTCAAATGTCGCTACTTCTACCCAAAAACCGAATTTATTACAAGTAAAATAGTTGACAATGGTTTCTTTTCTTTTTTTTTTAATTATAATGTCAGTAATTTAAATACAATCAGAAATCGCCTGGTTCTCTAACTGCATGTACTTTAATATTACTACTACGCTATACTTACCTTAGCTGACAAATCTTTCTGAAGCGGCAACTTAAGATCTGGTGAGTGGTCGTGATGCTGTGGTCCTTGGATGAAGTGGTCACCATTCTGGGTCACTGTTGCATGACACCTGAGTTACTTGGAACGTATGCTGCACGTCCAACTAGTAAAGGACTTGTTGACTCTTTTGACACCATAAGAATAACCGTTGCTGGACACTAGTACTTTACCACCTCTCTTGCTGCCCGACTCCAAAACCTTGAATGTGATGGGTTGGTCTGGTATGATGTCTTTTGGTGTGTCTGGGTCTGCGTTAATGGACCTGGAATAAAATCAACATGAAGTTTTTTTTCTCTCTCAAATTTTACCATTTTTACAGTTGAAAGGAATTTGTTGATGACCAACGACACCTACTGTTTACTACGCAGTTTCAACTGTAAAATTTGAGAATATGCCATTTTTATATAAACATTTATATTCTAAAAAGACCTTATTATTAAAAATAAACCAAGATTAAATTCAAAGTCCCGCTTATATATATTAACTTCTGTAAAATGAAGAAATTCTAGGAAGAAATCAATATTCGCTTGCTCCTCTGACATTTATCTTAACTTTTTTACATTTTATTTTTATTTCTTATGTTTATTTTTCCTTCAATTGTTTTTTTACAAAACTGTTTTTAGTTTACATACTACATTATACTCACTCTTCTTGTGGTTCTGAATCTTCCTCTATATCTCTATTGGAGATGTTAAACGTAGCATCCAGAGCGGTTTGGTCTGGGCCACCATCTGAGTCTTGGTCCGGAACATCGCGGTTGTATTTATATTGACATATGCTTTTGCTAATCATATTGATGTTTTGTTAATCAATTATTCCTTCATGCTTCTAAAAATAAACAATTAAGATCAAATCAAATATGATAAGGATCTATATATGATTGAAAACATGATAAAATAAAATAAAATTCAAATGAAATTATTCTAGAATTCATGTAATTAGTAATCATGAAACAAATAAGTGAAGTATTGCTAAATATTTAATATAAAGGAATTAGAAAATAATTAACTGTTTTTCTATTTGTATTAATAATTTTAGTGATAAAATAAAAAACATAAATGAACATGAAATAATATCAGAAAACATGTAATAAGAAATCATCAAGCAACTAAATAAAGGACCGGTATAACTTAATATATAAATTACAGAATGAGATAACATTTTATTTATTCTTTATTTTTTTAATATGATAAAATAAAATAAATTAATTAACAAATACCTCATTTTCCGAAGATTCTTCTACAGCTTCTGCTACCTCATCAACTTGTACAAAATTGTTGCAATGAAAGACGATTTCTATTACTTTCTTGTTGAGCCTGTGATAGTCGTCTCCTGAAACACCTGTAAGAAATAATTGAGTATTTATAGTTTTCCGTATAAATACATGTATTCTTTTAGACACATGTACACAATATACATTTAATATATTTTGTAAAAAATGATAATTTCACACATATACAATAAATTAAAACCCATATTATAATTTATTTAATACAAGTTTTGCATCACCTACAAAATATTAAAAGCTTTAAAATTTATTTTCAACTATTACTTCAGAACCTTTTTTTATCTATTGGCAATACGTTAGAGTATTGGGAGTTTACCTACTGTTAAGCAATTTTTCATATACATTATAAATAGTATATATAAAACATACATACAGTGTACACATATTTTAATATCCATCATTGCTTTTTGTATTTAAAGAATAATAAATTTTGCAGTCAAATTGTTAAACTCGTTTTAGGTTAAGAAGATAAAGAAAAATTACTTACCAGTATTACACAGACGATGCTGCCACTGGAAACAGGATTCACACTCTAAAGCGTGCTGTCGAGGTCGAACCTCCTGATCACAAACTACACAAGGTTAGCTTATATGAATTTTGCCGGCGACTTTCCAAAATAGAAATTGCGCCCATAAAAATACAAAATTGATTTTGTTTTTAAATGATACAGAAAAAATCTGTTACTACCTACTTATAATTATATATTATTATTATTAGAAAAATATTGTGAGTTACTTATGAGAAATACATTATATTGTATATATAAGAAAACAATTGAAGTTAATTGTTTTGGATAATTACTTAACTGGTCATAAACTTGTTTTAGAAAGTGGAACCTAAACTTATAGTTGCTGTCACTTAATACATTTAGCAGGTATAATGTTTAAATTGTGTGACAAATCCCAGTTTAGTAGGTATAGTGTATCGTTAAGAGGTAGGCACTGCGTCCTTTCTATTGATACACATTAACCCTACTTTGGTGTTAATGTAGATCTTGACATCAATAATATCTCCGCGCAAAAATTGCCAAAATTGCATTTTTGAAAAAAAAAAAATAATAATAAATAAATAAATAAATAAACAGTAAATTTTGTTAATTTTATAATATGGTATAATTACTATATATCGAAAGTACCAATTTAGCGTCTGGGTTGTTGACCCCTTATAATATGGTATAATTACTATATATCGAAAGTACCAATTTAGCGTCTGGGTTGTTGACCCCCGTTCAGTGTAGATAAGCGGAAACTGATTTTGTCTCCGCATGCCCACACTGGCCGTCAGCCTACAGTGATCCAGACGCCACATGGTCGTTCGATGTACAGCTATTTACTTTTAGTTTGAGATATATGGATGTTAAATCCTTACATTCTAAGGTAAATTGCTATGATTTAATATAATATAATCCCAGATAATGTATGGGAAACAAATAAAAATATGTTCACGCCTTTCTCTCACGATAGAAAAGATGCTGAGAGCATGTGTTAGGTTAGGTGTTGACTACGAAGTCTGACAACATCGTGTACTTATTGAAACTACAGAATTTTTTTTTTATTTGTATCATTCCATGAGCTATATAAATTGTTAGGTATATAGCTATGAAATGACACAATTAAAAACATTTTGGCAAATTGATGTTATCATACTTGATAGCAAAAATTCACCTTAGAATGTACCGGGAAGTGTCATGTATCAGTTGAACCTATGTTTCTTAAATTACCAAATTTTTTTTACAAATGAAAGGAATATAATTATTAATATGAGGGGGAAAAAAAGAAGAAGAGAGTTATAAATAAATCTTTACTTACTAATAGAGTTAACTATATTAACCTGACTATTTTCTATAACTATTTTACTTTAGATTTATTTACACAAGGGAATGGCATTTTGATTAATAAATCTTGTGATATAGCACCCCTTTTTATACATACTCACCGAAAGATCAAAGCATTTCTCAAACCGAGTATTTTGTTACCACACTTTTCTCAATATGCACAAGTTGGCAAAAGCTTGGATCGGACAGGTGCCTATGAAAGCATGTAACAACAACAATTAATAAGTAATCGACAGATCAAAGAATAAAAATAATTACAATTTTCAATTTTTTATCAATTTCTCTTTATTATTTGTTTGCAGTTTAATTAGTAATAACTGACCAATACTTATTAAATATTATAATATAACATCATGATGATGTTAACTCAGTAGTTTATCATATATTTTTATTATTTTTATTTTATTTTTATGTTATTATTATTTTTTTTTGTATGCAACTAATAAATAAATAATTACCAATACATTGTCGAAAAAGACTTCATCTATTTTTATATAATAGCGATTAAGTGGGGGCGAATCGACGCACTTTCCGGGGCGAAACGTTCCGGTACCCATTATTTCAAAACTGCGAAAATATTATATTTAAATCTTTTCCTGAACGCCATATAACTTCACCCCCTACAAGAACATCAGGTTTATCAATAAACTTAGGAAGAAGGTAGCTTCTATATTTATATAGATTTTTTTCATTTGTTCCTAATTGACCAATTCAAGTGTAGAATATTCTAATTTAACGGAATCGATAATTATTTTCCGGTATATTTAGAGGTAGTATACAAAGCTTGTTCTCCACGTTTTATTGTCAAATGTAATGCAACCTCGTGCTCGATGGAAAGGCTACATTTAGTAACCATAAATAAAACAATGTTTCGAAGTATTTGGTTTCTCCTCATTTGTGATAATAATTTTATATTGTAAACGAACCACCCTTGTGTTTTTTTAAGTAAATGTTCAACAATCGTATGATATATATCTTTCGTTTCATTTGTTTTTTGTTTTTCTTTCGTTATTGATGTTTTTTTTCCTTGTTTAGTTTTCATCTTCATTTTTGTTTGTGTATGATAAATTTATTTCCCGAGTTAGAGCAATCAAATTAAAATGTGGTGTTTGTTGGATTTTTGGGGTCAAACTATCAAACAAATATCTTATTTTAATTATTGGTACTCTGGAGCTGCAGACAACGATCTTTCTCATTTCGAATGTTATTTTTTGAAAATCGTTTGTCTTAAAACATAGGAACAATATAAAGGATTAACAATTTATGTTCATTATGAATGAAAAGCACTATAATATTAGCAGCAAAAATGTTAAATGCATATTAAAAATAATCATAAGGCACTATAAGACAACTGTTATTTAGACACTAGGTTCACATTCAATGATCATAAAGCTCAGTCCGACATAAACCCATCGCAGTCAGAGTCTTCGATGTCACAGTAAAATAATGATGCTAGGGCCAATGGCAGATCATCTTCGTCATCAAGTGGCATTTCTTCATATTCTGTTGGTAGTTCAGTGACGTCAAGTATTTCTGCCTTGACGAATTCATTAAAGATGATGCGGTCTGGTACTGCATTCCATTGCTCGACCTTCTGGTACGATACACGTCGCATACAGCATGTGTTGGTAACACTCTTTTCCCCGTGGCACATCCATGATTCCCAGAACTTGCGATGCTCTGCTTTTCAATTCTTGTTAACGGATATGTCCAGAGGTTGTAGTAGCTTGATGAGACCTCATGAAATGACATCGAGAATATAATCAGTAACAGGAATTCTCTATTTGGAGATCTCGCTCTCATGGAGTCTTAACACCATCAAGCTTTTATGTTCACAGAAGAAGCCACCTGGTTGTTGGACATAGCATATGTTTAACCATAGGCCCATGACCGCGTTATCCATCCAGCTGTTTTCGTTGTTGTGGATAGTGCGACTATAACACCATATGGAAGCTTTCTTTAATGATACTTTTCCTTATGAAGATCATCATTGGTGGCAACATTCTACCGCTGGCAGTACACACTAGTACGACAGTGAAGCTGGATTTCTCGTGACCAGTTGTGCGGATGGTTACGCTGCTGGTGAATTTTTATTCGACTACGATTCATGGAGATGTCAAACGTGAGTGGTACCTCGTCCATAATGATGATGTTGTCATTACGAATCTTGTGGTCGGCAATTTGCTTCTGGACAAAGGTACAGAATGACTTCAGTTTCTCGGCATGTTCTGCGGGTAGTTGTTGTGCAATTGTAGTTCTCTAGCGGATGGCTAAGTTTTTACGTTTCATAAACCGGTAATACCATGATGGATTGCCTTTGAAGTTATCAATATTGTGGGACTTCGCTAGTTCAATGGCTTTCATGCGTAGTGTACTGTATTCAATCCTCGACAGACAGCCCTCTGCTCAAGCGCGAATTTCTCAAGTTGGTACTCTAGTGTGGTGCGTGTACCCGGAATGCCTTTCCGGATTTCTTGTTCATACGAACTGCCTCTTACTGCTTAAGCCAACATCTGACAACTTTTTCACTGACCCCATATTTACGCAGCCATATTACCACCATTTTCTCTTAAGCATAATTTGAAACTTCTAGCTTAAGTGTTGCTGTGTACCACCGACTTGACTTTAACATAACAATTTGTATACATTAGCGGGCTTTGTTTTCATTTGTTTAATTAGCAAAAAATAAAAAAATTCTCTTGATTGGAAACCTTTGTTATCTAGTGATAAATATGATTGGTTATTTATTTCCAGGTGTTACAAATCGACCAGAAATATTTACAAATGGTAAATTAACCAAACAGCTCTGTGTGTTCTGATAATAAATTTGATTGGTATTTTTGTTCTTTCACCCATTAAAGATTTCCTTTCTCGGATTAGCAACATGTCTTTTTCTAATGCCATTTGAGTATGCATTTATATCACTGGGGTGTCTGTGTGTTGCAGTACGCATTCAGAAATTTCATCTTTGTGCACATCAACACCTTCAAACACTAATTCCTCAGCTAATAGAGCCGATGCATGTCGTATTATAACTTCATTTTTTCTATCTCTATACCAGTTTGAGTGCATTGATTTTACCTTTCCATTCAATTCATCTAATTCTTTTTCTAATTCATAATTCTCCCTTAATATAAAATTCATTATGTTGCTATGGGTTTCATTATTTCCTTCATTTTTTGTGACAGTAGTTTTACCTTTTCATATATTCTCTTAATGTTTTTGATTACATTTCTGGAATTATAAATTACTAACTTTTGTTTTAAATCATCTAAGTTCTTGCCATTATGTTTAATTTCATTTTGAACTTTTTCACATATTCTTGTTTTTCCCTCTCAAATTCCATGTTTTCTATCACCAAATCATTAACTTCTGTCACATCTACAACTGTAGCATATGTGCGAACAAGCTCTTTCCTACATTTTATTATCTGATTGTGATGCTTTTCAATTTCATTTTCTAGATGAATTATTTCATGTTCTCTTGTATATTGTGATTTAGGGATTTACTGATGATTTGTTGGACTAACATACCGTTCCTCAAATAGCTTTTCCAGCATATCATTATTTCTTGAAACTGTTAATTTCCTCATTTTGGCATACAACAAATTCCATTGATGTCGAAGGACTTTTTCATCGGAAGTCCACAAACATAAGGACATCTAGCCAGTATGTTGCACGTGACCAGGGAGGATTTTTTTCTCTGTAATATGCTCCTTAAATAAACCATATCACTGACAGAGAGAGCAATAGTCTCTTTCAACTCTGGTATACTTTTATTGATAATATTTTCATATTAAATACCATGTGCTTGAAATACTTTTGGAAGATTTAGCCTTGGGTCAATGTGGATTGATGAAATTTGTGCCATTCTAGCATTCCCTTTCTTTATATAATCGTTTACCTTCCTTGTCAGGATACTAATCTTTTGGGGTAATATAACACTTGGGTCAATTAACTGTATTAACTTTGGCAAAGTTGACTGGATATTGAGTCCCTTGGCAATAATGCCATCAAGCAATAAATCGTAAATATAGTACATTTTTGTAGTTTATATTAAGTTCTGTGGGTTCTTTCTATCCGGACCGTATTTCATTAAGGTTGTCCAAGAACTGTAAAACTTCATTGCAGTGTTCTTCCACCAAAAATAAAATACACCACAAAGAACAGAATTTTTTTTTTTAATTTTAATAAATCTTACATTATCTTGTATATAACAGGTATATTTTACTTAATATATGCTATATACATATCAAATGTGACACATTGACATGTATGCATGATTTTCATATTTAGAATCATTCAAATCAACAAAAAATACAGATTAGTAAAATACAGATCAGTAAATTATTTTTTCCACAAGATTGAGTGATTGTTGTTTAAAGCCAACTGCGCATTTTTTGTAATGATATGGAGCTGTATCGCTCATGAATGCAAGTTGGACTTGGCCACCATACGACGAAACCTAATAGGTGATCACTACATCAGACATCAGTTGTTTCCCATTTCGACATCCACCCACTAGCTGCAGGACTTGTGCTTATGGATGACAATGCCAGTCCGCATCGTTCAAGGACAATAACCGCCTACCTTCAAAGTGAAGATGTGACTTCTCTTCCATGGCCAGCCATGACCCCGGATTTGAATCCGATAGAGCATATATGGGACATGCTAGGCCGTCGTGTACAGGCAGTTGAACCTCCTATGCTAAACATACAATTGGAAGCAGCATTGCATCGGAATTGGCGGCAGCTACCACAGCAGCACATCCGAGGGATGAAATGGAGGGTTGAGGCCGTCATCCAAGCACGTGGTAGTTTCACTCGATACTGAACTTTGAACCCTGGATGTTGTTAATTGAGACCAAATTGACGTTTTCAAAGTGAAATGACGATTTTATCGTACATTATGAACTGTAAAGGTCCATAGTTAAAATGGACATTTTTAGTGAAAAAACTGGCCTTGTGATTGTGTGACAATCTATCAATTAAATTATCATTTCTGTTGATTACTTAAAGCCAATGTAATGTCCTGACAGGTCACATTTGTGTTTCTAAGATCATTTGGTCCGTAATCCTATGACACTAATCGTTTCATTTGTCATTTCAAAAAACATGGGGATGTATAACTTTTTTCTTTGTGTGTATGTAGTTAACACATTTTTTTACTTTCTACGCTTTTAATCAACATCTTGTAACATACTGATAGGTATGATATTGCAACGTGCATCACTGTTAACTTGAAATTTAATTGGCTTTTCATTGACATGCATGGTTGCATAAACATGCTTTTGCGGTACGGTTGAAAACAGTTTTCAGTCGTCAACTTCTGATTCAGAATCTTCGACATAATGCCCATGTTGTCCGTTCAATTTAGATGAAAGTGATTTCTTCTGCTGTTGCATGTTTTGTGTTCCTCCATAGACAATTTCGAAATTGTCCTTTATTTGTAACACTTTCAACACTTGTACAAATGCAGGACATGTGAGTTCCCGCAATAATGACAATTATGATTCATGACTTTAGTTTTTGCTTGTGTACGGCTGTCAGTTTGATTTCCAGTTTTATATTTTTCATTACTGGGATTTCTAACAGCATGCCCTTCCGCTTCAGGGGGCATTGTCAATCTCTTTAATCCTTTCCTTAGAAAATTCTGAGTAATAAATAAACGTTAGAGAATACCGAAGGAACAATCCAGAGAAACTGGCACCATAGGGTACACAATATGAAGACAACCAAAACAAAGGCAAACACAATATGTATTGGACACCACTATACGCAAACAAATACAAATAACGTATATAAGCTATCATGCAAACAACTAGAGGTAGAGACGAACCGAACATAACGTAACGGACATCACACACGGAACTCAAAACGTAGACACATAATAGAACAACACAAAAAAAACTGAAAAAGATTAGCAACAAGGAGTGGCATTATTCAATAACTTGGTCTCTGATGTTTTCGTCATCATTATCGAAATTACAATTGACAGCTTTCTGTCTCAGCCTAGTAATGTATTGATGAACAGCTTCATTGGACATTTCTGGCGTAGCTCTGAATTGTTATCTCTCAAATGCGTTGGTTACTTGAGGCGTGAATTGATTATTCAAAAGTCTTACCGTTACATCATACACATTTTCTCCTTTCCCTGGTTCTGGAATTTCCATGGTAAAATAATTGTCTTGCGCCTAACTTCCAGCTGTATGCAGTAGAAGGGTCATCTTTTGTCCTGGATCAACAACACATTTGCCAGTAGCAAAAAGTTCAAATCCACGTTTTCATCGATGCCATCGTGTTCTAATGGAATTAATGTCTCAATTAGCGACAAATTTGGGTATTCTACCCACATCACTAATAAACGGCCTTGCATCTGCCATATTATTTTATCTCGTCGTCAGATGTATTGCTATCAACGGGTAATTAACTGGATTTGACCATACTATCACATAGACACAACACCATTGAAGGCACCATTATTTACTACACTCATATCCGGTTGTTACATCAAGATAGATAACTCTAGAATGTTACGATACTATATATTTAACTTTTTTCTTCGTTTATATGTAGTTAACACAGTTTTTGACTTTCTACGCTTGTAATCAACATCTTGTAACATACTGATAGGTATGGCATTGCAACTCTCACCACTGTGAGCTTGAAATTTAATTGGCTTTCCACTGACATGCATGGTTGCATAAACATGCTTTTGCGGTACGGTTGAAAACTGTTTTCAGTCGTCATCTTCTGATTCAGAATCTGCGACATAATGGCCATGTTGTCCGTTCAATTTAAATGAAAGTGATTTCTTCTACTGTTGCATGTTTTTATGTTCCTCCATAGACAATTGCCAAATTGTCCTTTATATGACATTTTCAACACTTGTACAAATGCAGGACATTTTTGTAAATAATTGCGGAAAACATCTTGGGCAAAAAGGCAATATTAAACAGAAAAAGCATTAAACTTACGATTTATTATTTACACTGGCGAAATTGTTTGGTCACGGTTGCATACAATTATTTCTAAATTGTTTGGGACTGCCAACAAATACTTGTACGCTGCAGTCCCAGCAAAAGCACACAACTCCTGTCAGGAGTTCAATAATAAAGCACAATATTCCGCACACAGTTCAATATTTAGCACTTTAAATAATGTTCAATAATACGCAAATGTATGAATTCTTTAAAATTATCCGGTGTAGCAGGCAGTTTGTTCCGACCCGCCAGATGGGCGGCCGGAATAGATAGACTAGGCTAAAAGTGCCGGTCGGAATGAATAGTCTAGGTTGAATGGTCCGGATCTAGGCAATTTGTTCCGAACCAAGTTGAATACAATAGCTAATGCAACAAAAATATCATACTGAGGTAAATTAAGGCACAAGAAGAAATAACTTGTATTACAAACCCTACAACATTCTTATATGGTCTTAAGGGTCACAATAGCCACAAAACCACGCTTTGTACTTTGGTTCCATGGTTAGGCACAGAGACTTAAGGTGATACCACTCCATGCAATTATCACATCCAACGTGGTTCCTTGGTTAGGCACAGAGACTTAAGGTGATACCACTCCATGTAATTATCACATCCAACGTGGTTCATTGGTTAGGCACAGAGACTTAAGGTGATACCACTCCATGCAATTGTCACATCCAACGACATCTTGAACTAATGGTTTGTTGCACAATGGTCAATGGTATACGCCTTCAACGTAATTTAATTTCATTTGAACTGAAAAATACATACTGTCTAGGCGAGACTTTTTTGTCCTCGGCCCAGTATGTTCATTACCTGTGGTTTCTTGTGCGTCTGTTACTGCAGTCTTTTCGCTATCATATCCTGGTTTCATCCTGTTGCTCAGACTAAAGGTAGGGCTTCAGGTTGCTGGCATGTTGGACTGTTTTTAATATTTTTTCGGTCAAGCAATTCTTTAGTTTCATTGTTCCATTTGACAACACCTCGATGATTTCATATGGTCCGATCCAATTTTTTTCTAAGGT
Source organism: Gigantidas platifrons (assembly GCA_002080005.1). Lineage (NCBI taxonomy): Eukaryota > Metazoa > Mollusca > Bivalvia > Mytilida > Modiolidae > Gigantidas > Gigantidas platifrons. The sequence goes on from MJUT01008591.1 coordinate 41,186, forward strand.
CCCTCCGATTCTGTGATCATTTTTTTCTGTTTTTCATTAACACCTTACTCCCAACTATGAAATTATGTTGCGTAACACAATTCCGTCTGTCGTAATCTTTCTTTTGTTTTTCCTGTGCAACTTTTATGTTGTAATTGGCATGTTGGTATATTCATCGTGTACGCCAAGCAAGTTATTGTTGTACTTTTCCATTTTATCTTCGGGTTCCAACTCGGAATCAAAATCAATGCTAGCTACTGAAATGGGAAGATCCGAGGGTAAATCTAGCTCAACTGGTATCCTTGCTTTTCTACCGAACATAAGATAAAACAGTGTATGTGGATGCATTTTCAGATGTTTTATAGGCAAAGAGGACATGTTTAAGAAGAACATCCCAATCATTTTGCATAGTATTAATAAGTTTTTCCAGTGCATGTTTCAATTAAAACGCTCTTCTAATCTATTAGCTTGTGGGTGATACGGACTTGTTAGTTTGTGCTTTATATCAAGCAAGTCACACAATTTGTCGTTCATTGAATTGACAAACTCTCTACCTTGATCAGTTATTATTGTTTCCATATAACCAAAGGTACTGATTGTGTCAAAAACAAAATCAACAACCTCAGAAGCACTTTTTGATTTTAAAGCTTTTGCTGCTGTCCACTTTGAGAAATAATCTCTCATTGTAGCAACATACTTATATCCAGAATCTGTTTCAGATAACGGGCCTATTAAATCTAACCCAACCTGGCGCCATGGCGTGTCAGGAACGGCAATTGAGTTAAGTGGAGGTAGTTTTTTCTTAATGGGATTATTTGTCCGTTGACAAACGTAACATTTTGAGATATGATGAACAAGATCATCCCTTATTCCAGCCCAATAGTATCTTTCTCTGATTTTAGATTCCGTTTTATCTCTACCAAAGTGACCTAAAAGACAGAAATGAACGTGTAAAGGCTCGGCATAGTTTTGAATTAACTCAATATATTTTTCAATATTTTCAAAAGTCGAATTGAAAAAAAATGAAAAAGGGAGTGAACTGGCAGCTATGGTTCCTATGTATGCAAACATATTGTTACAATATAACACTTGACATTCGCAGTACCTCTGGAAAATGCATATTTGTTTATTATTTGAACACTCATAAAACAACTGTATGTATTATTTCTTATATAAATGTTCTTTTTTAAAGGAACCTTCTAAACATGTCTGTTGTGAATTGAATTTCAAATTTTTCATATTTTCAATATTTCAATATTACAGTTAAATTTTGTAACTGTACTGCATGCATTAAAATACAATAACTCTAGTAATACCATGCAACGTCTGACTCGGCATTTAAGACATATAATATATATTTACTAGCGGTACTATCGGAATGGCAAGTACAAAGGATCCTATGCTTTTCTGTTTCTCTAACCACTCGTCTAGTTTCTCCCTTTACACTAACGTAACTTCTTTTTTTCACTTTCTGTTAAATTTTCAGTATATTCTGTATTTTCAACGTATTTCAACAGTGTCGAGTACGCACTCTAGTCAATGTTAACGTGCAGTGAAATATTGTACAAATGAATTTAATAATGTGGAACTGAGATGACAAGTGTTCACTTTCATATATATAGTATTACGCATGGGATACTCGCGGCTATTTATCAAACCGTTGACCAACATTTTCAATTTTAGTGAGCTTGCCAACAATCAAACAAACGAATTACGAATTAAAAGATATATATTGTTTTAATTTATCATGCCATGTCATGATTTTTGCAAAACTAATGTATATACACACATAGCCGAGATGAATTTTTTATTGATAATACATTTTTGTACGTTGTAAATTACAAAATATATATAGGTTTATAAATGTAAAAGCAGGTCGGCCCATATTGCATGGCATCGGAACAAATAGCCTAGGCTCAATGTTCCGTACGGAACATCCGGCTGCCGGACCATCCAGCCTGGTACACACAAAACACAATTATTTTCTTACAGAAAGAAATTGAAGTAACATTGATAAAAACTTAAAATCGTTGCTAGAAATTTGTCAATTGTTCTGCACAAACTTTAATGTAAAATACTTGACCCTGGGAACAGAAGTCAAGTGAAAGTAAATTTACAAAATTGGATGCCGCGTTTATGCCAATGGTCGTGGGATGGCAAACTCATTGCTAAGCAACGACCACCGCCACAAAGTGGGGGAGCGGCTCCAATAATAACAGCCGGACCAAACCAGTCCAACTAAGACTTCAATTTGGGTACAATTTTGCACCTGAAAGTTTAAACGTTCCCAAGGCACCCTGTAAGGTGCTTATCTAACAACATAGTGCAGTACCAGTCAAATATATTTTGTACGAACTTGACCTCAAATGAGATCTTTTCATTGACTTTTTTCGGTAAAATATTACAGGTTCGCAATGTTAAATGTGTGTGAAGATATGGCAAAATTTAGGGTGGAGTTGGTCACAGAGACGGTACGAGCTGGTAAAGGTACTTGTTGATAAATAACATAAGATTGGCTACGAAAATACATGTACAGTTTATACTGAAGATAGGGTACGAGTTGGTAATGGGTACATGTTGGTAAAAAAAGGTACGCGTTTATTACATTAGGCACTAGTTATGGGTACAATATAGTGAAGGTACGAGTTGGTAAATAGTAGGGTATGAGTTGGTAAAAAATAGGGTACGAGTTGGAAAAGGTATGAGTTGACATGGAACACTTTTCTAACTCGTACCCTATTTTTACCAACTCGTACCTTTGTACCATATCAACTCGTTCTCTATGTATTATGACCAACTCGTACCTGTGGACAACTCAATGGACCATCACCATGAACGCTATTAAGACATTTGTTTCATGATCACTTTGTAGTGTAGACCGCTAAATATGAACGCTGTTATGATATTTGTTTAATGTTAACTCTATTGTGTAGAATTAAGTTAACCTCAGCAACATATGTATGATGTATTTCAAGTACTTTGTGCTTTGTCAGGCGGACCAAACTAAGACTTCAATTTGGGTACACTTTTGCACCCGACAATTTAAACGTTTCCAAGGCACCCTGCAAGGTGTTCAAAAAGATTCCATGTTAACTCGTACCTTTTCCAACTGGTACCCAATTATTTACCAACTTGTACCTTCTCTATCTGACCTATAACTAGTGCCTAATGTAATCAACTCTTACCTTTTTTTTTACCAACAATTACCCATTAAAAATGTAGGTTTATGCATTTTAACATTTACTGTACCAATAACAAGAATCTAAAATATAAAATATGAAATCGGGGAACTATTTTTGTTAAAAAATATTCAAAGGTAGAAAAAAAAGATATTAATCTGATCGACAAAGCATGCTCTAACAGGAAAAAAAATCTATATATTCGTGAAATAAAAAAATATCAGTAGGTAAATACAATGTATTAAATTAATCATGTTTAAAGTTATTTGAAGAAATTTCGGCAACACCAGTAGGTTTTTTCGGCGCAACGTAGTCCAATACATCTTAGATAATACCAGTTCAGACAGACATAGCACGCAACACAATCTTCAGAATGCAGATCAGTGTGGCACACGCAACAGTCATAAACCGCGTTTTCTTTTTTATGACTAATGATGTCTTTATTAAGGTGATTCCATGCCTCCTTTGAAAAGTACCTTTTAATGCGAGTCAAATTAACGTTTTTATCAAGGACTTTAATCGAAACATCCAGTATGTTTAATAATGCATCAACTGACAATAATTCTTCCTAGGTAATACCGAGTTTTTCAGTAGTAACCTCGCGCCTACATGCCTTTGAAACATGGAATAGACAGATCAGCAGGGGGACACCTGATATATTTTCAAACAGAATATTACGTTCACCAAATTCTTTGTCTGACATTATGCAACGTATTTTTGACCAGTAGAGGTATTAAAATACAACTAAGTCCATCAAATTTGGGCTCAAAATAATCCCTATATATTTAACTTCAATTATCAATTTTAATTAGTGTTCACAATACTACAAAGTGAAAGGAACTTTTTTCTTGAAAAGGGACTACTTTCGTATATGTTCCAAGCTCTGATTGGTGAATTAGTGGTTTGACAACTATACTGTTTTAAATCATTACCCCCACAATGATGTCTGGTGCTTCTTCAAAAGAGGACATTGTCCGAAGTTTAGGCTTGACATCGCGCAACCTCATGCTCCTGTACCCTTGCCACCAAATCTTAATTGCAAATCTTTCCAACGCGATTTCGGGGGCATTGCGTTTTCCATTGGGAATTTCGGTAATATTCCGGAGAATTTCGATAATTAGACCTTCCAGGCATAGTTCTTGCATGCAGCCTAGCCCCTTTTATAATGGAAGATCCTAAAATCCAAACTGACGAAAAAACTGAAATGATTGATCATCTAGTGTTTTGGAACAGCTATTGCTGGAGGTCGAATATCTGATCTGTAGACAGTGGATTTCCATCTGCCAAGATTTTTAATTTCGTCTATAGGGTACCCGGCCATTGACAGAGCAGTTGCAGACCCTATGCGAAATGAATGGGCTTTGTATTTAAACGATTCAATTCCAGCGTATTTTAATTACTTTGTCAACATTGCTGAAAACTGAAATCGGGTTAAGGGTGATCCACTATAATGACATAAGAATGAGCCGTCTTTTGTAGGCCTTACTGTGAGGTATTCAGAAACGCTCCTCTAAAATGACATAAGAATGGGCCGTCTTTTGTAGACCTTACTGTGAGGTATTCAGGAACACTCCACTAAAATGACATAAGAATGGACCGTCTTTTGTAGGCCTTACTGTGAGGTATTCAGAAACGCTGTTCTAAAATGACATAAGAATGTGCTGTCTTTTGTAGGCCTTACTGTGAGATATTCAGGAACGCTCCACTGAAATGACATAAGAATGTGCAGTCTTTTGTAGGCCTTACTGTGAGGTATTCAGAAACGCTTTCAACTAGACATATCAAGCCTCCAACCTTTTGAATTTCAATATAGACTCTGTTTCCTTACTGATCAGTTTTTGAAAAGCGTAAAGTTATGGTTAACTTGTCCAAACCTGTTACTATAGACGTTTTCAGAAATCGAATTTTCGCGGGCGACTTGTGACAGGTCGGTGGTTTTCTCCGGGTACTCTGTTTCCTCCACTAATAAAACTGATCGCCATGATATAACTGAAATAGAGTTGGTGATCAGTTTTATTGGTGGAGGAAACCAGAGTAACTGGAGAAAACCACTAACCTTTCGCAAGTCACTGACAAACTGTTTCACATAATGTTGTATTGAGTACTCCTCGCCATGAACAGGGTTAAAACTCACAACTTCAGTGGTGATAGGCACTGATTGCACAATAAGTTGTAAATCAAACTACCATAGGATCATGACCACGACGGTCCCCTACATTTTAGGGAATTCAGTACATATAAATACGTTTTATATAAAATGATCAGAAAGCTGAATTTGTCATGGCTTATATTTTACTTATTATTTAAAAAAAAAGAATTCTATTAAATACCAAAAATATAATTGTATGGGGAAAAGTCCGCAGGTAATTTCCATACCAATTTTATCAACACATGTTCTAGTGTCTCACATCCCTCCATTTTCTCTGAGTTCACCCCCGCTTTTTAGTGGGGTTCGTGTTACTCGATCTTTAGTTTTATATGTATGTTTTGTAGATCGTTTTTTTTGTACTTTTTTCTTTAGGTCATTGTGTTGTCTGTCCTTCTTCGATCTACGGATTCTGATTACCTCCCTTTGGTATCTTCAAACTCTTCTCACATATCAAACTTCTTTTCTCCTCACTGGTAATATAAAACTTAAAGGGGCATTATCTGCCAAATCATCAATTTTCTTTACCCATAAAAACTATCAGATATGATAAATGCCTTAATAAAACGTGTTTCTGTAACTTATAAATGTTATGAAATGTACGCGCATCGGGGAAAAAACATGCAACTGCTCGTGTTTTGAGATCGATCAAGAAATGGGCACCATCTTATTAATTATCGACATTGTTTACGGAGTTTGTCGAATCGTCATTAAATCAGTACAACAATGCACTTATTTCTTATTTTTTGTGAATCTGCTTTTAGTCGGTGTTAATTATGGACAAAGAACCATGCAAGTTGGCAATTAATAAGCGACAAAATACAAATTATTCGTTTTTACCTGTCACTATTAAGGTCAATTGCATACGGAAAAAGCGAGGTCAAAGTATTTGCATGCAAGCAAATAAGTAATCGTTGGTAATTTTCGTTCTCAAAAGGCGGAAGGTGGTTCGATAAGCTGTTTAATGTGAAATATTTACCTTTATTTCATCATTTTAAAGCTATTTAACCAATTTCCAAAGCATATAATTTGTTTGGTCAAAATCGAAGCTAATGCCCCTTTAAAGTATATACATGCATACATAGAATTTAGAAATAATATATATATATATATGTAAAATTAGGTATTTGAGCAAAGTGGATACATTTTGTTTTGTAATTAAGTAGACATAATAAGAAATAAAAGGTTTTAAATGTCAGTGTGTCATGTGAACTGTCATGTGACCAGAAGTGATATGTAGGGGAAAATAACCTTTTATGGATTGATCGCAATTTTTGTTCGCTTCATGAAGAAAAAACCTCAATCAGGTTGTACACAACGTGTAACTAGCGGGTTATTCAAAGGGTGTGGACAACCTGATTGAGGTTATTTCGAATGAACCCAACAAATAATTTCGATCAATCCTTGTAAATTTTTTTTTTTTTTTTGTAATTTGTTTATTTTTAAAGAAAA
>MJUT01008591.1:50763-62554 GCA_002080005.1 Gigantidas platifrons
TAAGAAATTGATGGTTGTCTTTTCTATTTTAATACAATATTTCAGGTATTTTATACCACCATTTATACTGGGTTTATCACCCAAACATCTACATTTATATAAATAATACTTTAAAATGAAAATGACTTGGTTAATAGTGTTATCTGGATCTAAAGGATTTGTTATACCCAAAATAATATTAGGTGCATTTATGTACTGCATGTTCAAACCACAACTTTCTAGGATATTTACTAATGAAAACCAAATTTTTTTTGTGTAAGTGCATTCCCAAAATAGATGCAATAAACTCTCTTTAGTTTCTGTACAGAAGGTGCATAGTTCTGTTTCCTATAAGCCACACTTGAACAGAAAAGAGTTTGTAGTAGTAATTCTATGGGAAAGTTTGAACTGAAAGTTTTGAAGCTTAGTATTTCTTGTAGTCCTAAAAGGGGAAGAATAAATATACCCCCAATCATCTATTTGTATTCCTAATTCTTGGGCCCATTTGTTTTGTGACCTTAAAGGACTTTCTTTTATGTTTTCTAAATACAATTTATAAAAAATATTTGCATGTTTTTTTATCACTTTTTCATCTGTCAGCAATGCCATTTTTAATATCATGCAGCCTCCCATACTCTGAAATAAGGTTTTTCCATCTCTTTGGGACTGCACCCACAATACCATAATATTCTAGAAAGTTTTTACTTATCATATATTTGTTTTGAAATTCCTGATATGACAAAAACTGTTTATCTTCAGAAATACTATGATTAATAAAAAAAAACACCATTATAACAATATTTTTCAATAATAAAAAAAAAATACCATTTCTTTTAATATTAAAATTAAGCCAAATGGGTTGACCCAAGATGTTAATAATATATTTTTCCTCTTCGTCTTTTAAGGTCAACAGTTCTGACAAATTAAGCAGAATATCTCTCCAAAATGGATTTAACTTTTCGGAAATACTAACCAATCCCTCTTTTTTTAAGTACAATATCTTATCTCCCCCATATTTTTCTATATGAGTTAGCAATACAATTTTCCAAGGGGACATATTCATGGGTTCAAGAAGTTTATGAAGCCAAGACATTTTTAGTGCCTTACAGAAAGATTCAATTTGTGGCAATTTTAACCCCCCTTCTTCATAGTTGTTTATAATAACATTTCTTTTAATTTTGTCAGGTTTCCCATCCCATAAGAATTTATAGAAAATGGCTTGTATTTCTTTCGTAACTTGAACAGGAGGGTTTGGTAATACTGTGAGAATCTGCACCAAAATCGGGAGGGCTAATGTTTTTATAACTGTTATTTGGCCAACATAGGTTAAATCCCTGTATGCCCATGAGCTTAAGATATTCTTTACTTTTTTAATTTTTTCATCAAAAAAGTTTTGTCTTCTTTATAAAGATTGAAATGAATTCCCAAGAGTTTAAATTTTCCAGAAGTATTCCAAGCTAAATGTTTTTCTGGTAACAATTGTTTATCACTACCTAATCTTGAGCCAACCCATATGGCCTCAGTTTTAGCGAGGTTTACTCGCAGTCCAGCACAAACAGAGAAGCAGTCGAATATATCCAAGGCTTGTTCAAGAGAATTTTTATCATCACCTAATATCAATGCGGGGTCATCTGCATATTGACTAAGTAGATATTGAAAACCATGTATTGTCACACCAGACACCAGAGGATCACTCAGAAGTTCCAACACAAGGATGAAAAGGTACGAAGATAAAGGATCACCTTGTCGGTCCCTTTCTAGTAAGAAACATTCTGATAAATGACCATTATTAATTACAGCACTAGAAATATCTGTGTAAAAAGATTTGATCTATTTACGAAATGTTGGACCAAAGCCATAAAATTCAAGCGTTTTTTCAATAAAAGGCCATTCAACAGTATCAAAGGCCTTTTCAAAATCAACTAACATTAATAAACCAGGGATATCTTCTTCTTCTAATTTATCCATCAAATCTGAGATTATTCTAACACATTCACCAATATATCTCCCTCTTAAGAAACCTTTTTGTGTCTGACTGATAATATTTTGTAAAATAGGCTTCAGTCTGTTTGCTATACATGAAGAAGCTAATCCTTGTAAATTAATTAAAACTTTTTTTGCTATGATATTGAAAAATATATTTATTTTTTCAAAATAAGGCAAAAAATCGGAAATCAATTTAAATTACCCCAACTGTGCCTCATTGAAAGAAAATCACCTGATGACAACGGCACGCTACGCCTTTAGAACGACGTCTATTTTTAGATTCCGTACATTTTAGGAATATTTGAAATTGTTGAACAGATTATATGATATAACCTGGTTTGGGTCAGTTTACGCTTAATAAACCGCGAAGCGTTTTATGAAAAGCGTAAACTGACCCAAACCAACTCATACAAGGATAACCTGTTCAACAATTTCAAATATTCCTTATAATTAAATTTTTACAACAAAATTTAATGATTCCTTGATTATTTCGTGTGCCTATTTGAATTTGTCGTTGGCGGATGAACACGTTGGTGACCTTCACAATACCAACCCAGGTTATCGAGTATAACCACAATTTTCTCCTGGCGGATTAGCCAATCAGATTGCAGTATTCAAATCAAATTAAATTATTGACAAATAACCTAAACATTTTAAACCAATCAAAACACGTATAAAATGACATGTGACTCTTAAATTAATGTATTTCTTATTGTATGGAGTACATAGTGATAACATTTTATATAAAATCACAAAAAAACATACATTTGTGATTGATCCTACTGTACATGTTTTTTTTCTGAATGAATGCATAATTCTAATACATATATATATATATTAGAATTTAATATTCGTTAGACAAATTATATATAAAATTCAAAAAACAATTGTCACTTTTTCAATGGTAATATTTTTGTGGAGATTGCTCAGACCTTTTTCTAACATGTATCTCTCATATTTCATGCCTTCCCTTCCCGCTGGTACATGTATGTAATACAATAGATAACACATATACAAGAATATAAGGAATTAAAAAAAAAACATCAATATAAAAATAAGTATTTGAAGAAATTTCTTACATATATTACAAAAAAACAGGACAGGTACATGTACATTTTTAAGAAATCTTAGCACAATTGTAAAAAATCAGTTTATTATGTAGCATAGTACTAAAAACAAATTATTACTTATCACAATAGTAAAAATTGTTCATTATTTAGCACTTTCTATAGCAAGAACAATTTATGAGTTAGTACAATAGTATACACTAGTTGACTAGGTATGAGGATAATAGTATTTTTATTGTCCCCAAGGTATCAACTATTGTTCGAGGCAATGCTGAGAACAATAGTTGGTTCAAAGGGGGACAACAAAAGTGTTATAACCCAAATATCAAATCTATAAGTGTTTTATTATACTCAACAACTGTACTTTTATGTGTAATTCAAAATTCTAAATTGTAGGTCCCTTTTTGATGGATTTCTAGTCTACTTTTTAAAAATAACACATTTTCATATGTGTGCATTTGAAGAAGAAATTAATAAAAACAAAATTGATTTAGTTCGTTCTTTTTATATGGATATTGACACTTGTCCTTTATTAGAGGCTGATAGGATCATTCCATTTTATACAAATTCTTTAAAGCAGTCTTTTTTCAAAATATCAATCATCATCTTCGAGCGCAACAAACCTGCTTCCTTCTGCCATTGTTTACTTGTCGTCTGCCGTCTTGGTAGTTGAGTTGCACAATGAAAAAGTCTGAGGACTTGCATGACATCATTTAATTTAAACCAATGATATGACTGATTTGGAAAAGTCTGAGAAATGTGATTGCTGAAATTACCACAGGGTGGAAAAGTCCTAAAACTATAATTGACAGGCACCGGGGAAATTGTCATGCAGTTGATTTTAGGATGCACTAGCAAAACTACTGTCATGTTTTTATAAAGGAAAAAAAGATACAGAAGTATAATAATAAAAACAATTCATTGCTTAGCACAATAGTAAAAATAGTTAATTACTTAGCACAATAGTAAAAATAGTTCATTACTTAGCACAATAGTAAAAATAGTTCATTACCTAATTTTTTTGTAGCACAATAGTAAAAAAAGGTTCATTTCTTAGCACACTAGTAAAAATAGTTCATTACTTAGCACAATAGTAAAAACAATTCATTACTTAGTACAATAGTATACACTTATTTCCTAAATAGGAGGGTAATAGCACTTTTATTGTCCCCAAGGTACGAATTATTGTCCACGGCAACTTGTACTAAAACGTTTTATAACTATGAGACCCAGGTTGTATGCATCAAGTACACCTTACCATTAGCAAGAATATAACACACAGCTTTAGTTGAGGTTAGGGTTAGGTTTATAGTGCTTAACACCACTTTCAACAATATTTCAGTTATATCGTAGCGTTCAGTTTTAATGGTGGAGGAAACAGGAGTACCAAGAGAAAATAACGTACCTACCGCAAGTCACTGACCAACTTTATCACATAATGTTACACCTCACCATGAAAGGGATTCAAACTAACAACTTTAGTGGTGATATGCTCTCATATTACATATGTAGAAGTAGATCCAACCAGCATATGATTACGGCTGCATAAGTTGCCTGAATGAAGAATTTTCCAAATAGACCCAATATGCACGCTCCCTCTAAAAAATAGGATGCAGATCGTCTGTTGTTAAAGTAGACTATGCGTTTTCCTTATAACGATTCACATTGTCTAATAACTAATTCTTGGGAGCTTATAGGAAGCTTTTCCTTGCCGAAATATGAATTGAACCTCTTTTAAGTGGCCACCTGTCTGAAATGTCCACTTTTTCTTTGTCTCTGTATATGAATAATATATATTATTATACCTCAGTTGTAATTTTCTATACAAAAATCAGCTCGATAGTTTTACTATTTTTCCAGGCTTATGTCGAGAAGTTTACTTCACAGGTCAATAGTTTCCAACTATTTGACCGACACTGTCACATTGTTTCGCGGAATTTTAATGCCGTGTCCAGATTGGTTACTTGGCTTTACTATTACATTCGGAACTAATCTGCTTTCGTAAAATTCGAGAGACACTACAAGTGTGCAGACGTTTCGAATATGACAGGTAGATTTGTGTCCCTCACAGATGATGATTTAGCCAGAGCAAATTTTACAATAAGTATTCTATATAAATTGTGTGTTGTTAATAATAATTACTTTGAGTCTTATAAATAACCGCTGTATTTATTTCATCTTTTCGATAAGATGAACGAGAATTTAAATTTTTATTTAAACGAAGAGAAGTTACACACACATACACACCCATAGACGAGTTTTAATTTGTAAATAACAAGGATGCTTTATTTAGACATATTACATTAAATATAAGTCGTTGTCGTTCACTGCATTCACTGGGTTCGAAAATTTGTAGATGTCTTAGATTGAGAGGGTCGTATGGAAAACCATCCAGAAATATTATTGTAACATTTTAATACATTATTTTACAATTATTTATTCATAAACAAATTTGTTGTTTGTAGGAGGGATCATGTCTTATTTGTATTTGTTTTTGTATAGTGGTGTCCAACACATATTGTGTTGTGTTTTTGTTGTTTTTTTTCTTCGTCTTGTGTGACCTGCGTTGTCAGTTTCTCTTTCGGTATAATAAAACACTTATTAACTAGATATTCGGGGAATAGTAAGTTTATTGACCCCTTGATACCAACTATTGCCCTTGGCTTCACCTCGGGCAATAGTTGATATATCTGGGTCAATAATCTTACTATTCCCCTCATACCCAGTCAATAAGTATAATTTTTTTATCGTCAGTATACACCTATTTACTGGCTATGAGGACAATAGCAATTTTATTGTCCCCAGAGACACCAACTATTTCCCGACGCGAAGTGGAGGGAAATAGTTGGTGTCGAGGGGGACAATAAACTTGCTATTGTCCGAATAGCCAGTAAATAAGTGTTTTATTATACCAAAGGCAATCTAGGAAATCTGAGAAAATATGGCTATTAAAAAGACACAAATAGAAGTTCTTAATAGTAATATACAGAAAAAATATGAACAATAAACATGTTTTAACAACAATTCTAACCAGTTTAAAGAATTGATCAACAAGATTAAACTCAATTAAAGTCACTGTTCATTGTCAATAAAATATATTACTGATGCCATTTTATCGTCTGGTAAACAAATAATCGTATCTCTCGTGCATGTAGGTGCATGTATACTAAAACACGAAAGATTCGAACCATAAAAGGGCGGGAAAACGTATGCTGTTTGAACTGAATAGTCATCAAGACTATTTCCCTTGGAATAATAGTCATGATCAGTCATCAAAACTATTTAAACAAAATCAGCAATTGGATTTTTAAGTGCAAAATAGTAATTTTATCTGCATTTAATTTTATATAGAAAATATATACTGAGGTATAATAATATACACCTATTTACTGGCTATGAGGACAATAAACTTGTTATTGCCCGAATAGCCAGTAAATAAGTGTTTTATTATACCAAAGGCAATCTAGGAAATCTGAGAAAATATGGCTATTACAAAGACAAAAATAGAAGTTCTTAATAGTAATATTAAGAAAAAATATCAACAATAAACATGGTTTAACAACAATTCTAACCAGTTTAAAGAAAGCAAATCGACCTGCTTCAGCAGATGCCATTTTATCGTCTGGTAAACAAATAATCGTATCTCTCGAGCATGTAGGTGCATGTATGTTAAAATACGAAAGATCCGAACCATAAAAGCGCGGGAAAACGTATGCTGCTTGAATTGAACTATTTTCCTAGGGAAATAGTCATCGAGACTATTTCCCTAGTGATAATAGTCATGACCAGTCATCAAAACTATTTAAACAAAATCAGCAATTGGATTTTTATGTACAAAATAGTAATATTATCTGCATTTAATTTTATATAGAAAATATATACTGAGGTATAATATTAATAAATAATTTTTACATGCCTATATACATGAATAATAGTCCTCAAGCTAACGAAATTAAGATTTTTGCATAATCTCCAGTTTATCAAGCACATTCTCTGCTGTTGGGCGTTCTACGATATCAGAATCCCAACAATGCTTTATCAGGAACTGTAGAATATGATGTGGTTTATATTTATTTTCAAAGTCTGGTCTTGTACCAGTGATAATCAACTGACTTAGTTGATTAAAGTTTTTCGCAATGGGTATATGATCTCCCGATTCATCTATTTTTTTATGAGTATACCCTGGACGAGCATACCACATCTCCCAAAGAATTATCCCAACACTAAATATATCGGCCTGCATTCCATAAACTTTCCCTTTGAGAACCTCTGGTGCCATTGTTGTAGGAGTACCAGTAACTGTTCCCAGGATGTCTTCTTCTTGTTTTGCAAGTCCGACATCTGCAATTTTGGCTGTCCCATTTTTCACCTATGGTAAAAGGAATAGTTATAAATATAGATTATTACATGGCATTTTTCATATCATACCCTTTATCAGCCCTAGGTCATGATATCCGCCCGAGAGCCGATCGGTATCAGGTCTTGCTTGTTGGATGAGCCAACCACATCACAACTCATAGTGATATTGGTTCACACAACATGCTTGACCTGATACAAAGTCTTGTACCAACATCCTATGTATGTAATGGCTATTTATTACAATAATAATACATCATTTATCTATATAATGATTAGCATGCTTGCCTCTAGTGCGGTATATCATGGGTTCGACCCACGGGCGGGTCAAATCAATGACAATAAACTTGGTACTTGCTGTATCTCCGCTAAGCACACAGCATTAAAGGAGTATAAGCAAAGACTTTGTTGGATCCCTTTATAGTGCTAGCTCACAGAAACAATAGTCCATTTGGAGACATTATCCTGATTCCGAGCTAAAGTGTCTTTGCTCTTACTCCTTAAAACAGCCTGCTTAGCTTGCAAATGGGGGTAATCAAGAGGTCTATGGTAAAAAAAAGGGCTGTCATGGCCATGGTCGTATGGTAGTTGGTTTTACAACTACCTATGCAATCAATGCCTCTCACCACTGATGTTGTGAGTTTTGAATCTCGAACAGGGCGAGGTGTACAACATTATGTGATAAAGTTTGTCAGTGACTTGCGATGGGTCTGTGGTTTTCTCCAGATCCTCCGGTTTCCTCCATCAATAAAACTGATCGTCACGATGTAACTGATATATTGTTGAAAGTGGCGTGAAACACCATAAAACAACCAAACTTTGGTAAAAAAAAAAGACCAATAAGAGCTACTGTCCTACAGCTACAAATACATTATTTAAGTTGAATTTTCAAAACGTACATTATGACAGCTACCAAAGCCTGGGGATTTTCTAACATATTAACAAAGTACCCCGGTAATGTAAAGATGATCATACCAAAATGTTAGCAAGTTTAAGATCTCTATGAACGAATCCCATGCCATGAACATGAACAAGGCCTCTCAACACACCACACATCATATGTAGATAAAACTCCCAGGAGTCCTTGCATTCACTGATCTCTTTGAACAAGTAGCAAGGTGGAGAAATTTTCTTATTGAATACAATGTTGTCAAGACTGTCATCACAAAATTCCATGTATATTTGTAAAAACTTCTTGCTCTGACTTCCAAGCTTGTACGATACACCATATAGTTCCACTATGTTTGGATGATGGAGTTTTCTATATTAAAATGAAATAAGGATAAAATTGTTGCTAAGACTGCCAATCAGAACACAATAATTACATTACTTTTCATTGAAATGTTACAATATGATTGGTTATGAAGTGGTCACATGATTATAAAAGATATGTTTTACATCCCAATACAACTCAAACCGAAACTTGCACGTGCCTACATGACGACGTCAGATGTAAACAATCAATGGCGTAGTAATTTCCAACAGCAAATAATCTAACACAAATAAAATTCACAACGAAAAATTCAACTATACATTTTTGTATTAAATTTTGGCGTGATTTAAATGTAATTATAAGAATTGAATGCATTTTTTTGTACTTATATAAGCATGTAAAAGCGTGGACAGAAGCATATTTTTTGTATGAAGCGCTAGCTAACTTTTAACAATATTTCAGTTATATCGTGGCGGTCAGGTTTATTGGTGGAGGAAACCGGCGTACACGGAAAAAACCACTGTTGCAAGTCACCAACAAACAAATCAAATATCACATGATATGGTACTCGATACAGTATTATGTGATCAAAGTTTGTCAGTGATTTACGGCAGTTCAGTGATTTCTACGGGTACTCCACCAATAACACTGATCGCTAAGATAAAACTGAAATATTGTTGAAAGTGGCATTAAACACCATAACCCTAATCAAAATCCTACAATATCTGAAATGAAATAAGAAAGTGTAGTACAACTTATTTTTTTATAGGGAGAGGAGGGTTGGTCATGGTGTACACAATGAAAATTCCATCTTACACTGCAGTACATCAAATTAAAAATGTAGGTAGTGCGAGTTCTGCTATCCTAACAGTAATTTCTTAGCCTTTTCCAAAATTAAATGAAATATTGTTTTAAATTTCTTTATTCACAAATTACTCTGATACACAAGTCATAGGGCCGGGCCGTCGTGGCCATGTTGTGAGTTCGAATATCGATCAGGGTGAGGTGTTCAACATTATGTGATAAAGTTTGTCAGTGACTTTCGACAGGTCGGTGGTTTTTTTCCAGGTCCTCTGGTTTCCTCCACCAATAAAACTGGCCGCCACGATATAACTGAAATATTGTTGAAAGTGGCATCAAACACCATGGAACAAATAAACCTACCAAATCACCCATAACTAAATATTCAAAATGTAGGTGTTGATCTGGCATATTGACATTCCTTTTTTTTAACCTTTACCAAAACGAAATTAAATATTGTTTAAAGTGTACTAATTACATAGAGATCATAAACTTAACTTTTATTTACCTCAAATTTTGGACTTCAGTAAATTGGATATAAGACTGGATATTTTCTAATGGTTTTCTAAGAGTTTTAACAGCAGCTTTTATCCATTCTCCATTTATTAGAATCTCGGCTGTATGGACATCAGACAAATTTCCTTTTCCTATCTCTTGTCTCCTTTCTCCCTCTCTAATCTCATTGTGAGAAAGTCTGTATCCAGAAAAGTAGTCCATGTAAATGAGTAGTAATTTGCCCAGCATGTACTTGCAGGAGGTTTCAAGTGGCTGATATTGTTTCCTTATCTCACAAGAGGAGCGAATATCATTATTGATATTGTCAATAAACTTTTCGTCAGCTGCGATCTGGTTTGGAATAACATTTTCACAAACAAACTTAACTTTCATATTGAAATCATTTAAGTAGGTATCCTCCATTAATTTATAGATCGTATTCTGGCTATATTTGTCCAAAACCATATCACTCCAATCCATCAAATACTTCAATTTGTTAGACTTGTAATCACTCGTTTTCTTTGTTTGTTGTACTAATTTTTTTACCCAGAATGCAACTCCAAAAGGAAGTGTTATTAGGCCTGCTCCAATAACAAGAGGAAGCCATAGAGGGGAGGTAACTGCTAGTATAATTTTGTCATGTTTAGTAAACAGTGGATCATGACTGGCTGGATTTGGTTCACTAAAATAATGCAGATGTTCATCCAATGGCATCCTTATATCAAGTAATATTTCGTTGATCTCGTCACGCTGTGCATCAATTAGTTTACATTCTGTCTTGAATAAATCGGACACTTTTTGTGTTATGTTGTTTACATCATTTGTGTTACACCATTCCCGAATCTCCTCGTTAATTCTTTTAATGATCATTTCTTTAGCTTTGTATTCAATCACTTCAATGTCAGCCCCTTTAGGTAATTCTGGTATTGACCAGAGGAAAATTCTTCCTTTAGTTTCTTTAGAATTCAGATGTTCATTCAGTTGGATTGATATTTCTAAACAATGTTCTTTAGCTTTTTCTTTAACATCTAACATGACCTGTAAATTATATAAAATATAAGAAAACAAACAAACAAAAATGCATTATGGGTAAACGTCATAACACAAGCAAAAATGTGTTATGGGTAAACATCATTTTCATTATTTATTTGTTTGTTACCTTGAGTTTTAAAGGATACTGATTAAACATACTTTGGACAGAAGTTCAATCATTGAATTAGTCTGGTAAATGCATCTTATTACCGGTAGTAATAATAATTTTCGAACTATATCAGTTTGCTAATGTACCAGAAATATGTTAATAGCCAGGCCATTCAGGGGTTAGGGTTATGGTGTTTAACGCCACTTTCAACAATATTTCAGCTATATCGTGGCAATCAGTTTTATTGTTGGAGGAAACCAAAGAAAACCACAGACCTGTCGCAACTCACTGACAAACTTAATCACATAATGTTGTATCGAGTACACCTCGCATAAGCGGTACTCGAACTCACGACCTTAGCGGTTATAGGCACTGATTGAACAGGTAGTTGTAAATCCTAACTATCATACGATCATTGGTGTGACCGCCCAATAATAATACATTAATTCTGATCTACTTATATATAACGGTAGCCAAAGGAGAAGTATAATTATAATGCAATTATAATGTAACGCGTATTTTCATTGGCCATCGAGGGCCGTCAAATCTGCAGTTGACAGGCCTGAAGGAATGGTATATTCCTACGCCGAATGCACTTGTTTGTAAACAATATGGCTAACCCAGATATTTCCGACTATGAATTTGACGACCTATTTATAGGAGATAACTGTATTGTTTTTGAAAATTTCACGGCATCAATTGGAGATTTGATTGTCGCAAATCGAGTTTACTGTCCATTCTAATGCAATACTG
>MJUT01008601.1:0-38723 GCA_002080005.1 Gigantidas platifrons
TGTGTATACTAGTATCATTTGTCTATTATCAGCATGCTACGTGTTTTCGCCATTACATTCCCGACAAGTTACTCACTTGTTAAATAACAATCATTCAATCTCACTTAGACATCTAACGTATTGTACACGACAGTAAATAACATTTACAGATACGATCAAAGTCAACAATTTAGAAAACCAAATAATTTAAAAGTTTTCGGAGCAAGAAAACCAAACGTAATAAACAGGATAACCGAAATCAGCTAAAGTTACCAACGTCTGAAGAAGACGAACCTTTTTTTGTGTTATAATTATTACATTATTCAGTTACTGTAATTTTCATCAATAAACGTATTTACCCATTCATGTGATAATTTAAATGTCTACTAATATTAGTATATATCATATAAGCTGTATTGTTATTAATTCTGATCTATCTCATTAAATATTAACTTAGATTCTCTTTCGACTCACTTTCACTCACTTTCTACATGGGGGAGATTTGAATGTACGCTATAACGTAGGAGGTCGGTCCTCCAATCTGGGAGTCATTTCGCCACGCCCATATGTTGTTGTCAAACTCTCAAACAAAGTTTCACAATGTGTGAAAATAACGTAGGATACATAAACGCTAGAGAAAACCGAAGGGAAAATCAAGAATGGACAATCGAGAGACACTGTCATCATTGACTACACAAAACACCAGACGAGGATAACAAACCAAAAATCGAAGGACACATCAAGAATGGACAATCCCGAGACACTGTTAACATTGACTACACAAAACAACAGATGAACACAAACAAACCAAAAACCGAAGGACAAATCAAGAATGGACAATCCATAGACACTGTCAACAGTGGACACACAGGACACAGGACAAATAAACGTTAGAGGAAACCGAAGGGAATATTAAGAATGGACAATCCAGAGACACTGTCAACATTGGACACACAAGACACAGGACAAATGAACGTTAGAGGAAACGAAGGGAAAATTAAGAATGGATAATCCAGAGACACTGTCAACATTGGACACAAAAGACACAGGACAAATACACGTTAGAGAAAACCGAAGGGAAAATCAAGAATGGACAATCCAGAGACAATGTCAACATTGGACACACAAGACACAGGACAAATTAACGTTAGAGGAAACCGAAGGGAAAATTAAGAATGGACAATCCAGAGACACTGTCAACATTGGACACAAAAGACACAGGACAAATACACGTTAGAGAAAACCGAAGGGAAAATCAAGAATGGACAATCTAGAGACACTGTCAACATTGGACACACAAGACACAGGACGAAGAAACCCTAGAGAAAACCGAAAGGAAAATCAAGAATGGACAATCCAGAGACACTGTAAACATTGGACACACAAGACACAGGACAAATACACGTTAGAGAAAACCGAAGGGAAAATCAAGAATGGACAATCTAGAGACACTGTCAACATTGGACACACAAGACACAGGACAAATAAACGTTAGAGAAAACCGAAGGAGAAATCAAGAATGGACAATCTAGAGCCACTTTCAACATTGGTTACACAAGACAACAGACGAAAACAAACAAACCAGAAAATACACAACACGTAAAAATAAGCAACTGCGCAACACGGACCCCACCAAAAAGACGGGGTGAACTCAGGTGCTCCCGAAGGGCAGACAGTTTATGGACCTTATACGACACCTACCGTGTTACTTGTGTAGTCAATACATGTCGGAAACCATATCAAACGGAGTTACATTTACCAACAACGACCTTTATTTAGTTATTTCAAATAGGTAGCCAAGAAAATCATAATTCAAAATTGTGGAAAGTGGCTCAAACCAAAATAAGAAAAGTTTAAAATGCCAACAGACAATACAAATAATATAAATAGGACAAAAGGACAAACAACGATCTACAAAACTACACACAAACCTAAAGATCAAGTAAAGGGAACTCCACTAAAAAGCGTATTAAACTCATTGCTCCGGAAGAGACAACAGTTCATCTTCTACATGTTGACCCATCGTGTTACTCTTTTTACAATCCCGGTGACAAGTTATAAATGAGGAAGAAACTGAATTGTGATTACAACAAACGGAACACAAACATTGTCTTCTGACAAAGACATTCGTAGCTGTTAACAAAGTCATAGTGGTTACCATTAAACATTCAACGTGATGACTTCAATTTAATTAAATTCAGTAGCTTCATTGTTAACAGCAACTCTCTATCAATGACATCATGATAGGAGGAAAAACCTCTAGAATATCGGGCCATCTGAGAGATATATACTCCATACGCAAGTGCAGCTGGAATGTTGTTGCATATGAATGGAAACCTTACAAATAGAAAATGCGTAAATTGCCTTTCTTGACTATCATTTTGAGGGGTAATTGAAGGAATGAGAGGACCGTGCTGTATGCATGTTATCATCTATATCAAACTCAAAAGGATTATTATGACCAAACTTAGACGAATTTAGTGAAAGGACACCATCTATATAGCGCAACTTGAAATTAAAGGATTGGGATAGCTTCTTTTCATTTTTCTCCTACTAATAAAGGAGCAGGTTGGTATTATAGGAATACCGATTGTCTGTGGAAAAATACGGCCACCAAACTTAACAAGCAAAGTGTCAATCAAAAACTCTAGCAGCAGTGTCATATAACTTTTTGGTAGGATCAGCTTTAATAAAGTTTGTTCTTACAAAATAAAGTTTATCCTTTCCAAAGAAAAGCTATTTGTATTTACGATGTTCATTCTTTTTTAGGAAACACAGTTGTACAAATATCTTTCAATCTGTCTTTTAGTTGCGTAGAGAACTCAAATGATTAATGCTACATTTACACGTCTATAATAAATGTTTGACATTTATTTATGATAAAGTAACCATGTTTATACTCTTATTGTATATATCTTACTTATATCAATAAATTTGCTGAAACAACTAAATAATGATATTCTACCACAGTAGATGTTTTGCTATATATTGTTGAATTTATGTGGTATTTAATATAAATATAATATAACTTATCTCGAATGAATTTATTTATTTATTTATTTATTTATTTGAGGAATGATTTCATTGTCGAAGATGCATATCGTAACATATTTATCCTGTTATGTGATGTGTACATGTAGGCGTACGTAGCGGTCTTTTCTATTTCGAAATGTCATACTAGTAACGTAAAAATGGTCAAGTGGGACATCGGATTAGACATGATGTTTTCTCTATATATTTTTTATTCAAGAATGCATCACAAATATGCATATACTGAAATGGAGATAAATATTTGTACTTTTTATATGCTGCAAAAAAATAATAAAAAATAATGTTTGATATGATTTTTCTACCGACGATAATACTTGTGAAACGCAGCAACGTTACTTTTTTTTATCAAGGAGCAGCTCTGATGGACTTCGATATTCAAATAATGCGCAAAACGGAAATCCATTTTCGTTTGTATTTCTTATAGTATGAAAAAGTACAAGATATGTAAATTATTTTTATATAACAACATTATGCTTTTAAAACTTTTCTTATTAGTAATGTTTGCCCTTAAGTTTGATAAAACGTTAATTTTTGTTACATTAACAGGGACATACCTTAGACATCATCTGAATCTCATGTTGTCCAATTCCACTCGATTTTCAAGGAAAAACAGATATTACGTTATACGGGTTTTATTACGTTTTAAATTACGAAAAAAATCGGTCGAATTCGCAGAAAATTCATATCAATCATTTTTATCAAACATCACCAGTTAAAATGTAACGCGGAAGAAAACAAGCGCAACACTTTTGGGGGTTTTGGGCAATCATTTTCCATAAATAGTATCAGTATACAACAAAATGCTTCTGATGGTTAAAAAGGGTATAAGGAACGCTTTATTTTGGTATATAATATGTAGGTATCCATTTATTATTGATACTTCAACAAGCTCATAAAATTTATAAATCGTGTTTTGTCCGAAGTAACACCAGTATTTCGCGACGTCTCAAAGCAAATCTATTCGTCAGAAACTCACAGCTAAATGATCTTCGAATGTTCTTCATTAACTACCCACGGTCAATTATGATAGTCAAGAGTTCGTGTGAAAATACTTTGATCAAGCGCAACTGACTGTCTTTATGAGTAATCAAACCACAGCTTTTAAATGTATCTAAATTCAGAAACGAATTCAATACAAAGTAGAGCTTTTCCACCTTCAAAAAGGATATTAAAAATATCAACTGATGATTTTGATTGCGAAATATTAATAGCGAGATTTCTCTGCCAGTTGACCCATGGGTGGTGAGTGGAAAGTAATCGCAGCATGATCAGCTGTAGGCTACCGACGATGAGTAAAATTGGACGATACAAACGTTGTATTCGTATTCTACACAGTTACTCAATGTTTATATTTTGGGTGAGTTTTTTACTCGTGCTCGGAAGTTTTATTACCGCCGGCTCCTTCATCTTGATTGGTCATCTGTCATTAAACAACAATTTATGAATCTATTATTTTGTTCAGATATATTAAATGCGAATAATGATAATAATTGAAAATGTTATTATATGATAAAAACCCTTTTTGGCAGGCGTTCATGCATGTGTACACGGTGCCGATGCACTCTTAAACTGACTAAACGTCCGATGGAGTGAGTGCATCGGTACCGTGGACGCATGCATTAACGTCTGAAAAGAAGCGTTTAATCCTGATGATTCTTCAATGCAATACTGAACATAAAAATATATTATTGCATATCCCTGGTCTAAAAAACACACAAATTAAAATTCCGCTAAATGTTGTTGACGACGTTGGTACATTAACAACATGACGTCATATGAAGACTTCCAGCTTAAAACGTCAAGACCAGACGTCATTATGCTTCGTATCAGACGTTATTATGCCTCGTGTACGCTTCAATTTTGATAACATTTAACTAAAAGATGGTTACAAGGTAGGTATTTTAATTATTTTGTGTTTTGTTGTAAATATGGGTTTCAATCTGACACTATCGTATTTACGTCGTTGGTGGCCATATTGTTTGTGCTGGTTATGCAAAAAAAGGTTTATCGAGTTATGAACGGATCACAAACAAAGAGGTGACAGTGCTCTTGTCCAATCAAAATGCACCAAAACGATATACATTAATTCTATAAGAATTGTATTGCAATTACATGATGCATGCCAACGCCATTCAATATTCATGTATTAAAACATCGTAATACATATACGTACCTCAAACTGTATGTTCCAATCAGCTGACCAACATCAGAGTCACTTGTTGACCTGGGGTTGTATTTTACAGAGGGAAATGCTGGCAATGGTAACACTGACAGCTTCGAAATTTCATCATTTAACTTCTGCAGATGTTGAATGGTAGAAGAGTCATCCCTGGATTGCCGTATTTTCTCTTCCCTCTTTTCGATCTCCTTTGCTTTCTCCAACTGATGTTTGCAGTCCGAAAACATCTTGGTATGCGGTTCTTTTTCATTAGTTGCTTTCTCTTTCAATGTCGCGATCATCTTCTCAATATGGTGGTCAACCATTGCTTTTATCTTTGTCCCTTCTTCTTTTAGTTCCTTTATAATAGATGTAACACTGAGGTCAAATGTAGTAAGACCTTTTTCTAACTTCTGTTGGGTTGTTTGGATTACATCCAGTTTCGTTTCTATTTCCTTGCTGAAGGTTGTTCTAAGGCTACAAATAGACTCCTTCATATTGGACACTTTATGGCCGTTGTGCTTTCCAGTGACACATTGCATGCAAATAGAAACCTTGCATTTGTCACAAAGAAAAACAAAATCTTCTTTGTGTTCTTCACATCTCAATTTTACTTCCGGGACGACATTTTCACCACTTTGAAACTCGTGATTTTTTGTTCCTTTCATCCTCTTATGTAACGATTTACAGTTCATGCAAAACAATTGTTCACAGTCTATACACAATTCTGTTCCCGGTCCCCCCATGCAAATATCGCATGGTTTTGATACTGACTGAGCCATAATAGTGTATTAAACAGGTTAAATGTTATCTATCGAATGACGAGAACTTTAAAAGTCTAACGTATTCGGATATGGATATGTAAAGATACGGTTGGACTTGGGATTTTGATTTGTATATACATTGTTGTCTTGTCATTTGTAATATCATTTTGTTATGTTTACTACTTTGAGTTTTGATTTATTAAATACATGTTTATTGTTTTGTGATTTCAATTGATTATTCTTTTGTCCTTATTTCCTATTGACCATTGTACTATCTGTCATTTTCTGATTTACCACTTCTGGTATCCCCCTTGGTATCTTCTATATTTTAATGCAAATCTCCAACACACAATTTTATGAAATAAAACACAAAACTGTGTATCTTATTATATTTTAAATAGTATGTAACGTGCTTAAAGTGATATTAAATTTCTTTTGTAAAATTCCAACACACAATTTTATGTAATCAGCAACTGTGTATATAATTATAGTTTAAATAGTATGTAAAGGGCTTAACGTGATATCAAACTTCATATTTATTATGTATGTTTCTTTGATAGAGTCACAGTGGTTTAAATAAATGATAATTAACTAATGCAATTATATTGTTTTCCTTTCATTAAGCTTCCTTAAAAATACATAATGTGTTGATAATACTGGCATATATGTGTTTGAAGATAATTGAATATATATGTATCTCCTAAAGATGAAATAATACTAACGATAGCTATTTTAAAATAGACATTTGACGTTAAAAGGTTGCTTTCATTTTTTGGGTATGTCTTTTTTATTTGTTTCTTTTATTTTGCGTTAAACTAAATTCAAAAGATTTATTATCTAGTCATATATGGTTTGTACTTGTGAAATATTTTAGCTGCAATTTAACATTTTTAAAATGTCATTTTAAATGCACCCTCTTTGCAAAATATATTCAAATATGACATCGCCATGAACCCATTATTGTAAAGTTTTACACTTGAAATCAGCACCAGTGATATGCGAGATGTGAGCTGAAATGTTTCCCGGCATCATATACGTATACTCAACTGTTTAATATTGATCTCAGTCTTTATAATTTATGACATTACACTCGGTCGTGTACAATAATTATGACAATGTCCCAAACGACCGATTCAATGGAAGTTAATGAACGTCTTCTCATGTCATGGTCCGCCAATCTGTAACATATCAAGTGTATTTGATTTACATGGAAATAGGTGCATCCCATCATTTTAAATTCTTGCATACTACATCGAAGTTTACATTCTGTAAATAAACAAATTGTCTTAGAATGTGCATCACATAACAAATCAAAATGTTTGTTCTTTCCGTCGATTTGTCTGGAAATAATGTCCATAGGCAGTTGACGCTGCCTGACGAGGTTGCAGAATCCATCTAAGACATGTTTCCTGCACGATTTAATCAAACCCGGCATATGAACATTTATTACGCGGGGCAACACGTTTGAAGAATGCCAAAAGTGTGCACTTATTTGTTCGCCAAATTTTCATATATATTCAGCCTTACTGTGTCTATATTTTACATAGTGTGCATTTCACATATGAAGCTAAGTTCAATAGTCCACCATTTTGCTTTCTAGGTCAGACATCAGGAATAGGAATGTTTGTGCACGGTGACACATTTGCACACTGAATCGGCTTGATGTAGTTTACTAATCGCAATTTGCTTTATTTCAGTTTGGATTGTGAGATATTAAGAAGTTAAAGTATATGTAATTTGTTAGATAGTTCAGATACAAGACGTCTAGGCTGCTTTTATTTGGTATTAGTAACGATATTATGAGACAGAAAACGGAGTATATAATAAACTAAAGTGGAGTACAATTGTAGTTTGCTCAAATTCCATCTTCAAATTAACATGTTGCATTTAATTTCCACATACTTGGACTCTAATTTCTGCTTGTGTACTATATCAAGCCGGGTGAGATTGTGTGTAGAAAGAAAGAAGTTATAAGTGTTCAAACGTATCACTTTACAAAAACCTACACGATCTCTGACGTAAAAAGAATGAATATATGACTATTTGACAGAGCTATGAAATGTAAGCTATGTATAAATACAGACACATTAATGCTGAACAGGCGTATAACTCTTACTTTAATGCTGAACATTATTTAACCTTTTACATCATTGAAATGATGTTGTTCCGAAAGGTGTGTTAATTATCATGTGTATGTCATTTATAAAATAAGTAAAGTGTTATTCACGTTTTTGACGAATTTTGAGAATCTTCCATTTGCAACAATTTATTACAGTCGCAAAACACAAATGATCATAGTTATAAAAAGGGATAGGGATATATTCTGTCCTGAAATAATTCCCCTCAGTGTTGTCTATCGATCGAGAATGTCAAGAAAGCGTAAATAATGTTTATGAAAACCTTAAATTCCCAGGTGCCGATGGAATTATCTTTAAATTCTCTCAACTCTATTGGGAAGCTATTGAGAAAAACTTTTTTTAGACTGTAAATCAAATGTTTCATAATTTTGAACTGAACAATTCTCAATAATGGAATGATAGCGTTATTACACAAGGGTGGGGATGGAGACAATATTTATAGTTACATTACTGAAAACTTATTGTAAAATTATGTCGAAACTATTGACCAATCAGAAGACATATGTTTTAAGGCAATTCATTTACTCAGTGAATAATAGTTTTCGTAGATGAAAAATAAGCTAATGACAGAGTAGAACGCTATTGGATTCCAGTGCTATTTAAAAAACGAATATATTTCTCAATTGGTCAAGTCTTTCGTGATTAGTGTAGTAGTAATGTATGTAGGTCATCCCCTACATCACCTCTTCCATCAGAAGTATGTGCTGTACTATCAGCGATCCTGAACGAACATGGGAACCATTGTGAACATTATATCGACTTGGCAATATGCTATATCTGGGTGTGAACTATTGTAACCAGAAGACAGTCAAATCAGCACAATTGTCAGTGTTTAACCATTACAATATATAAGCAATATAAAAATAATGTATATGTTTACCAACAATTTATACGTGTTTTCTAGGTCGCTGTTGGATTTATGTTCAACATTGTAATATTTAGCCTATGAAATGACCTGTCATGGACATATGTGTGACCCCTCCCCAAAAAGAAATTGTGAAAAATATTATTACTACAGATAAACATGGACGCCACTTATTAACAGAACTATTATTGAACTGATTTTATCGCCTGATCACATATGTGAAGTTACTATTTTTTTTATTATCTACAATGCAAGGAAACGTATCCTAAATATTTAGACTAACATGGTATTTACTGGGTCATGGATAATGAAACAAGACACAATTTAACATTAAATCAAGCAGACAACTATCATCTCAGTTACAAATCAGATAACAGAAAAACAAATTACAATTCAAAACCATATGTGTATTCTCCTGACAAAATGTTTCACCTATTTAACTAATTATCTACAGTTACTTAAGGGAATACGATACAGTAGGGATTGCCAAATGATATGTTCATGAAAAGTCGTGATTTGGTCTTTTTCGACATGCTCCTTCCAAATATGCAAAGAAAAGTATACCTTCGTGACTTAGTTTTCGAGATATTTACGATCGAGTTTCGACCATTTGTCGACTAAATTTTTAAAATACGGATTTTTATAGCGGTAAAAAAAAAAACATCACAATTTTAAACCGGTAAAAGATAATTGCATCCAGTTTTTTTGCAATAGCTTCCTATGATAATTTCGTTCAAAGATGATGAAGATGTACATTGCCAATAATACATTAACTAGTCCAAAAATTCTACTCATTTGTGGAATATGAATTATTTAGTGGTTTCTTCCTGAATAAATTTGCATGTAGAAAAAAAAATGCCAATTGATATTTTCTTAATATTTTGTCATGATATTCTCGCAATGATTTTATTTAGAATTTTAACAAAACGTAAGGGGGTACATGTGCTTGTATTTTAGCTACAGAACAAAAACCGTGCATTTTTCATGACAAACCTAGACATCGTCAATTTCGACGTCAAATTACCCTACAATGTATTTTAATAGGTAAAACGTCTTTCCCGCCGTTTTCCTTGGATTGGGTGAAAGGGCAACGCAATCGGAGAATGCGTTATATATGAACCTAGTCGTTTGAAAAAGTAATACGATGTATAAACTAACCTAATCTGGTGGGCTTATCTTGAAGTTGTCCGCCAGAAAAAAACATTTGAACAACTTGGCCAAGATGGCTAGTTTGTGCATCTCACATTTCCAATTTTTCGAGACGGCAGACCGGCAGTTTACGCCGTTTTTGTCACGAAGTATAAATGAAAGAGAACGGGTTTATTCTTCTTCTCGACTCACACACAAGCGACCTTAATATCAGGCTCACCAATATCGATGTCTCTCTATTTTCTCCTTTGCATCTGTTCGTTATTTTGGGCTCTAGTGTGATAAACGGGCGTAAACTTTAGTCTGCATGACAAAACATTATATAATATTCTCACCAATAAATGAATTATATGAAACGTATTTATACGCCTTTTAAAGATACCTTTACGACCTTATAACTAAAATAAATTTGAGGTTTATTATTTTCGAGGCGAAAGGTGAACAAGCAGTAAATGTCTAATTTATTTTCATTGTCATACAGTAACAAAAAAAAACGCAAATCTGTGGGATGAAAAGACGATAGCATTCATCATCCTTTCGTTAGACGAGGAGAGGCATATTTTTGTGACGAAAAGATGAAAATTGCAGGAAGTGATCGGAAGTATTTGTCCGCAGAGTATTGTCGTCTTATAGTGTTGGGGGCCCGGATGGCTCAATGAGTTAGGTCGCTGGATCTAACAACTCATACAAACCTATCACCAATACGGCGTGGGTTCGCGCCCGGATTTGTAAATTACAAAAAGGGTGCACTCGACTCGCAGCCGCAAGTGATAAAGTTGACCAGTTGCTTGCCCATGGTCGGTGGTTCTCTCATGTTTTCCGACGGCGCATTTCTCCTTCTTTTAAAAACGGCATTATTCGGCTTGAAGCAGGTGCTTTCCAATTTTTACGCAATCGACTTTTTATGACGTCGATGCAACTTCCGCGAAAAAGAGACGTTATCTCAAGCGCATTCTCAAAAATGTCGCGTTCGTTACCGCGACGTCGCGAAATCAACATGCGGTATAGGGCAAAGTATTTATCTGCCCTTGCTACTGTATCGCATTCCCTTAAATATTGACAATCATACCATGTTAAACACTGCATTCATTGCATAAACCTAACACAATGTATACTAAGCTGAAAACCTGTACATTCTATTTATTTGAAAACAATATTAATCACAAATTAAATGTAAATGAAAATTAATAGACATCAATGTTTAGCAATATAATCGATACACATATAATTGATACATGTAGCAAAATAATCATAACAGGGGAGTTTATAATGTTCGCACAAAAAAATATACAAAAAAGCCACAATACACAAAATAAAATTACATATTAAATACAAAATGTTGTCACTTACCTAACAATGTTTGGCAAGAATAAGAAAACTGAACACAATGATTCAACCTTACTAAAGACCTACAATGTGTTCCTTAAATTAAAGACAATTCTTTTGTATTTGCATATTGCCCCTTTGGTGTTTAAGTGAAACACATTGCCCGGGTATTTACTGATTTACGTGCCTGGGTGGGATTGTGCCCCCCCCCCCCCAATCATAAACCAGTCCAGTGTGAAATTTTCAATATCGTTATTTGGGGATGAGCTCTACAAATAAATCTTGTAAAATACCCAACGCATACGTGCTTGCCCATTTGTGGCTTAGGTCAAAATGATTACTCAGTACATTAAGGGACGTAAGTCCCTGGGTGAGATTCCACCCCAGAACCCCATAGCAGGCTGCTTTATTTGAACTGCTATCCCACGGGGAAGAGGTAAACTCTAAATACCATCTGTAAAATTAACACAGGCAAAGTTCTTCCCCACTTGTGACTTAATAAAATGCCCGGCTTTTCAACTACTTAATTGCCTGAGTGGGATTCCCCACCTCAAGCTCACAGCATGGTCTCGAATTGCAACTTGGATATTGAGAGGGAGGATGGCTCTATAAACATATCCTGTAAAATACACAAGAGAAAATGTTCTTGCCCCCTTGTGGTTTAGGTGAAAGGTATTGTCCGGTCCTTTCAATAACTAAAGTATCTGAGTGGTATTCTGCAACTGAAGCTCACATGAGAGTGTGAAAGTTAAGTAAATAATCCTGATGAATATCATCCATGTTCGTCGTTGGAGTTATTAACATTAAATACAAACCAGAGATTTCTGGTCATCCCTTTCTATAAAAACCCGTCAAGATACAAGCTGAGGCATTGCAGTTATCACTACAGTTTTGTGGGTCATTTAAAATGTGTGTGTCTCACCTAAAGATACTGCTATACATATCCTTTAATAAAGTAAAATATTGTACTAACTGAACTGTAAAGGTGTCTTAAACCAATACACATAGAGGATATCGAATGTCAATCAAAGACTAAAATACGATCAACAGTAATACTATGCCAACAGCTGTCTATCATAGGTAAAAAAAAAAGCAAAGACATTTTGTTTTAAAGTTTGTGTAGCAAAGTGTACATAGAAAATAGTACATGAAAATATTATTAACATACAAAAAAAAATTTGATAGAATAATCGTTTTCATTTACATTATACTTTGATATTGTTGCATATATTTTCAAACAAAATACCATATTGAATAAAAGGCATATAGTACATATATGTCAGTGTCGGAAGATTGAATTAGTTTTCTTAAATCGTCTAGCTTATCTTTTGTCCATAGAAACTCAGATGTCTATCTAGGTTGTCGACAAATTGTGCTCTGGATCTGTTTAGAAATAAAACAGCCATGCAATATCTCGAATATTGAAATTGTCCTGTATTTACGATAAAATATACACAAATGTTCTCTGGCAAATCGCTTCTAGCAAACATATCAATGAAATGGTGGCAAACACATGAAATTGACGAGATTATGGATTTTAGCTGTTGGTTGTTCCTGATTGAATACATTTACCTCTACCGGACTGATATATTTGTAAAAGAGATGGACATATATCGAGTACGATCACAGTATATAGTTGCGCCAGTAGTGATTCCATTTTTGATCAAGTTGATAGTCCT
Source organism: Gigantidas platifrons (assembly GCA_002080005.1). Lineage (NCBI taxonomy): Eukaryota > Metazoa > Mollusca > Bivalvia > Mytilida > Modiolidae > Gigantidas > Gigantidas platifrons. The sequence goes on from MJUT01008601.1 coordinate 13,110, forward strand.
CTTCAATCTAGTGCACATGCAAATAAAGAGTTTTCTTTGCCGCAGTCCTCTATTGTTAGTGACACATTTATCGCTACAATTAAATAATCGAGTAAAGGCAGTCCCATAATTTCTATTGTCCCCTAAATCCATTTTGAAAGGACGCCTCTGAACATTGTTTCCATTTACATAGAGTGTGAAATTCGTAAGACTAAAATGTTACAAGTTGAGCGGGTTTGCTGTGTAGTCTCCATTGACTTCATTTAATCATACCAAGCATATATCAATATTAGATGGAATAGCTTGAGGAAATATTTGATCTGAAGATTTGAGGATTGCATTCATGTTCACGTCGCTTCTGTTAAAATAATACGACGGTGGAGTGGATCTAAGTTGTTTTGAATGGTTCAGCAAAACGACAAGGTCTATTTTTACTGTAAAAACCATGTACGCAACTACCTTAGCAAATACTACATACACACAACGTTGTAGCTCTTGCAAACTTCATATATACCAACTCCGTTTAACTGACATTCGTCTATCTCGTAGTTATCTTCTAACTGAATCTGCATTACATTCTCCGCTGTAGTCAGCATCGCACAATTACTCTTTTGTCCTTGAAAATTAGTTTACTAAAACATTGCGATTGTTGTTCATCGTTACCGCTGGATAATGTTGTCCTAAGATTTATAAGGGTAACAGTTGCTTGCTTTGTTACACATAAGCACATTATTCAAATACACATCCAATTTAGAATACTAACTCTGAAGAGGAAGAAATATAATTCCTGTTTGTTCGTTATTTGTAAGTGCGGTTCAATCTTCTTTGACAATATGTGCCTTATCGTATGATCTACTATGTCTCAAATCTATATAATGAGGACCATATCACTATCAAATCGACAGGTGCATCATAAGATAATTCTACAAGAGGCCTAGCTTCAACCAAGTATGTTTTTCAACTGCGGCCTGATTTGTTGGCTGTCCAATATGCGTCTTCCTTTCTGTTAGATAGGACATCATTTTTGTTTTAAGTCGCTGTTTCCCAAACGTTAGGTTTATTATCGATTAGTATCTTTCATGTTGTGTTCTGTTTTTTTTATGAACCTTCGTATTTCTCCTTTATTATTTTCTTTGTTGAAACAGTGAGTTTCTATTAAAATGTTATCGTCATGTTTCCTTCTAGGAATAAAGCTGGACGTTCCTTCTTGTTTCTTATATGCACGTGAATATAAGTCCTACACCCAATAACCGTCGAAGTGGAGCTTTCGATTGATTTGAATGTGCGTAGTATTATTTGGTTCCTCCAATAATAACAAGATTCTTTAGGGTTCTATTATTTATTACTTAGACAAAAACTATATCCCTACAATTACAATAAACAATATATTAAGTACAATGTCAATGAAAAGAAAGACAACTCTTTATAATATATTTGTAAACATTATGATTACGGTAAAAATACAGTACTATGTAACTCAATGTGATACCACATAAGAGGTGACCTGGGGGTCATGAACTCATCAAATACATGTACATCTTATTTTTAAAAGTATGTCGTATGCAATAAATATGAAATGTAAATATATCGTCACATTAAAAAGAAATATAATTAATAATCATCATACTAAGCAGAGTTAGCATACGCTTGATATATCAATTAATACGGTAAGCTAAATAGCTTACTAACTAAGTTAAATAATATAGCAAAGCAAAACTAAACAAAGCAAAACAACAGTAATATAAAATACACTGATTCTTACTTCACATGAGGTGCAAAGGATTTCTAAGTAGTTAGATCTCCATAGGTGACTCAATAGATTTGTACCTGAATAACAAAAGGGTTGTTTTACTCTGACTGTTAAGATGTATATATTACATTTTAATAAAAAGAAATACACATGTAACTATATTTATAAATTACTGTTTTATAAATTATGATTACCATTTACATGTGTTTAAAATTTTAAATTATCACACTAATCTGACATTATTAGCTGTAAGCTTGCTATGATTATAAATTATAAATTATAATTTAATTATCAACTTTGATATAAAAGCATTAGTTACAAAATTAAAAGTTTTATTTGAATTTAATAACCATTATCCGGCCCATTTGTTAATTATACTTTTTACACTTTGTAGAACATATCGATGGTTTTTGGTATGGGATACAGTTCAGTTGAATAATACGAAACTTCAAAATTTCCACCAAGAAGGTCGGTTAATTTATAAATATGCTTTCCATCTCTCGCGTATCTATCTCCAATGAAAATATGAAATATTCGATAGTCTATATATCTTGGTAACCGTTTTCAACATTTCGCTTGATGTGATGAATTCTTACTTTATTATTTTACTTTATTATATTTTGTTTTAATTCTCTTTTGTTTTCTTTGAAGTAGCATATTTCTATTTGTCTTAGGTTTACGTGTAGCTAGATATATCATCAACAGAACTTCATTCACATTGACATTGCTAACATATTGAGGTGTCATTCCCTTCAGTGAACTGTTGCTATAATGTGTTACAAGATCGTGTAAAACAGGGATAAATCTGTACGAATTGTTAGCTGTGAAATAACGTTACATTAAAGTTTTAATAATCCTTTCTGTGTAATTTGCTTTCGTTTCGTTCGGAGTTGAAATCGTGCGAATTCCTTTATATTTTAGATAAGATTGTATTAATTTGTTTTTAGTTCAGAGCCTTTATCAGAACGTATAAACCTTGGATGCCTTCCTATACATAACTTTCTACATACAATCTGTTACCGTTGTCACGACGACGTCCATGATAACAAGTTAAAAATTAAATCTATCATTAAATTGTTCGACAATCATTCTACATCTCATAAACTTTCATTGAAGTGGTTTCTGTGGAGCCGGAACCGCTAACCCTTCCGGAGCACCTGAGTTCACTCCCGGTGTTTTTATGGAGTTGGTACTGCTCGATCTTTAGTTTTATGTGTGTTTTTAGTAGATCGTTTTCTTTTGGTCCTTTTGTCCTTTTTCTTTCGGCCATTGTGTTGTCTGCCATTCTTCGATTGACGGATTCTGATTACCTCTTTGGTATCTTCAAACTCTTCTTCTGTAAACTATATGCATTCTGATGGTTGAGAAATTGCATAATACAACCTATGTTTATTCCGACTTGAACAACCTGATATAATTTTTCAGGACCACTAACTCCTGCCGTGTGCTTAGGGTCGTACCGAATGTTTTTACGGTAATCAGCAATATTCACCATGTCAGTAATAAATGGGGTAAAATATAATAAACATTAAATCTGTTTTCAAATGGACGACAGGTTACCTATGTAAGTGAACTGGGGGAAAAAGGGGAAGGTTCTTTCTTTGAAAGTCAATGCAATCTATGAGCATACTTCTTGAGCTTGTCATAAATGTAAGAACAAAAAACAATACTTGACCTTGTTCAAGTTTATAATCACACTTTAAATGAGGAATGAGTAATATGAAAAATACTTTTTATGAGTATTGAACACATTTCTCGAATTTGTAAATAACCATATGGATTGTCTTTCTTTGAAAATAAACCAACTATAGTTGCTTACAGTTTAATCTTTTGTTAATTAAAAAATAACATGTACTACACTAAATAGACAAAGTTGTTTTTACTCTCGTACCATTCATACATGTGGGTCTGATTAAAATGTGTGTATTCACATATTTCATTTTCGTCCAACTCCAATGGACAATTAGGTTAACCCAAGTTAGCTTATCCCAATGTTTTCGTATTGACGAAACCCGTTTCTTTGTAAAGGCAAAGTTCTTTAAATATTGAAATGATTCAAATCAAAGAAGATATATTTGGGACTGACAGATGTGTACACATCACCCCCTAAATGAACTTAATATGCACTTTATCCTTGATCACTGATGGTTTTCTCTAGAGAGTTTTCCCAATTGCCGGACTTATTGTTCCAGTATCAACCATCGGGAATGCTCTAGAGTGACCCACTGCTTTGCTGGGGTAAGAACACCATTTCAATCCCTCTCATAGCGACGTGCGTGAAACTTCATTACATATTTCAATGGCTTTAGGTCAACATGAATGTCGTCTCTCCATCCTAACATGCATATCTGATCCTCTGAATTATTTCGTTTTTCTGACATGCTTGGCCAAACAATCTCTTCACGGAGTCAATTTTCTTTTTAATATCTGGAAAATTGATATGCATTTGTAAATCGTTTGTGTGATCACAGTATAATGATATAAGGAAGACACGAACAATATTTAAATGTCACTAAAGGTCAGACAAAAGATCTGTAAAGTTCAGTTAGTAAATTGCCGATAAAAACAAAAAGTTTTGATGTTCTATAATGTGACGTCTGAAGATTTTATATATATGTATTATACACATACGAGAGAAACAAGTTAAACAATCTACTTTAATGTTTTAATTAACTGTAACTTGTTACTGCATGAACATTACAAAAACATCCATAGATTAAAATGCAATAAAGCGAAGAATCACTTCTTTGTAAGATAGATATATATTTACAATTCACATTTTCTGAGTGAATTTCAGTTGTCCTCTTTCTGCTATTATTTCTGTGTAAGTTCTCTAGCACCTGCGGATAAAAATCAAATGAGGTCTTTCAAGGATTTCTACAATATTTATCACAAAGATCATAATCTATTATTTACAGCGACGATACCGTATGCACTTCCTGCTGTATCGACTGTTGGTGATGTTCTGGTTCCTGTCAACACATATGCGGTAAGGAGTGCTATTCCACAACAACGAAAAACAACATATAAAATAATCATATGACAAGCATATACAATTGTACGATTTGGTAAGAAATTTGCGTGAGCTATGACATTTCATTCACATATTCTCGGTGGAGTAACACATTTAAAGCACATTCTTTTGTCAGTGAGTTCGAACTGAATTTCTCTAATTCACCACATTGCTCTGGTATTAAACAATCATCAGCTAATCTATGACTACCGATTTAGAGGATACAAAAGGGGTAATTATAAGCCGTTAAAGTAATGTTTATTTACGTGCTAATTACTGACACATTCACGAACACATCAGGTAGTTATGTTTAAAATGTCGTCCTGTAACAACGATTATATGTTCAAACTGCACACTACGAGGCTACAAGACGCTACACGAGATATATTGAACACATTCGATCATCACAGCTCCCTATCACATACTTAGAGGATTTATTTCTTATCTGACTTTCTGATCATATTGATAGAAGCTTATTTTAACATTGCTAAGATCAAAATTTTGACCTGAACAACATGATATTGCAAAATTAACTTTTAAGGTTGTCTCTCTTTGAATGTTTGCAATGACAGCTTTTCAATCTATACCTCTGCTGGTGGGGTATTTGTTTCCGAGGGTATTAGTCGGCTTTCAAATCATTGACTTCATGTGTATCCGGTGAAGGTCATCCTAAATACGTATCTTATGCTCTAAATTAAGCATTTGACGTTTGTATTTGGATCATATTGACCGATGTAACTTGGTAGAGTTAGAACCCCATTAACCGGATCACATGTACAAAATGTTTAGCTTCTATAGTTTGATTTGTAACAGAGGAGTGGTGGGTATTGTTATTGGTTAATCATAATGTCGACAGTAATTGCTTGTAATCTTTTGACAAATTAATTCATTTGAGATGCTTGGTGTCCTTTTTACTCTTTTCATCCGGTTAAATGTTGTTGTTGGTCTGTCACAGATAGATCTAAATTGTGCACGGCTTCTATTGTTTGATGTTTGACAGAGGACAAGTTTGTATTGCTGGTCTTGTTTATATTGTCAAAAATTACAGCAGGGAAGTGCTTTGTGTTGTGATTGGTCAATTATAATGTCGACAATCATTGCTTAACTTGTTTACTTTTGATAAATTAATTTATGTGAATTCCATTCTGTGTACTAGTCATATTCTCTTGCACTATTTTAGTTGTCGAATTAAGTTTGTCATAATATGAATTTACTAGTGATTTATATTGTAATAACTCTTATAGTACTAAAGTATCTCGTTTCCGTGCCTTTTGATTGGACAAGGACACTGTCACCTGTTTGTATTTGATTCGTTCATAACTCGATGAACTTTTCAATCTGCAAGTCGTAACGACGAGAATCCACCATCTTGAAAACGTGAAGTTCGACATGTCATATTTACAACAATATACAAAAATAATTCAAACGCCTACTTTGTAAACTTATTTTTAGCTAAATCGTATTAAAATTGAATCGTGCACGAAGCCAATTGACACGTGATCTTTACATTTTAAAATGGAAGTCTTCGTATGACGTCATCGTATTAATGTTTTAAAGTCGTCAACAACATTTCGTGGAATTTTAATTTGTGTGATTTTTACACCAGGGATATGCAAGAATAATACATTTTTATCTACAATATTGCATTGAAGAATTATAAGTATTAAGCAGTTCTTTTCAGGAGTTCATGCATGTGTAAACCGTGCTGATGCACTCACAAAGTTTACATTGACGCCCTTCGGACGGTTACTCAGTTTGTGAGAGCATCTGTACCCTCGTAATCAGAGGTAGACCGGTATTGCTGAATTCTGATAGTCATTTTAAGCAGCGAAATTTGCCTAGCATATTATACAACAAATTTAGCCAAAGGAAAATCAATGAAGTCTATCATTTAGAGATTGAATTAATAATCCAGTTTACACTTCGTAATCCGTGTTTTACTACATCTACGACGAATGTCATTTTTATCCTGCGCTTCATTCAATCTTTGCTTCTCCATTAGACGTTTTATGACCATTACTTTACAAATCTCAAACTGCTAAAATGTAGCACATAATGAACAGCATACCCTGAAATTACATTAACAAATTCAAGCAGTATCATTCTAGATAATTAATAATCATTAAGATGTACAATACAGGGTGGATTGATGGTGGATGTTTGTCTGATTTTAAAACCACCTTTTATGTAACGTCCTTAATTCTTCATGAGAACTTTTAAAAAAAAGCCGAAAAGATTTCAAGGTATCACCAAGTACCAAATGCTAGATACAAAAATAGAATGCACCAACATAAACCATATTGTGCCCAGAGGGATGACTGGATATACATTTCGAGATTTTAAATCCCTGTATCAACGACTCTGATACTGAAAATTATCGGTCTGTGGAACTACTGAAAACACATTATATGAATTTACCGATAAAAAAACAATAACATTAGTTTTATTAATATGGATGAGGCACAGCCTACAGCTGAGCAGCGCATCTACGCATTGACATGTACATGTGCAAATAGTAGTTTTGGGTTCTTTTGCTCATTATTCTTGATTATGTTTCTTTGTTCTTCAATTCGACTTAACCAATTAATTATATTGCAAAGGACATTTTTTTGGGCCGAGATATATGACGGACGACTTTTTTTTAGGGCCGAAATATATCGGGGACGACTTTTTTCAGGGCCGATCGTTCTTTAGGGGTGAAACGAGAAGGTCTAACGATTTCCATTTTTTAAATGAATTAATCGTTTCATGTAAAGAAACGGTACGGTTTCCTTTCTAATTTGTGTTGGTTATTTTTAAACTGGATAGTTATTTTTTATTAAAAGTAAAAGGCTATTTCCTGTACTTCACTTCGATTGCCCATTATATGCCGAAATTTAGATTCCATTTCATGTTAGTATTGTTCTTATATTGAATCTCCTTACACACATGTTGCTGTTTAGCTCGCATCTTGCGATGTTCTCTACTAATACTGCAGGTGTTTTTGTCATGCTATGCTAGTGGTAGTGACTGTCATGATCTTCAACACTGCAGTTATCATTTACATAAATAAAAATTAAAAACAAATCAAAAATACCAAGCTGTATATTGTTATAAATATGAGATGTAGAATTTCACTTTTTCAAGATGGTGGATCATCGTAGTTACGGCTTGTTGATTGACAAGTTCATTGAATTATAAACGAATAAAAAAGCAGGTGGCAGTGTACTTTTCTAATCAAAAGGCACGGAAACGATGTACTTTAATTCTAAAAGAATTATTGTTGAATATTTTCAATGAAGTGCAATAATTGTATAATATTCCATATTTCAATCGAAACGGGATTAATCGGTCGCCATTTTCATTTGTTCAATCGGTCATTATCTACAGGTCAGTGTAAGATCACGTGTTAAATAATTACTTCTTTGGAAGAGTTAGTGGTCATACCGTGGAAAATAAAATAAAATCACATGACAAAGCGTAACCAATAGAAAGCGAGTATATCCTTATTAATCTTCATGAGGTATAATAAATGTTATTACAAATACTGCAGGTGTTTCTGTCATGTAATGCTAGTGGCAATGCCTGTCCTTGATCTTCAAAGCTATAGTTAGCATTTACATAAATAAAATGAAAAACAAAAATACCACACTGCCGGAACAGCTCCCAAATCCCATAGACAAATCGTAAAAATTGGCAAAATCAACACTCGCAGCACACAAATACATGACCACTCACTTTCCTGACCTGGTACAGACATCTTATTAAAACGTGTTGGGGAACGGATCCAATTGAGAAACCGTAGAAAGAAACAAAATACATATGTAACACACAAATACAAGACCACTCACTTTTCTGGCTTGGTACAAGCATTTTAGTAACAAGCGGCGTGGATAAGCTACTTTACATATTATTTATATACCATATTACATTTGTCATTAAATATACAATACTTGTGCACTGTCGAAGCATATAGGTAATATGTGTATGAGGCTTAGAAACAGGAAAAAAGGCGAGGCTTAGCTGAGCCTTTTCCCGCGTTTCACCCCGAATACAGATATTTACCTATATGCTTCGACATTGCACATGTAATGTATTTATCCTGCAATTTGAAATCGTAAATAAACGTTTACTATAGGATTAAACACTGTTTTTTGGAAATTATCTATGCCTAAACTCCGGCATCTCACTCACAAACTGAACATAACCAACATGACGTCAGTGACGTCATATGAATACTTCCAGTTTGAAACGTAAATATTAGACGTTATTTGGTTTCGTGTACGCTTCAAGTTTGATACAATTTAACTAAAATAAGTTTTCAAGGTAAGCTTTTAAATTATTTTTATGTGTTGTTGTAAATCTGTCATGTAGGATTTCAGATTTTCAAGAAGGCAGATACATTTGTATGTTCTATTTAATACTGACCAATATAAAAAAAAAATATTGGGCAGGCTATATTGGTCGGTAAATGCTGTCATTGCAGGATAACTTAAAATGCTCATAATAGAAACGTGGATATCAAATAAAGTGCGTACGACTCGGATCTGTTATGTCAGGTACGTACGTGTGTGCTCATACCCGTATCTGTAATAACCTTCATCAGGTACGTACGTATGTTATCATACTCGTATCTGTAATAACCTTCATCGGGTACGTACGTATGTTATCATACTCGTATCTGTAATAACCTTCATCAGGTACGTACGTATGTTATCATACTCGTATCTGTAATAACCTTCACCAGGTACGTACTATGCACTCATAATCAAAAGATTAAAAATGCAAATAATTAAAAAAATAATTGGGGATAAATAAAAAACGGAGCATTGTACTACATATAAAAATAAATCACATCTCTGTTAGAAGATGTGCATTGCCATGGCGATTCAATAAAATGAAAAAAAGTATTACCACACTGTCGGAATATTTCTAAACTCCAAGATCAAAGTCGTATAGAAAGTGACAATATCGATTTCCTAACACAAATAGATGACCTCTCACTTTATGAGCTTGCTACAGTCACTTCAATAAAAAGATAAATAAAACGTGCATGTTGTCTTTTGTAGATTTAAGATGAAGTCATAATTGGAGGCCCTGAAATGCATAGAATTAGAGGTTAGTATAATATACAGCCAAAAAAATATGTAGTTGTCCATATCATACCATTGTATAGTCAATGCGTGTTTTTATCGACATTATTAACAGACAGAGGACAAAGAAACACACTGCATATCGCTACATGTTAAGGTTTTAGTCTTAGAGTTAGGGTTAGATTTATGGTGTTTAACACCACTTTAAATGAAATCTCAGTTATATCTTGCGGTCATTTTTATTGGTGGAGGAAACTGGAAAAGCCGGAGAAAAGCACCGATATGGCTCAGGTCACTGACAAACTTTATTACATAATGTTGTATCGAGTACACCTCACCATAAGCGAGATTCGAACTCGCAGCAATGGTTGTGATAGGCACTGCTTGCAGAGGGAGATGTAAATCCAATTATAATGCGACCAGGACAGCTAATATGTTTTTTTCTACATTTGGATGCTTCCTCATATTAAGACAACAACTCTGATATGATGTTATTTTGAAATATTTCAGGTGGATTTTTGAGGCATAGTACTGCGAAAACAACAAATTTCTTTGAAACTTACGATGCTACATGTAGAACAAAACCAGCTTTATACCAGAGTTTAGAAGACGATGCTAATATGGGTAATATAGCTAAAACAAACTGAAATAAAATCCACATTAGATAAAGAAACCCTATTTCTGACCAGATGTGAGTAGCCCTTTGTTATTGTCCAATGAATATTGTGCTTAGGCTTCTATGAAAGGCTTATAATTGTAAAACTAAACCGCGTTGGTTGCAACTAGCAATCCGATTAGTCGAAAGGGGTCATGCCCCGTATTTTTCATATCATTAAATATTCATAACATAAGGTCACTCGCATGTAACCGAAAATGTGGTTTCTTCAGATCTCCCCCAAAACAGACAAGCACACACATCTGGCTCTGTTAATGGTCAATGGTATCTCAACATATCCCATCATAATAATCAGCATAGTAATGGAAGTCGAGTTCAACTTACATACACTGATACACCATTGTTGTTTGGAGCAGTGTGCTTTACCTTTATAATAGTTGTCAATAACCAGCATATTTCATTTTCTTAGCTATCAGTACTTTAACTTCGAACACTCGTTGTTTTTTTAATATCCATGCTTATGTTGTCGTTTTTTTCTTTGGACACAGGTGCCAATTTAGCTATATCGAAAATGTGCTAATTGAGTATAATGGTTTATTTCTTTTTAACCATTGAAATAATTTTCATAAGTAGACTGGTAGAGTATGTGTCTGGTATAACTTTATGCATATATCGCCCGGTCTTGTAATCATTCGTATCGACGGGTAACACCAATATATCTTAAGATACAAGTACACGTGACCTAGCTTTAGCCGGCTCCAGTCAGATCAAACCAAAGACTATATAAAGGCATTTCAGGCTTCTTCGCATAAACACATGACATTAAGGAGTAAGAGCAAAGCCTTGCTGGGACGAACTCAGGATAATGAGTCAGAGTAGAGAGACAAATGTTATCAGTGGATTTGTGTTTCAACAGCTATCATTATAAATATCCAACTCAGCGTCATCATCATCATCATCATCAGCATCATCATTAACATCATCATCATCATCATCATCTCGTCGAAATGTAACTTGCTCTCGCCATAATATAGCTGAAAATTTACCACTTGGCCTGATAAAGCAATCACTCACTCACTCACTCTAAGTTGGGAGTTCGAGATAATCTATATTAATACATGTTTCCTTGACTTATGTCATCACCTGCACATATCAATAGCATATACAGGATGTACGTAGTAATTGTATTATCTTGTCAATTAGACTCAGATCGACGTCCGGACTCAAATCGACGTCCACTCCTCAAATCGGCGTTCACAGACGTCATTATCTCAAATTACGGTCCAATTTTAGAATATTCTCACATCGGCGTCCTTTCCAAACTCGCATATCTACAATAGGTCCGTTTGTACGATCAAGTTTGCCGTCAAAAATAATTGTAATGACAGTTTTGTTTTGCGTGTTTTTTTTTATCTGTTTCTTAAAGTTGTTGTTTTGTTTTGTGTTTTTAAAATATTTTCCCTTTCATTAATATTATTTAGGGTTAAGATTAAGGTTAGGGTGAGGGTTCGGGTTAGGCTTACAGTTAGAGTTAGGGTTAAGGTTAGGGTGATGGTTAGGGTTAGGGTTAGGAATATGGTTTGGGTTAGGGTTAGGTTTAGGTTTAGGGTTAAGGTTAGGGGTATGTTTAGGGTTAGGTTTACGGTTAGGGTTGGGGTAAAGGTTAGGTTTATGGTTAGGGTTAGGGTTAGGGTTAGGGTTAAGGTTAGGGTTAAGGTTAGGGTTTGGATTAGGTTTAGGGTTAGGGCTAAGGTTAAGTTAGGATTATAGTTAGAGTCCGCTAGAGTAGAATGTACAATGTACTCTGAATCTGGTCTTGTCCCTTCCCCATTATTGTTTCAAAACCATGTCCTAACGGGTGTGACGTATTTTGGAGTATACATTCGTGACGTCATATTGAACGTCTATTTGAGAATTGGACGTCGATTTGAGGATTGGACATCGATTTGAGTCCGGACGTCGATCTGAGTCTTACATATATACCATGTATTTCTTAAATCTTATTTATTACGCAGCTTAAGCAATCTGATTCAACCCACATTGTACATAATTTAAGCATGCTTTACCGGAAGAACTATTCGTATTCATTCATTTGATGTGTGTTTGTTTGTTTGTTTGTTTGTTTGTCTGGTGGTGGTCAACGCCACTTTCAACAATATTTTAATTATATTGTGGGTGTCAGTTTTATTGGTGGATAATGATTAAAGGACAAACACTGATCTACTGAACACTACACTTTTTACTAAAGATTGACCAACACGAACTACACTAACAGCGTGGAGTGAACTCAGGTGATACGGATGGGTAAACAGTTCCTGGATCGATTGTGGCAGCCGTCGTGTTATTCTTGCTACAAACCAGGTGACAAGTCCTGAATGTGAAGGGGGCCGGATTTTGATTATATGATTGTCTGCAATATATGGATTAGTCTTTAGGGGTTATACATGTGTCTATATAATGCATGTACCATTACATTTTCTAATATGCAGTCATTGTTAAAAGTGGGATTAATATCTCCCCGGAACGGGTAACATTATGCAATCTTGTTTAAATTCTTTTGTTTTCGTGTTGCAAACCATTTTAAGTTTATTTTTCTTTTCAATCTTTCGACTTTGAGCGTTCCTGATGATTGTTATTTAAGCAAAAAATATATGCTAGTTAAATGCTAACAGCGAAGCTACTAAGCCAACTGTTCCCATTTTTAAGTTGAATAATCAATTCGGTTGGCCCTATGACTTGGTTCGACGTTAGGGAATATCTGTGTCACAAATGACCACGGATATGTTCCACTTGTCGTAAATACTTCCTGATCCTTCTTTCCTCATTCATTACTTATCACCGGGTTTGTAATTAGATTAACAGGAAGGCTGCCATGTGCGATATTTATAGATCGTTGTTTGTTCTTTTGTTTTCCTTTTTGCCCATTTTGTTGTCTATTCTTCTTCGATATGCGGATTCTGATTACCCCTTTGATATTATCAAACTCTTCTTTTTAGCATTTTGTTGAACTATTTCATTGCGAGAATATTTTCGATGATATAATGACAATGAACACTCTGTAATAGACAAGCCCGCTTATAAAATTGATTTGAATAGTACTAGTGCACTGAAAAACATTATGTGGATTAACAATTCGGTCGGTAACGTCATGATGTGTTTAACATCACAATAATCGATATGTTGAAATATAATAGACAGTTAGGTTGATGCTAAAAATATCACCACCCGCGATCAAAGTAAAGCTGTCTATGATACAGATACAATATATTCGGGGTGGGTAAAATATTCATCCATATTTACGTAACACGTTGTATCGCATAAAAATACGTCAATAGACTAAATACATTCGATTTCAATTCAAAGTCTCATTTAGAGTTGATACATAATATACACTCTAAATAAAACAAAACTCTTATTAATATGAGGAAGGATCGTGTGTACTGTTGGTGTGCCTTTAAGTTAACTGGATTTTATTTCTTGTATTTCAGTGTATAGTCTTATGTGCGACAGGGAGTGGCACCTTAACCATACTTAAGCAGTATACAGGAGATAAAGTATGTTATAACAGAGTACGATGATAATATTGAAATCAGGGTTTTTTTTCTGAAAAAAAAATCCCACGAATCCATTGTTATGCTCATGTAAAATTCACTTGAAAGGTTCAATGTATTAATTTTGCTTAGAGTTCTGTAGCATTACATTATGTTGTTTTACTTGAAGAAAAAACAAAAATGCCATCCGCTATGGGTGAATGTTTATGTGTAACTCAATTTAAAATTGGAAGAAAAAAAATGTAATGTATTAATATCGTATACTGTTTCCATCATCCTATATTGATGAACTTCTTATTAAAGCTAACTCACCTTTAAACATTTAATGGCATAATGTTGCTGATTTTGGCAATTTTATTAAAAGTGGTTTTTTTTTTGCGTTGAAAGTTAATATATACCTTCAAAACAAGATTAAGTAGGATACCTTATCTTTATATCCTATATTTCGCTACAACGTATCAGCGTTGCTATTCGTGTCTGATAACAATCTAATGATGGCATTCATGTTACTTACACTTGTAGATCGGTTCTGGATACGGCATGTCTGTATGTGATCACAATCTAATGACATGTATGTTTCCTATACTAGTAGATCGGTTCTGGATGCGACATGTCTGTATATGATCAGAATCTAATGACAATATGTATTATTCGTGTACTTGTAGATCGGTTCTGGATACGGCATGTCTGTATGTGATCACAATCTAATGACAAAAAAGTGTATTATTCATGTACTTGTGTATCGGTTCTGGATAAGGTATTTCTGTATGCAATCACAATCTAATGACCTATACTTTTAGATCGGTTATGGATACGGCATGTCTGTATGTGATCACAATCTAATGACAACATTCATGTTACTTGTAGATCGGTTCTGGATACGGTATGTCTGTATGTGTGGCTGACGTGAACAATGACGGTAACCATGATATTCTAATAGTCTGTTGTTAATTATGAATAAGGCACAGTGTGTGTATACTATGGAACAGGTGATGTATGTATCATGTTGTCTATGTTTGATTATTTATTGAGTAAGAAAGGATATGGATGTAAATTGACATGAGAGACTATCGAACATTATACTTAGATGAAAATGATTTGATTTAATGATATTATTTATTGTGTTTAACGCCATTTGCAGAAATATTTCACCTATATCATGGCGACCAGTTTTAGTAGATGAGTACCCGGAGAGAACAGCCGACCATGGGCGAACAACTGGTAAACTTTACCATTTACGAGTGCACCCTTTTTGTAATTTACAAAGCCGTGCGGGAACCCACGCCGTATTGATGATAGGCTTGTATGAGTTATTCGGCAATCCAACTACCTAACTCATTGAGCCACTGGGCCGTTAGATGCAAATTAAAATAAACAGACAAAAATATTTACCATTGGTTGTTGTGTGTCTTATCCTTTTGGCTATCAACATAAGAACATTCATTTCACCCAGAACCACTACCTCATCTTCCTTCTGATTAATTTTACATCAGTTTGTTTTTACATGCAGGTGAAATGTGGCTCGTTAACAATCAATGACAATCATCTCTTGGTCTATAATTTTCATGTAATGAAAAAAAAATACCAGAACGACAGAACAGTTCTAATATTAAATAGAGCACTTTCAGTTCTCTTGTAATGCAAAACAAAAGCATACCACAACGTCAGAACAGTTCTTATATTAAGTACAGGCACCTTCAGTTCTCTTGTAATGAAAAGCAAAAAATACCACAAAGATAAAACAGTTCTAATATTAAATACAGCACTTTCAGTTCTCTTGTAATGAAAAACCAAAAAAATACCACAACGTCAGAACAGTTCTAATATTAAGTACAGGCACTTTCAGTTCTCTTGTAATGAAAAGTAAAAAATACCACAATGATAAAACAGTTCTAATATTAAGTACAGCACTTTCAGTTCTCTTGTAATGAAAAACAAAAAAATACCACAACGTCAGAACAGTTCTAATATTAAGTACAGGCACTTTCAGTTCTCTAGTAATGAAAAGCAAAAAATACCACAAAGATAAAACAGTTCTAATATTAAGTACAGCACTTTCGGTTCTCTTGTAATGAAAAACAAAAAATACCACAACGTCAGAACAGTTCTAGTATTAAGTACAGGCACTTTCAGTTCTCTTGTAATGAAAAACAAAAAATACCACAACGTCAGAGCAGTTCTAATATTAAGTACAGGCACTTTCAGTTCTCTTGCAATGAAAAACAAAAAATACCACAACGTCAGAACAGTTCTAATATTAAGTACAGGCACTTTCAGTTCTCTTGTAATGAAAAACAAAAAATAGCACAACGATAGAACAGTTCTAATATACAATAGAAACAACACAGAAAGATACAAAAGTGATACCCTTAACACACAGATAAATTTTCCTGCTAAATACAGACATTTTCAGAAAAAAATGTAGGAAGGGGAGGGTAAACTATATTTTGATTGATCTGTTATATAATAGATCCAGTGCAATTCACCAGAAAGTTATTCGTTTTCTATGGCATAATGCCAAACAGTGGAAAACACATAAGAGAAAGTGGAAATCAAGTATGGACTCAGACAACAGACATAGAGAGAGAGACACAGATAAATCGCTAGTTCTATTATGTAATATAGTGTAATTTTAGAAATACATGTGCAATTAACATACATATTATTTCAGTGTAAGTTCACCAGAACAAATGGTAGTGTCTGCTGATAAAAATCAAAGGAGGTCTTTCACGCATTCCTACAATATATATAACAAAGGTCCTAATCCATTATTTACAGGGAAGATAACTTATGTTATTCTTGCTGTATCGACTGCTGGAGCTGTTCTGGTTCCTGTAAACACATATGAGGTAAGTCATGCTAGACAACGTGCTATCTGATTTAGCAAAAACTGTGAGCTATAATATTTGATTCAAATGTTCTTAGTAGAAATGTCTTCCTGTATCGGCGATTCTATATTTATATCGCACTCTACGAGGAAGCCAGGGGTGTTCTTTTTTGACCCGTTCAGGCATCACAGCTTCTTGTCACTTACTAAGAATATTCATTTCTTATCTTACGCTCTCATAAAATTGATAAAAGGTTATTTGAATATGCCAAGATCAAATCAAAAAGTGTTTTGTTGGAAACTTCGGGTTTAAGCTGAGAAATATGAATTTGTTAAATAAATTGTGCAAGGGTTGTCTATCTTTGATAATTTACAAATGAAAAAATCTAGGTCGATTACCTTTGATGGTATACTATCAGTCTCCGAGGTTATCATCCGCCCAGTAGTCAGTGTCCTGGCACTGCTATGATGTATTAGATATATTATTGTTGAAATGTACATCTGCTAAATAACGTAATTATCATCAGACATGAGGATAAACTCCCTCAGACATAAGTAATCGTAACTTGTTTTGGATATCCTGACTCCCAATGCTGTTTAATTATATACATTTCTAATCTTTTGACCTCGAGTCTATCTGATGAAGACTATGCCAGATATGTGTCGTTCATGTTAGGTATATTTTAATACATTTTAAACGATTTGAATCCTACTGACCAGATTATCTCAGTAGAATAGGAGTCCCTTTACCAGGGTAAAAGTTAGATGATTGGGGTCCCATTAACTTGTATAATCCGGCTAAATGTTGTTTGTTTTGACACCCCGAGACCTAGATTGACAATGGCTTCTATATTTTAAGGCTTGGCAGAGAGCTGGTTTGCTTTGTTTTCCTTGTTATATTGTCTAACATTACTGATGGAGTTATTCGTATTTGGGTGATCAGTTATGATGCCGAAAATCATTGCTTAACTTGTTTAATTTATTTGAATTTTGTGTGTACTAATCATATTATTTTATCAATAGTGAGTGAGTGAGTGAGTGAGTGAGTTAGTGAGTGAATGATGATTAACGCCAACCTAGGAATGTATCACCTATATCATGATGGGGACAATTTTCAATAAGAGGATGATGAAACAACAATCCACGGATAGACATGACGCTTCACTCGGACACATTATCCTGATTCCGAGCCAACCAGTGGTTGCTTTTTCCCCTTAATGTTGCATGCTTAACGTAGAAGCAGCAAATTCTATTTTTATGGTCTTTGCTTGTACCCGACTGGTGCTCGGACCCACGATCTATCGCAATCGCGGCGAGCATGCTAACCATTACACCATTGATGCGGTTATGTCCTTATGCATATATAACTAACACAACAGAATAATGACATTTCACTGAAAAACACATAATACCATAGGCATAGTAACGACGGGGTTACGATTTAAAAATGGCATTGTAAAGTAAAAGTTTGAAAATATCAAAGGGTTAATCAGAAGCCTTAAATCGAAGAAGGACAAATAATATAAGGCCTAATAAAGGACAAGCAGTTATCTACAAAGCACTACGTTAGTGTAAACATATTTTTATTGATTAATTACAAATACAATACAAACTATAACAATGACAATTACAATAAATTTCATATCAGTAATCAACCAATGGGATCCGAAAACAAGTTATAAAAACTTATGTAAATTCGTTTCCCAAAAAAAACATATAAAATACATTTGAATTGTCTCGAAGAAGAAGAACAAATAATATTAGTGATTCCTTTAATGCGAAAATGAAGAAAAAACTAAATTAAAAGGAAGAAGGTGCGAAAAAACATGCTAAAAAGTGAAGGAGTGCAAATCAAATCAAGGGGTGAAGCGTTTAGAATTGATAATATATTTTTGAACTGCTAAGCAGATCTCTGTGTTTTGGTGAAGTGTTAGTTCGTCAGACCCGAAAATGAGTACGTTTAGTGAGGTAGGTATTGGAAGGTTAATATTAGTCAAGTACCGTTGTCTGATATTGTTATATCGGGGACACTGAAAAAAGTAATGTTGAGTTGTTTCCCTTACCCCACAAGCACAATTTTCTGATTGGATAATATTTTTACTAAATAAGTGGTAATTTAGAGCACTACATTCCATTCTTAGTCTGGCATGATGAATTTGACCTAAGCGAGAACCTATATAATAAATAAACTACTTGTTTTTATTACTAAGATTAAGTGTGGATTTGAAGGCGCTGAGACTCGGACAATTTTTTGTGTCATTCGCTAGGTGATTCCAAGACCGAACACTTTGCGGTAAAAAATAATTAGAATACAGAGCTGTTCGTGTTCGTATAGGGGGGATAATATGGGAGTGTCGAGTATTGTGGTCATGAATGGAGCGTAGGTTCTGAGGGACCAGGTTACTTAAGAATTCAGGAGTCAACCCATTCCTCATTTTATAGAAGTAGGTCAGTCTATGTTTTTCTCGTCTGTCTTTTAGCCTTTCCCAACCCGTTTCAATATATAATTTGTTAATTGACACAAGTCTTGTACCCCCCGTGATGATTCTGGCAGCCTCTGTTTGAATTCCTTCCAATTTATTAATTAATTTTACTGAATTATTGTCCCAAATGACATCTCCATATTCTAAAAGCGGTCTAACAAATGATAAGTAAATTTTCTCAAGTATTCCTCTATCCAGGATGAATTTAAACTTACGTAAAATGTTGAGTCTTGCAAAGGCTTTTTTCGAAATCATGTCTATGTGTTTTGCCCAAGTTCCATTGTTTGAGATTTCTAATCCAAGATGTATATGATTTGAAACAGTATTAATAATAGTGCCATCCATGAGTAAGGGTGGATGCAGGGGCCTGTGAAGCTTTCTTGAAATAACCATATTTTCAGTCTTTTCAGGATTGAACTTAACAAGCCACCTCATAGACCACTCATGAATTTTGTTTAAGTCGGAGTTTAGCATATTGGACGTATCTACTGGGTCGTCAACAATCAAATAAAGGCTAGTATCATCTGCGAACAACCTAATGGAAGAATGTATATCTGTTACAATATCATTTATAAAAATTATAAAGAACAGAGGCCCCAGAATCGAACCTTGGGGAACACCTGCACAAATCTTGCACTACGTTGAGGACTAAAGGATAAGCTACATCTCTAAAACCAGTGGTAAAGGCATGATCTTCGGAAGGGTATGCAGTATGCATTTGATCTGTTTATTTTTGAATCATGTAAATGGAATCGTATATTATATTAACGAATAATATTCATTGACAGATAGATTCGAAAGATTCAAAGACCAACTGTATGATTAAGGTAGTTCCTGAAATAGTAACAGGGTCCAGTGATGCCTCCCCTACACAAATGCCAATGCAAGAAAACACTGGTTATGTTGCTAGAAGAACTGTAAGTAAAGGCTAAAAGAGAAACACAACTAATATAACAACACAACTCAATATGATTTTATTCTGATAAATACGAGGATTAATATGTTGTAATGTTATTACTATAGGCAACAAACATGTCTGAAGTCAGGATATTTGTTATTATCCTTATATAGGTACCGATTATGTACGTCTTGTGTTAACATTTTAAGACCAAATTGTAGTATTTCAAACATAAATAGAGTATATTAGTATCTTATCAGAAAATATAAAATTGTATTATACGAGGTTTTAGATATAGGTAGAAAAAATTAACTTTTGGCGATATTCTTTGCCATGTTTAAAGGTGATAGAAATAAATGTTAATGGATATCTAAGGGGCAATCAAGAATGGACAATCCAGAGAAACTGGCAACATTAGGCACACAAAACACAGAAAAAGGACAAACACAACAAAAACACAAGAAATCATATATTTTCTGATAAAATATTGTTCTTATCATGCAATGTCGAAAAAATAAAATAAAAAACAACTTGCCAAATTAAAAAAAGTGGAGAATAAAAGCTTTGTTCTAATCCTGTTCACGGGTGTTGGTTATCTGTGGATATGCATTTACCGTTTTATACGTTGTGTCCAGTGTAACATGTCGACAGTTTATAATGCATATTATCATAAGAAGAGTCTGAAGATACAACAGGGGTAATTATCATCCGTAAATCAAAGAACAGGTAACACAATGGCCTAACGAAAAAGAAAAGTAAAACGGACAACCTAATGGCAATGTGAAAAAAAAAATAAACAACGATCTACAATACACTACACAGTGATCGAGCAACATGAACTCTATAAAACGCGGACGATAAAACTCCGGAGCTCCGGAATGTTGATACATATAAATGAAAAAAATCACAATGGTAAAATTTAAATCATCTCTCAAGACATCATATTAACATCTTAAGACATTATGTTAACACATCAAAACATTGCATTTACACTTTAGGATATTACATTAAAACTTCATAATATTACAGATAACACCTCAAGTTATTACATTAACAACACAAGACATTACATTCACACTTGAAGATATTACATTAACACTTCAGGTTATTACATTTACACCACAATACATTATATTAACACTTCAAGACATTACATTAACAACACAAGATATTACATTAACATCACAATACATTACATTAACAACACAAAACCTTACATTAACAACACAATACCTTACATTGACAACACAATATATTACTTTAGCAACACAAGGTAATACATTAACACTCCAAGATATTGCATTAACACACACATTATTTTCAGGAATGGTCAGGTGTAACAGATCCTAAATGTATTGTCATGGAATGTATGTTTGAAACTTTAGAACCACAAGAAGAAGCCATAGTTGACATCGGTTTCACTCTTGCGGAACAATCTCTGAATATAGACACAGTAAGTTACAATATAAGTATACTACTTATGTCATAGTAGTAAATTATGTGTTTGGTCTGTACAATATGAACTTAAAATTGAATTACAAATTACGAGTAGGTAGTTATCACCAAAATATATTTGTGAAGGTAATGTCCGAAACAATTGTAAATATCTGTAATTGCACTCTACGTTTGTGTGATAATTGATAAATAACTGTGTTGTATTTGAAGTGTTGACAGTGAAGTTTTTAATCCTCTATTGTGTCGTTTTATTTGGCATGGTGGATTTCAAGAATTCAATATGTCGGTCCATTCACACTATGACATATAAAGTGCGAATTTGATGGCAAGCGCAAACTTTAACCAAATGTGAAAAGGATATCAAACCATAATTCTTGTATTTGTAGATTAACTGTTTATAGCAACTTGTAAAGGACAATTATATATATTATATTGTATAATTATTTTGTAGATATCTATTTTAAAATAAACATTTCTATTTGTTCCAGACTCCAGAATACCAGTTTTATACTACAGCAATAACCAGTCCAGTTATATCAGAACTACCAAATTCCCTCCAAGCTAATGTAACTGCCATGGTAAGATATAAAACTTATCTCCTTTATACAAAAAATCTGTTTTTACCTATATGTACAGCAATATGTTAAATATTTTGAAATGTTAAGCTACTGAATATCACTTTATGAAAAAACTAATGACAACCATTACACAGAACAGGACGAACAGCGTTATTATAAAACCCACTATAATATTGAACATTTTCCATAGTATATTTAATATTAGGTCTATTAAAGACATTCAACTAATCACTTCACAATGTTGTGTCTACAATCACCACACCCAATTACTATTTGTTTTGTCCACGAAGAGAGATCAATCACCACATCTAGACACTGCTACCAGTTTTGTCCACTGAGAGACCACAATCACCACATCAGATCACTGCTACATGTTTGGTCCACTGGGAGACCACAATCACCACATCTGATCACTGTTATCAGCTTTGTCCACTGGGAGACCACAATCACCACATCTGATCATTGCTACCAGTTTTGCTTTCTTAGAGACCTCAATCACCACACCTAATAACTACGGTACAATACATTTCGTGTATTAACAAATATCCGATCACTACAGATATTTTAGTCCATTACACTCAATTACGACCACAGAAAACTCAATCACTACATGAATTAACTACTTCCACCACACCTAATCAGTTCTTTCAATGTATATCTTTAATATTATAATATTTTAATTTCTATATAAATATATCTGACTACACTGCATATATTTTATTAACAGACTGTAAGTTATGTGTATCCAGCCAATATTCAGGACACATCAGAGGCTATTAACCTTTGGGTCATTGTTGGTAGTGTAATTGGTGCTTTGGTAGTATTTGTTGTGCTCGGTGTTTTACTCTGGAAGGTATGCCAATTTGTGTAATCCTTATCAAATATTTACAAATATACAATATGCAAGAAATATTGCTAAAATGATATTCCCAAAATAGTATTCTCATCGGTAACATGGGGATGAATCTTAATAGGTAATAACAATAGAGACGTAGATATCTAATTTAGTGCACACGGCACGTTTTTGTGATAAACGTCAGCAACTACGTATACGCCAATAGTTAAAAAATTAGAAAACCAAATAATGTGTAGATCATTTGGAACAAGTATACAACAGGGCCAAAAACCGGACAGGTAATACAGATGATGTTCATGTCGTGTAACAGTAATACGAAGGGTGTCACTGATAGAGCAGTACTAAACCTTCTGGGCACATATAAAGACACCGGACAGGTAATACAGATGATGTTTATGTCGTTTAACAGTAATAAGAAGGGTATCACTGGTAGAGCAGTAATAATCCTTCCGGAGCACGTATAAAGAGAGGTTCTTCTACTTGTTATTTAAAAGAAATATTTACATTTACGAAAGAGCAGATGTAGTTGTTATCATACGGTAGTTGGATTTACAACTACCTATGCAATCAAATCCCGCTCAAGGTGAAGTGTACTCGATATAACTTAATGTGATAAAGTTTGTCAGTGACTTGCGGCATGTCGGTGGTGTTCTCCGGGTACTCCTATTTCCTCTACCAATAAAGCTGACTGCCATACTATAGCTGGACTATTTTTGAGGGTGACGTTCAACACCATAACAATAACCCTGACCATCCCTGATCACATGCGTTCACTCAGAATGTTAGTAAAGTTCATGTTGCTTAATCTTTAGTTCTTTGTGTAGTGTTTTCTAGATCATTTAATTTAATGCTTTATTTATTTATAGATCATTGTTATTTTGTCCATTTTCTCTTTGACATTGTAGTATCTTGTCCTCTTCATACGACGGCTTCTGATTAACTCTTTGGTATCGTCAAATATTTCTTTCAACTAAAATCTAATTAACAATATCATCATTCGTGATCTGCACACAAGTGACAGAATTCTTTTAAACGAGATGTTGACATCTTCCGAAAAGCGTATTGAAAGATGAGACGATTCCCTGCAAATTTACGAATTAATAGTGCTTAAAATGCGGTGACATTGTTATATTAATGAATACACAAAAAAATATGAGTTTGTATATTACTATCACGGTGTGAAAATTCATAATGAAAAACAAAAAGGAGGTCATCTCTTTTTCGATAGCTTCTGGTAGAAAGTTGACAATCGGTGTCAATGTTGATGTAAATGTCAAGAAATAAGACAGAGGAAGCTGTTGTTTATTTCATTTAATGGTCGTTGGAAACAGGGAAACGACAAGACATAAACAGGAGAGATAAAATATTGTCAGGAAAATTTACTAAGACTATGGTTCATCTTCCTCGGGTGAAGATTTTCTTAGACGGTCTTTGACTTTTTTGTAGACCTCTTTTCGGTTCCATGCTCCCAATGTTTTGTTTTTCTCTGGATTTCCAAAGTTTTTGCAATGAGCGGACCTGAAGAAGGTTATTTTTGAAACGTGCCGTGAGCACACACATTGATGTATTTGTTAGTATGTATTACCGATTCATGGTTATTTTTACACAGTAGAAGACACATTATATTTCCTGTCCACTTAAGATAATCTTGATATGCACAATGATTATGTTTGTATATATACACTAATCATGGATGACTATTTCCTGGTGCTTATATTCACAGACATGTTAATGATATGGCCACAGCTTAACCGGTCTAGTATTAATTTCTTCAACTTGATATTGTATATATTTGTATGTATATTTTGCAGTGTGGGTTCTTTAAAAGAGAGAAGAAGGATAAACTCGAAAATTGGAAAAGACAAAGTAACTTCTATGAGAACAGAAAAACACAACGATTAAGTAGAATTAAATCTAGTACCCCAAAAGACGACAGACTTGTTCTAAGTACAGAATGATACACAAGTTAACAACCATCTTTGTAAAATGAAAGATATAAAACTATTGAATGATATTGTATTGTAAAATTGTTTATTTATTTTTTGTCATTGAATAAGAATTAATATTCATATAAAAAGACAATTGAGTAAATGTTTTATTTTATTCTTAATATACCATAAAGTTCACTATTCATTATTCAATAATTCAATAATTATTTAACTCTAAGGGACAATCAAAAGCTGTAAATCAAAGAATAACAGACAAGACATTTACCGCTCCACTAGTGAATGAGTGAGTGATTGTTGCTGAAATCCAACTCTGTATCTTTTCAATTATATCATGGCGCGAACAAATTATATTTCAGGTACATGATGATGAGGTGCGCTTTGTACTAGATCAACACGTTAATTTGGATTTGTTCATAGTGATAGTGAAATTGTCCTGGTTCCGACTCAACCAGTCTGTGCTCTTTATCCTTAATGATGTGTGCTTCACTCAGATGCAACACATACCACATTTATAGTATTTGTTTTGACTCCATCGGTGCTTGAACATACGATCTACCGCATTCGAAGCTGGACAGAAAGTTCATCTG
>MJUT01008601.1:42074-91959 GCA_002080005.1 Gigantidas platifrons
AATACCTGTGTCATAATATAGTACATAATACCTGTGTCATAATATAGTACACAATACCTATGTCATTATATAGTACACAATACCTGTTTCATAATATAGTACACAATGCCTGTGTCATAATATAGTACATAATACCTGTGTCATAATACAGCACACAATGCCTGTGTCATAATATAGTACAAAATACCTGTGTCATAATATAGTACATAATACCTGTGTCATAATATAGTACACAATACCTATGTCATAATATAATACAGAATACCTGTGTCATAATATAGTACCAAATAACTGTGTCATAATATAGTACAAAATACTTGTGTCATAATATAGTACAAAACACCTGTGTCCTAAAATAGCACAAAATACCTGTGTCATAATATAGTACACATAATTGTGTCATATTATAGTACAAATACCCTTGTCATAACATAGTACACAATATTCATTCAAGCCAGTCATTCAATTAAATATAAAATAAATTTCAAACATCTTCACTTCTTCGGTTTAAAACGATCTAATATTCTAAAACTCACACTATTTAATAAATAAACATCAATTTAAAAGATAGTAATAATAGAATCATACCAAATTCTAATATAAAAACAAATTTTATGGGCGCAATTCCTCACTGAGAAAGCCGCGGCCAAATAATGTATAAGATAAGATAGTACACAATACTTGCGTCATAGCATGGTAACACAACGGGTGCCTCTCGTGGAGCAGGAACTGTGTATCCTTCCAGAGCACCTGCGTTCATAACTGATCTCTTAGTGGTTTGTGTTACTCGATCGTTAGTTTTAGGTGTAAAGTTTGTAGATTGTTGTTTGTCCTATTGTTTTGTATTTGTTGCCATTGTGTTGTCTGTCCGTTGATTAATGGATTTTGATTACCCATTTCTTATCCCCAAACTCTTAATAGTAAATAAAGTGTCATAATATAATACAAAATACCGGATAGTGAGTATATAGTAAACAAAATACCGGTTATATGTGGTCAAAGCTAAACTTGAACATGCCAAAGGTGTAGTTAGAAGCCGAACATTCAAGGGGTGTTATGGTTATGGTGTTTAATGCAATTTTGAACTCTATTTCATTTATATCGTACTGGTCAGTTTTATTGGTAAAGGAAGCTTTATCACACAGTGATGTATCGAGTAAACATCTTCATGAAAATGAATCGAACTCACAACGTTGGCGGTGGTAAGCACTGATAGCACATGTGGTTGTAAATCCATCTATCATACGATCACAACCAACGGCGGGACCAATACAAGAAAGACAAACAAAACAATGACAAAATAAGAATAATAATAACTGTCGATTCTGTAGTACAATCCAATTACCAGTGATGCAGTATAATACAATTTAATAAATTTGTTTTCTGTCAATATTGCAAATGGTATTATAAACAATAGAAACGATCTCTTTAATAACTGATAGCACTTACGAACGTTTTATTTTTTTTATTTTTTTTTTATGTACCTATTTTAAATTATCATATTGTCCGATTACCTAAGATAATAATGCAAGGTTAATATCGAGAGTAGTAGAGCAAACCAAAATGTTCAGATTCTACTAAAAGACCATCATTGCTACTTTTAATTACAAAATATGATATTATTAAAATATATGTTAATTAAAGCAGTTGCAAATTTTGGGGTTGATGATTTGCATTCATGTGTATTCAATAAAACTGCTACAATGTTAGCGTGGTTGGTGTATGTTAATTAAAACTGTTGAAATGTTAGAATTGCATGTTTATGTTAACTAACGATAACCGTCGTGGTAGTGATCGTGTTATTTACAAGTATCTATATTCAATCAATGCCTATTACCACTAACATTGTGAGTTCGAGTCCGGTTAATAGCAAGGTATATTCGTTTTCTACGGGTTTCCTCCACCAATGAAACGGATAGCCACGATATAATGAAGGGTTGTAGGTGTTTGTTAATTAGGACTGTTTCAATGTTAGAGTTGTTGGTATATATGGGTACATAATTACATGAATGATACACTATCCTACTTACCATCCATCACATGAAGCACAATACCTAGAATAAATGCATTACACTATAACTACCTGAGTTTAAAATGATTTTACATATATATATCAATATAATAATTCCAAATTTAATTTATTCTTAGTCATTCATGTTATAATAAGATTTTACACAAGATTGTACGATATTACAGTTTAATTCTAGAATGTTACTGTACATTGCCATATTGTATAACATTACATAGTAAAATCTTAGAATGTTATTGTACATTGCGATATTGTATAAGAATACCTAGTTAGATCATATAATGTTACTGTACATTGTCAAATTGTACAAGATTACTCAGTGAAATCCTAGAATGTTACTGTACATTGTCAAATTTACAATATTACTGAGTAAAATCCTAGAATGTTACTATGCAGTGACAAATTGTACAATATTACTCAGTAAAATCCTAGAATGTTACTGTGCAGTAACAAATTGTACAATATTATTCAGTAAAATCCTAGAATGTTACTGTGCAGTGACAAATTGCACAATATTACTCAGTAAAATCCTAGAATGTTACTGTGCAGTGACAAATTGTACAATATTACTCAGTAATATCATATAGTGTTGCTGTATATTATTCAATTGTATAATATTACTCATTTAAATCCTAGAATGTTACTATATATTGTTAAATTTTGCAAGATTATACAATACAATCCCAGAATGTTACTGTATATTGTTAAATTGTACAAAACATTTTCAGTAAAATCCTTGAATGTTATTGTGCATTGTCAAAGTGTACAAAATTACTCAGTAAAATCATATAGTGTTACTGTATATTGTCAAACTGTCCAATATTACTCAGTAAAATCCTAGAATGGTACTGTATATTGTCAAATTTAAAAAAAAATTTACTCGGTAAATTCCTAGAATGTTACAGTATATTGTTACTCAGTAAATTACATGATCACGTTTCCTCCTGATGTACAAGGGAAACACATCTTAAACATCACATCACAATAAATGTGTTAAATACCGGTTTAATATTATAAAGTAAGCATAAGTAAATATTTACCTAAATCTACGTTTCCTTTACCTATATTTTATTCGTTTTCTGTTTAATGAACTTATTTTTATTTTTATTTTATTTCAATGTCTATGATTAAATCAGATGGGTAATTAAAGTTAGTAATTATAAATGGGAGGAGGTATGGTGACAAACAAACAATCTTTTAAAATATGAATTAACATTAGTTTTGGATATTTTCAACTAAACATTAAGAGGGACTAAAATAACATGTGTTTTATTCAACAAGATTTATCTTACACTAAAAGTAAACCTCATTTGCTGATTAGCCCTTTGTTATCATCAAACTCTTCTTGCTCCTTAATTCAACTGTTGATATTTGATATCATCTAAATGTATATTCAATATAATTCCCACTTTGGTGAATATGATGATAAAATACTGTTTATTAGGAAGCAAGTTCAATAATGTCGTTTTTCTACTAGTTATGTTTAATTGATATTAACTCGCCCTGGGTCCATTCGTCCGTTACTTTCTATTAATTATTTTAATATTGTTGAGCTTGTTCTCGACATGAAATGGAAATTAAACAACACAAAACTCCACCAATAGATATTAAATCTAGTACACATATAAAATGTATTGCTTTCATCTTAACAGTCATCGTATATGATTGTGTTTTGTAAGTGATTATGTTCAAGTATATTAAGGATATACTTATCTGTCTTGTTGTTCACCTGATACTTACTGTGACCTGTAAATACAGAAAATTAATCACAATGTAAGCCATCACTTGGTAGAAATATCAATGTTGTACACATATGTTAAATGGAAGTAAATTAAGATATGTACGTAATGCATCTATGATTATTTATTATTACAAATCATATGATAAATATTTAAAATACTACTTTTATTTGATATTCACAATATTGTTTCCTCTTACACCCACCTAACATTGCACAGACTCTAATAACAATTCTGTACAATAATTAAACGTTACCATCACTATACTATTACGTTATGACATTAGTCCTACATTCATCAGTATAATGTTGTTACCGTCACATGTATATATTTGGAATTGTATTGTAAATAAATCAAAAAGTTACAGAGATATCATAGGAAGTGCGTTGACTGTTTGAAATGTATAGTTAGATCACGTAAATGTATGTATTAACTTCACGTTTATATTAACAGTAGATATGATTTATATTCTGTAAATTTATATCTGATTATCTATATGCATTAGAAGATAACTAGGATCACGAGCGTTTAAGGTATAATGTGTTATCATGTTTTTCCTGTATAAATATATGTTACAATGTAAACATTGTGTTTTAAAATATCAATTGACATTAGTTTTGGATAGTTGCAACTAAACATTAAGAGGGACTAAATTAACATGTGTTTTATTCAACAAAATTTATCTTACACTAAAAGTAAACCTCATTTGCTGATTTTCCCTCTGTTATCCTCGAACTCCTCTTGCTCCTTAATTCAACTGTTGATATTTGATATGATATAAATGTACTCTTGCTCCTTAATTCAACTTGTGATATTTGATATGATATAAATGTACATTTGGTGAATATGATGATGAAAACTGTTTATTAGGATGCAAGTTCAATAATGTCGTTTTTCTACTAGTTATGTTTAATTGATATTAACTCGCCCCGAGTCCATTCGTCCATTATTTCTATAAATTATTTTAATATTGTTGAACGTGTTCTCGACATGAAATGGAAATTAAACAACACAGAAATCCACCAATAGATAATAAATCTAGTACAAATATAAAATTTATTGTTTTTATCTTAACAGTCATCGTATATGATTGTGTTTTGTAAATGATTATGTTCAAGTATATCTAAGATTTACTTATCTGTCTTGTTGTTCACCTGATATTTACCTTTTACTGAAAAACAGACAATTAATCACAATGTAAACCATGTTGTAAACATATGCTAAATGACAGCACTTTAAGATATGTACGTGATGCATCTTATATTATATCTTTTTGCACATCATATAAAAACAATTAAAATACTACTTTTATTTGATATTCACAATATTGTTTCCTCTGACACCTAACATTGTACAGACTCCAATAACAATTCTGTACAATAATTAAACGGTACTATCATGTATACATTAACGTCATGACGTTCGTCCTACATTCATCAGTATAATGTTGGTACCGTAACATGTATATATTTAGAATTGTACTGTAAATAAATCAAATAGTAACAGAAATATCATAGGAAGTGTGTTGACAGTTTGAAATGTATAGTTATATCACATAAATGTCAGTATTAACTTCATGTTTATATTAACAGTAGATATGATTTATAGTCTGTAAATTTATATCTGATGATCTATATGTATTAGTAAATAATTAGGACCACGAGTGATTAAGATAGAATGTTTATATCATGTTGTTCCTGTATTATATAACAATGTAAACATTATGTTTGTAAGTGATTATGCTCTAGTATATTTAGGATGTACTTATCTGTCTTGTTGTTCCCTTGATGCTTACATATACCGGTAAATACAGAAAATTTATCATATAATGTTAACCATCACTTGGTAGAAATAATCAGTTTATGTTGTGTACATCATCCTTATATTGTTATATTATTTGTTATGATCTACAGCCAAACACTGACAGTGATCAAAATCAACTTATCTCTGTCAATTAATCTTCAATAAAACGTGATGTGATCTTTATGTATCTGGAGGAATATATGTTAATGTTGATATATTATTGCATTGAAGATCAGAGGAAAATTATGTTAAAGTAAAGTGGCTGTAGATAAACAAGATATAAAATATTACTGTGAGATCATAACATGTATTGTTATTACACTTATTGATATTAGATATAGTAGAAATATCAATTATGGAGTTTGATCTCCAGAGTCATCATCTAAAACAAGTAACATTCTAACTACTTTGTCGTTAAACACATTTGTTGATCCTGATATTGTGGTGTCCATAATGTTCACGTTGAGCTTTTAGTTGATCCTGCTATCAGTGTGTTGTTCATAAAGTTCACGTTGAACTTTTACTTGATCCTGATATTGTGTTTTCCATAAGGTTCACGTTGAGCTCTTAGTTGATCCTGATATTGTGGTGTCCATAAGGTTCACGTAGAGCTTTTAATTTATCCTGATATTGTGGTGTCCATAAGGTTCACGTTGAGGTTTTACTTGATCCTGATATTGTGGTGTCCATAACGTTCAGGTTGAGCTTTAAGTTTATCCTGATATTGTGGTGTCCATAAGGTTCACGTTGAGCTTCTAGTTGATCATAATATTGTGGTGTCCATAAGGTTCACGTTGAGCTTTTTGTTGATCCTGATAGTGTTGTGTCCGTAAGGTTCACGTTGAGCTTTTTGTTGATCCTGATATTGTGGTGTCCATAAAGTTCACGTTGAGCTTTTAGTTGATCCTGATATTGTGGTGTCCATCAGGGTCACGTTGGTCTTTTAGTTGATCCTGATATCATGGTGTCCATCAGGTTCACGTTGGTCTTTTAGTTTTCTGTGTAGTGTTTTGTCGATCATGGAAGGTATTTTATCCATTATGTTGACCATTGTATTGTCTGTCCATTTATATTTAAGGTTTCTTATTACCTCTTTGGAATCTTCAAACTTTTTTCATTGTATCTATTGCCATAGGTTTATTGTGTATTATTGTCTTATAATAAACTTACCGGTCTGAATAAATCTCTTCAAATCTGCAATATACAATAACAAAATAATAACAATACCACTAGGTATGTGATAAATCATTTTCCCTTTCATTAAAATAGTACCGGATACATTATATGTGTTGCATACCAACAAAGAGTGTTGGTCACGGTGATTACCACCACTTCAACAGTCTTTCTACATACAAGCAAAGAGTACGGTATACTTCTAACTGAAAATAAAGTCTTAGATTACATAAAGAAGAGTTTGAAGATACCAAACGGGTAATCAGAGAGTGGTAACGTAAGACACATTAGTTTCGTATCAGATCCGGTTATATAATATAAATTCTTAGTTTTATCTCTTTCTGATTGGATTTATTATTAAGGTAGCACTATGCAAAAATTGATATTTTTTCATCAAAATATTTTTTTAATCAATTTTTATTTTATTATTATATTCTTGATACACAGGTGAAAAAATAATTCAGATATGATGTACAATTAATGAGCATTACTTTTAATTAGTTTTGTAAACAAACACATGTGCTTGAATCAGAGATGATAAAAACAAGTGGGCTGTCCTTAATTGTTTATCTATTGGATAATTTGATAGTTTTATGACCACTGGCCAGTAATGCTTGAGATAGGAGGTGATTCCATTAAATGAAGGGGAAAGCAGAATGGATGTAGCTAACTTTTCATCAATACCAAAAGAAATACATTAGTTATTTGCAATGGAATTTATTTCAAAATATCTAATGTGTAATTTTCATTTAGTAAAATCCAACTAAATGGGAAGAATACACATAATGAGGAAACTAAGGTTCCATGTGATTCCTGTTATAATTAGTGGTTCAGTCCGTCAGTGGAAGTGGAGTTTTGACCTTATCAGTAAGCAGTTAACCTCAAGCTAGGTCAGAGTGATGTAACCTTCTCCCGCCAATTTCATGTGTTTACTGCACAGGGTGTGCATTTTCCAGATATATTTAGAGTTTGTGTGAAGAAATTCAATTTTTCTGGTCAATTCATTGTTGATTTTATATTCAAGGTCAATCCTGAGGTTTTCCCATGTCACATTTGTGACTTTTATTCAAGAAAATGGGGTACCAAGAGGAAAATTTCAATTTTTGCGATTTTTCCACTACAATTTGGACACAAATGTCGATTTTAAATGAAATTAGCTCCTGCATTGGTACCCCTAGAGGCTTAGTTTTGGTATATGTTGTTCTTAGATCTATTATCTGCAAAACCATGTCTCAGATTTCTGATAGAATTAATAGAACAAATTCTACACACAATTAAAATTGGTGATGTCTAATGAAGTCAGGCTGTACAGACATAATGGGGCTTTCAGAGAGATTGAAACATCACAGCAAAAATCTGAGACTCGGTTTTGGAGGTCATGCTGTGTTGATTAAGAAATTGTAAAACGTTTTAATAAACATGAAACAGCTAATTTTGGCCAAGTGCTCACATTAAGATTTTGCAACTAATTGCATAATATTTAATTATGCAATTGTTGCATAGTCATACTATTATAATCTGTGGAAATATATATATTTCTTCTTTCAGATGGTACCTCATTTGTTAATTGTGATGCAATATTAAGAAAGTTACAGCTGTTTTCAGATGGAAGATTGGATGAAAAAAATCTTTGTATAGTACTACCTTAAGTCAATAACTTCATTGTCTATGTATTTATAAGTTGGCTTTTACACAGAAAACTACAAAAATGAGCAACACGTACAATACCAAATCCGGGGATGAACCCAGGAGCTCCGGAAGGGGCAAGCAGTTCCTGCTTCTTATCAGACACTCGCTTTGATACTTATGTATGTAACATTTCCTAGATTTCCACCATCCTGAGTGTTCCACGTTCAAACCAGAAAAAAAACCATAGGAATATTGTGATGTGTTGATCACGCTCCGATGCTCTCCACTGCGTGTCCACCAGAGACTTAAATACAAGTGCTCGCGAAGGATAAGCCGTTCCTTTTTATGAGACACTCGCAGTGATACTTATATATGTAGATTTCAATCATCCTCGTTCAGAACAGGATACATTATAGTAATATTGTGCTTTATTGATCACGCTCCGATTATCTACACTGAACAAACTTCAGACATTTGAAAGAATATTCTTGGGCTAGGATATATGTTCATATATTGATCCGAGGTTTGTTAACCTAATCAAGAAAACGTATCAAAGTAATATGCAATAGAAAGAGGAGAGTGTGTAACTTTGTTTATGTCAACAAATAACCTCCATTAGAATGTGATCATCTATCCTCTTGCCTGGACAGCAAGCACCGTTCACAATACATATATAATTTAAGACATCTCACTATAAACTGTAATCATTTAAATCCTAATTTTAATTACAGAACACGAAGATTCATCTTGACCTAGACAATTGACTAGTTATACAACATATAACAAAGAGGTGTATGACGCCATTAGCGAAAAATACTTTCTGACACAAAATACAAAATAAAATAAGTAAATCTTATGTAAAACTAACTGGCAGTTGCTGCATCTGTATAAATATCTGTGCTTTTCTTCCTCTACTTTTACATTTGATCTGCAGATAAATATATATATAATGATTATTATTACATATTTCTCTGGTTTTATAACTAACTCATATAATTAAATATTCCCTGTTAAATTATAATTTCATTCATTTCTCATTCAATACTTATCACTTTATATTAAACATGAGGAACATGATGGGTCCCATTTGTGAAACAGGGACTGCTTAACCTCCCGTAGCTCATTTCCGAATTTTAATGATATTCGTTCTGCTCAATCTTTAGTATCCGCTCAGTAGTCAGTGTTTAGTGTTTAGTCACAGATATGGTTTACTAGATATCTCTATAATAGAAATTTACAGTACAGTTCCTAAATAATATAATTATTATTAAAACTAAGGTTCTTCTCCCTCAGGCATAAGAGACCATTGATACTTTTTACTATCTTGTTTAGGCCCTTTTACTTACTTCACTCCAAAGATTTTTAAATTATTCATCGCTCCAGTCATTTGATTATGAGTATTCCTCACTAAGGATATTCCAGAAACGCGCCATGGGCTTTAAACAAGATATCTACGTTTTAGTATTTTGTGTAATGTTTTATGGACTATAGGTTTTCTCTTAGTTATTTGATATTGTCCCGTATATCTTTTCTTCGAATTATGGTCTCTATTGACAATAAGTTTGACAATTTTAATTTTTCTAGCTTAGTTCCGGCCAACCATACTTCCGCTTACTTCCATGTCTTGTCAATATAATAATGAATGCATTTTATGGAGATATATTGTGTGTATATAACTTGTCCTGTTACTATAACAATAGAAACCTTCTAACACACATGATATGTATATCTCCTTTGTCTATTTGTCGGCGCGGGATGATATTTATTCATGTGTACTTTTTCGTCAATGCACTATCACTATCAGTCAGTCCAGTTAAGCGTGTTGATCTTGTACAGAACGGATATCAGCATCATAGCATCAATAGGCTGCGTGCTCATGCTATTACATTGCAGACAAATTAGTCATTTGCTAAAGGGGCATTATTTGCCAAATCGTATATTTTTGTTACCCATAGAACTATCGGATGTGATTTATGCCTTAATAAAACTTGTTTCTGTAACTTATAAATGTTATAAAGTGTAACACACACGAGATGCGTATCTCATTTGTCTATTTGTGTACTTTTTCTTCAATGAGCAGTCCAGTTAAGCGTGTTGATCTTGTACAGAATGGATATCAGCATCATATCAGCAAACGGTTGTTTGTTCTTGTTATTTCATTGTAGACAAGTTATTCATCTGTTAAATAACAATCACTCAATATCATCTATATTTTCAACAAAACCAAACAAATATAATATAGTGCACATGACGCTTTTCTTGAATATCATTTGAAAGTTAACAAAAAAACTTGGAAAGCCAAATGATTTATATGTCCTTAAGAGCAATACACCCAAAGATAATAAACAAGGTAACAGAAATCAGCTACAGTTACCTATGTCTGAGGGAGATGAACCTTCATAATCCCAACCCAATTAATAATTTAAATACCTAATTATATTAGCATATACCCTGTCAGCTGATACGTAATATGCTTAATTAAATATCATATCAACGTGGATTCTCTTTTGGCTCACTTTCACTAACCTTCTCCAGGAGGAAGGGGTGAATATACGTTATAAAAAAAACGTATGATGTCGGAACTTTAATATGGGAGTCATTTCGACACACATGAAGGTTGATGTCAAACTCATAGATACCAGACTTTGACAAAAAAAAACAAAAACAAAACAAAAAAACACAGAAAAATAAGCAACTGAGCAACACGAAAACCACCAAATTGAGGAGGTGAATACAGGTGCTTGCGACGGGTAGGCAGTTCATGGACTTTATAAAACACCCACCGTGTTACTCACATAGTCAATGCGTGTTAGACACCACAAAAACGGAGTTACATTTTCTAAAAGTAACCCTTATGTCCCTATTTCCAGACGGTAGACAAGAAATAAAGAAATTAACCAACGTAAGAAAAGTTTGAAGATACCAAAGAGGAAATCAGAAGGCATAACCCGAAGAGTAGACAATGGAAAAGCCAAAAGAAAGATGACAAGAGGACAAACAAAGATCTACAAACAACACACAAAGCTGAAGATCTAACAACGCGGACGCCACTAAAAACCGAGATTTAACTCAATGCTCCGGAAGAGAAAGCAAGTTCCTCTTTAATATGTCGTACCCGACAATCCAGGTGACTACTTATGAATGAGGAAGGAATTGAACTGAATTGTGAATACGACAAGCGAAACACAAACATTGTCTTCTGACAAAGAGATTCCGGAGCTGCTAGCAAGGTCATGGTGATGACTACGCAACTTTAAAAGTGATGACATCACCTTATCCAATATAAATTCATGGTTCAGTAGCTGCATTGTTAACATCAACTCTCTATCAATAATATCATGCTATGAACATCAAGCTCTAGAATATCAGGTTAACTGGGAGATATATAAACCACATGCAACTGCTGCAGAAAGGCTGTTGCTTATTAATGAAAAGTTTTCTCTCTTAACGGTCCATCACTGTCAATTTCGATGTATAGGTCAATACATGAACAGGACGGTGCTGTATCTATGGCATACTTGATTTCAAGATCAATGGGGATTATAATCACCAAGCTTAGAAAAAATTAGTGAAAGGACACCATCCATATAGCTCGACTTGAAATTAAAGAATTGAGCTAGCTTTTTGTTGTTTTTTTTTCAAAAGCCCCGGTATGAAGTCTTGAACGTAAGAATAAAGAAACATGTCGACTAAAAGAGGCGCACGGTTAGAACCTGTAGGAATACCGACTCTCTGTTGACAAACTCGACCACCAAACATAACAAATATGTAGACAATCAACATCTCGAGCATTTTGATGATATCAGTTTTAGAATAAGGTTTATTCTTTCCTAGGAAATTGTATTCATATCAATGGTATATACAAGCTAGTAGCTTCCCTAACAGGTAATATTCCAATATTTAATATACATAGTATATACTAGTTAGTATCTTATCTAACTGGTAATATGATATCCCTGCATTTAATATTACAAAACAACCAAACCAACCATACCTACCAGGCAGTATCTCAGTATGTCCTATGGATAGTAAATACTAGCTAGAGTATTAAATAATGGGCATTGCCTGACAACCAAACTAAACTTACCTAACAAGCAATATCTTAGCATTTGATATAATTAATATATACTAGTTAGTCACTTACCTAACAGGTAATATGCCAGTATTTAACAAGATGTTGCTAAGAATACCCCGACTCGTTCATTTGTAAGTTGCACGGTAAACAAGAAGTAGATGTGCGGTAAACCTGGAAAGGGGAGACACGGTACAAGTCACCATGCCAAAGCCATATATCAAATATAAAATCATTTCTTCCAATAGAAGCTGAGATAACTGTCGCGAAAATTTCATTACGGCAAACATGAAAAATTATAAGTCGAAATGTAAACAGGAGGTAGATGTGTGGTAAACCTGGAAACGGGAGAAACGGTACAAGTCACCATGCCAAAGCCATATATCAAATATAAATTCATTTCTTCCAGGAGAAGCTGATATATCTGGTTACGAAAGTGTGAACGGACGGACGGACGGACAAGGTGATTGCAATATAGGCCCCTCTCTACGAGTGGGGGTATAATATAAATATTACATATTAGTTAATAACTTACCCAACAGGTAATATCACGGTATTTAATATGAATAGAATATACTAGTTAGTAACTTACCTTACAGGTAATATCCCAGTATTTAATATAAATAGTATATATTAGTCAGTAACTTACCTAACAGATAATATCCCAGTATTTAGTATACATAGTATATATTAGTAGGTAACTTAGTTTAATTACAAACTTCCTGTGTAATTAGTATCTATCGCCACTAAAGCTGTGTGTTCGAGTCCCGTTCATGGTGAGGTGTACTTGATACAACATTATGATAAAGTTTGTCACGGATTTGAAACAGGTAGGTGGTTTTGTCCGGGTACTCTGGGATCCTCCACCAATATAACTGACCATCACGATAAAACTGAAATATCATAGAAAGTGGCGCTAAACACAATAAACAAAACCAACAAATAAGGGTAGCCACAAAATTACCGAACTCCGAACGAAGCCTAGTAATACAAGTAGTATGTCAGTATTTCATATAAATAATATATACTAGTTTGTAACTTACCTTGCAGGTAATATCACATGTTTATTGGTCGGTGTTTTACTAGAAAAAAACCGTAGACAGAAATAAAGAATATTCAATAACAATAATATGAAATTTGTATTGGAGGTTTAATTTATAATAATAATTTATTTGTACATACCACTGTCTATGAAATACTATGTAATTATAACACACATGTACATAAAACAGTAGACTTCTACTGTCAATGTAGATTCTATTTTTGAGTGATTGTAAATAAAAACCTCCATGATAAATTACACAAAGATAAATATCACGGTCAATACGTTTGTTTCAACCAACACACCATATAACTTAGATATTACATATTATTAGTCATATCTTAAAGCTTTATCTAACAAGGTGAAAAGGGTTTTAAACGTTTAAATATGAAATACATCACAGTGACATCGTTTTAAGTTTTTGTTTTTGTTTTCTTTTTTTATTGTTAACTTGTTTCCGTCACGAATCTGGATGAGCCGATCACAGAACAATTGTGTGAAACAAGATATCGTGTTAAGGTATGATCTGGAAACTAGAGAAAATGAATTAAAAAATAAAATAAAGTAATGTTAAAAATTAAAAAAAATATCAAACGATTTGTATTAATTGGTAGCTATTAATATTTGTTTTCCGATAAACGAGAATGTCTCTGCCAGCTGACCCATGGCTGATGAGTGGAGTGTATTTGGGGCGTGATCATCTGTGGGTTACTGACGATGAGTACAACAGTACGATACACACTCCCAAACAAGCTGGAATTAAGACAAAGAATACTGTCATATATGTGAAACTGACAAGTACAGGCGGTGTACTCGCATCCTACATACCGTTACATACCGTTCTGGTCAGACACTTTTGGGTCAGTCTAATACTAGTAATCGACAGTATCGACAGTGAAACCTGTCTAATCCGAAGCACCAAGGAACCAGGGAAATCAGTCGAATTGGACAGGATGTCGGAAAACGTTTACCTTTAGCTAACAATAATTAGCAGCAATTTAGCAGGGGACGAAATATGGCCAGCTTAATTAGTGATGGATGGATTAAATAATTATTAAACAATTCATCAACCAATTTGATCAGATATATCAATTATTAATCTAGTAATCATGATGATGATCATGTTTTATATTACAATTACATGAATCATGTTATTGACATTCAGTATGTCTAAATGAGGATCGGTATGCATCTACTTACCTCAGGCTGTATATTCCAATCAGCTGATCAACATCGGAATCACTTGTTGACCTAGGACTGTATTTAACAGAGGGGAATACAGGTACAGGTACACTAGAAAGCTTTGCAATGTCATCATTTAATGTCTGCAGATGTTGAATGATAGATGCATCTTCTCTGGATTGCCGTATCTTGTTTTCCCTTTTTTCTATCTCCTTTGCTTGCTCAAATAACTGTTTGTAATCCAACATCATCTTCGTTAGTGATTCCTTTTCTTGCCTTGTTTTCTCTTTCAATGTCGCGATCATCTTCTCAATATGGCGGTCAACCATTGCTTTTAATTTTACCCCCTCTTCTGTTAATCCCTTTATAACAGACGTTACATTCAGGTCAAAGGTAGTAAGACCTCCCTCTATCTGCTTTTTATTTGTTTGGAACACATCCAATTTCGACTTTATTTCATTTCTGACGGTTTTCTTAAGGTCGGAAATCAACTCACTCATACTGGACACTGTGTGGCCCTTGTGCTTGCCGGTGACGCATTGTACGCAAACCGAAATTTCACAATTGTCACAACGAAAAATAAAATCTTCTCTATGTTCTTCACATCTCAATTTTACTTCTGGGACGACATTTTCACCACTTTGAAACTCATGATTTCGTGATACTTTGCTCCTGTTATGCTGCGCTTTGCAAATTCCGCAAAAATATTGTTGACATTGTAAACAATAATGAGTTCCCGGGGCCCCCATGCATATCTCGCATGGTTTTAACACTGACTGAGCCATAATTGTGTACTAAACAGGTTAACTGTTATCTATTTAGAGACGAGAACTTAAAAAAAATAAACGTTTCCGGATATGGATATGTAAAGTTACGGTTGATTTATTAAATATACATGTTTGTGTCTTCATATGTAGTATCATTTTTTTTTACCATAATTTGTTTTGATTTATTAAATACATGTTCATGGTTTTGTGATTTAAAATTTATTTTCCCTTTGTCCTTTTTTTTTACCATAGTACTGTCTGTAATTTTCTGATCTACGGCTTCTGGTTTCCCTTTGGTGTGAAATGTGTTTAAAGCGATATTAAATTTCCTTTGTAAAATTCCAACGAACAATTGTATGAAATCAACCACTTTGTAAGTAATTATATCAAATTTAATATTTATCATGTATGTTCCTTTGGGAGAGCCCAGTGGTTCAAATGATACCGTATAAAACATTTTGAAATAAACATTTTACGTCTAAAGGTCGTTTTAATTTTTGGGGTTTTTGTTTTCGTTTTTTATTCTTTTTTTGTTTTTGTATATTTTGCTTTAAGCTAAATTAAAATGATTCCTAATATAGTCATGTATTGAGTGTACTCATAATATATTCTAGCTGTAAGTTAACATTTTGAAAAAATATGTTTAAATATAACATCGTCTTGAACGCTTTATTGTAAAGTCTTCACTTGAAACCAACATCAGACATATATGAGATGTGAGCTGAAATGTTTCCCGGCATCAGATATGTATAATCAACTATGCTAGTACTTAGGATTCTTAACATTAAATTATTTGTTATTTATAGCGATTTCCCAAAACACCTATTCAATGGCAATTCCCGAACTTCTTCAAAAGTCATGGTCTGTCAGTCTGATGTATATCAAGTGTATTTGATTCATATAGAATAGGCTCAGTCCTCGATCCCATTGTTTTAAATTCATGCATACTACATTGAGGTTTACATTCTGTAAATAAACAAATTGTTTGAGAATGCGTATCAAATAACAAATCAAAATATTTGTTCTTGCATTAAATCTTTTTAGAATAACGTTCATAGCCAGTTGACGCTGCATGACAATATTGCTGAATAAATATTAGCCATGCTTCCTGTGCGATGTAATCATAACCTGCATACGAACATTAATAACACGTTTCAAGAATATTTAAGGTTTGCCACCCGAAATATTCAAATCTATTTAATTTTTTAAGTAAAACAACTCGCTACACTTCTTAAGCCTTATCTTTTGCATAATGTGTATTTAACATATGTAGCTCAGTCCAATAGTCCTCCATTTTACTTTCTACGTCTGAACTCGGGTACGTTTTTGCACGGCGACACATTTGTACACTGAACCGGATAGATCTAGTGCATAAATCGTCACTCGCTTTATTTCAGTTTGAATTTAGAGGTTATAGTATATGTAATTTGTGAGATAGTTAAGACACAAGATGTCTAGGGTTGCTTTAGTGAAACAGAAAATGTGGAGTATATGATAAATTAAAGAGGAGAGAAAATGTAGTTTGCTCACATTTCATCTTCAAATTAACATATTTGATTTAATATGCATATGCACGAATCATAGAATGTAAAACGTATTTATCAGATTATTATAATGTGATTATTTCTGTTGATTTATGTAATAAAATTTGAAAGCCTCTTGATCAAATCGAATGCATTAATATTGTACGAATCAACCAACCGGATCAGTTGTGTGACGCTTAGCGTGCTCGCCTTGCGTGCGTCATATCGTTAATTTCATTCCCGTTCGGGTAAACGAAATACCATAAGATTTGTAATTGCTGCAACCATAACTAAGAAGTTGAAGCAAAGTCCGGTTCGCTCGTAATCATAATATTGTGCCCAAGTAGAGCGAGATGTCAGAAAAAAAAACTTAAAACAACAAACATTTACATATTTAAAACAAAATGTTGTCACAAAGGTAACACCACATACCTTCTATTTGTTCTTAAATTATAACAAATCCATTGTAATATAATACGCCCCCCTCCCTACCCGCTTGGGGTTTAAGAGCAAGGTATTTCCCGCATGTGTAACTGTCTTTAGTACATGGGTGGGGTATGCTACTTCAAGACAACAACAGGGATCAGATTTCAATATCGATATTTGGGGATGGGCTATATAAATATCACTTGTAAAATTGCCAACACCATCGTCCTTGCCCACTTATGATTTAGATCAAAGGTTTTACCCGGGACTTTAACTAGCGTAAATGCCTCAGTGGGATTCTAAACCTTAAACCCACATCAGCCTGTTAGATTTGAACTTCTATCCCGTGGGGTGGTACACTATATCAATATCTCTTGTAAAATTAACACCAGAAAACGTCTTACCCACTTGTGATATAGGTGAATGGTATTAACTGGGCCTTTAAATAACGCAATGTGGTGGGCGGGATTCTGCACCAAAACCCACAGCAAGATATCATATCTATATTTGAGTATTGAAGGGTGTGACTCTATAAATTTATTCTGTAAATTTCCCAACGGCAATGTTATTGCCTACTTGTGGTTTACGTGAAATGTATTACCCTGGGTATTTAAATAACGTAAATGTTTGAGCGGTATCCTGCACCTGAAGTCCACAGCAGAGTGTGAAATTTAAGTAAGGCATCGTGATGAATATCCTCCGTGTTCATCGTTTGAGATAT
The DNA here is from genome assembly GCA_002080005.1 of Gigantidas platifrons. Classification (NCBI taxonomy): domain Eukaryota; kingdom Metazoa; phylum Mollusca; class Bivalvia; order Mytilida; family Modiolidae; genus Gigantidas; species Gigantidas platifrons. The sequence continues at coordinate 60,181 of MJUT01008601.1, forward strand.
CAACTTTAAATGAAAACCAGATATATCTAGTCATGTCTTTCTATTTAATAAAAACCCGTCATGACACAACCTGAAGTTTTTCAGTTATCACTGCATTATTGCGGTTCATTTAAATTCGTGTGTGTCACCTTAAGATACTACTATATATGTCATTTAAGGAAGTAAAATGTTGTACTAACTGAAATGTGAATTTCAATCAATAACTAAAATACGGTCAACAGTAATATTATTCCTACTGCTGACTACCTCGGGTAAAAAACAAAGATATCTTGTCTTAAATGTTATGTCGCGAAGTGTACATAGAAAATATTACACGCAAACATTATTAACATAAAAATATAATTTAATAACATCGTCGTTTTCATTTACATTATTCTTAGAAATTGCATATATTTTCAAACGAAACGCCAAATTAGAAGAAATAAAGCGTATAGTACATATATGTCAGAGTCGGAAGATTGAATTATTTTTTTTATGTACACACATCTAAAAGAATTATGAAAAATAAAATCGTTTATCTTATATGTCGTTTATAGAAACTCAGAGGTCTACATAGAATGTCGACCAATTCTGCCCTGGATCTGTTTAGAATAAAACAGCAATCCAATATACCGAATAGGAAAATTGCTCTGTTTTTACGATAAGATATATACAAAATAATGTTCTCTGGCAGATCGCTTATAGCAAACACACCAATGAAATGATGGCGAACACATGAAATTGACGAGATTATGAATTGTAGCTGTTGGTTGTTCCTTGTTGTATACATTTAACTGTGCCTGACTGATATATCTGTTAAAGAGATGGACATATATCGAGTAGGCTCATATTCAATAGTTCTGTCAGTGGTGTTTTAGATTCTGCTTCGAGTCTAGTGCTTCATCTTTTGATCAAGTTTACATACTCCTCTCTAAAGTCACATCGGTCTAGTGCAGAGACAAATAAAGAGTATGCTTTGCCGAAGTTGTAGTGATACATTTTCCGCTATGATCAAATAATCGAGTAAAGAGGGTCTCATATTTTCTATTGTCACCAAGGCAATCTTTAGAGGATGCCCTGGAACACTGTTTCCATTTACATAGAGTGCCAAATCCGTAAAACGAAAATGTTGAAAGTTGAACGGGTTTGGTGTATAATCTCCATTGACTGCCGTTTGGCTTACAAACCATATGAACATTTTAGACGAAATAGCTTGAGGAAATATTTGATCCCAGTAAAACTGTGTTGAAGATTTGATGATTATATTAATTTTCACTTCGCTTCTGCTAAAATAATAGGATGCTGGGGTGGATTCATGTTGATTTGCATGGTTCACCAAAACGACAGGATCTACTTCTACTGTTAAAACGTTGTACTCCTTAATCAATATTTTAATCACTGTAGTTGCTTCGTCAGATATGAGTACACACGGGATGGTAGTACTTGCTACCTTCATATGTAGATCGACTCCGTTTAACTGATATTCGTCTATCCCGTAGATATCGACCATGGGGATTTCCTCTATAGGTTTTCGCATAGACAGACATATTTTCTAACTAAATCTACATTACAATCGCGCTGTAGTCAGCATCGTTCAAATAATATTTGTCCTATATAATAATAATTGACTAAAACATTGCAATTGTTGTTCGTCGTTACCGCTGGATAATATTGTCTTAACTTTTATAAGGGTAGCATGTGCTTGCTTGCTAAACAGAAGCACATTATTCTATTCAAATACACACCAACTTTAGAAAACAAACTTTGAAGAAGAGGAAGATTTATAATTTCAGTTTTCTCGTTATATGTAAGTGTAGTTCCATCCTCTTTGACAATCTGTGCCTTAACGTATAGTCTACTGTGTCTCAAATATTATATATAAGCACCAGATGCAGACAATAGAAAATCGACAGGTCCATCTTCAGATAATGCAACAAGTGATTTGGTTTTAAAAACAATGATAATTCATATGGCTGTCCAATATGCATGTTGCTTTCTGTTAAATAGGACATAATTTTAGTTTTTAGGCTGCTGTTTCCCAAACGTTAAGTATATTATCGATCTGTAGCTTTCATGTTGTGTTCTGTTTTTTTTTATGACCCTTCGTAAATGTCCTTGATTAGACTTCTTTTTTGAAACAATGAGTTCCTGTTAAAATGTTATAGTCACGTTTCCTTTTAGGAATAAAGCTGGACATGCCTTCTTGTCTCTTATATACACGTGAATATATCTAAATCATTTAGTTCCACGAGAATATAATAGAGTAGTTATATACAATGTTATGATATTTTTCGTCAGTTAAAAATGTTCCTCTTAGTAGCGATATTTCCAATGTACAAAAACAACTTTCTTGACAAATTTCGCAGCAATCAAATAACTCATTAATTTCATTATCTAGTTGTAATGAATTATCTTAATCCTACCACCCATTAACGTGGAAGTGGAGCTGTCGATTCAATTGAGTGCGTGTAGTATTATTTGGTTCCACCAATAATAAAGGTTTCTGTAGGTTTCTTCTATTTATTACAAATTACAAGTGTGGACACAGAAATGTGCTATCCAAAAGGCAAGTGTGGATGTCAATATTTCATATTATTTAACTTTAAAAAAAAAATTCATGGACACAGAGGTCCTGGATTTTTTTAAATAAAAAACTAATCCTGGATTATTATTTTTGCTTAAAGTCATTGACCTGAGTGACCTTGCTAATCCATGCAGATTCAGTGTGTTTTAAATCGGTCATCCAATAGCTCATTATTGTCCAAGATAAAAATGCATCGCTAACATTACCTGTGGATTTACATAGAAATAGGAGATATTTCGTCATAAAACTTCACACATGGTTTTGTCTATCATATTTCTTGAAGACAAACATAAAATTGTATTGCATTTATCAATATTTTATGAGTACCAACAGTTTTTTCAACACCGTATCTGTTCACGTGACTACACATGCTACTCACAGTGACACAGTGACCAGTGACCCCAATTAGCATGACTGAGCAGTCTTTTGTATATATGGTATATAACTATAAACAACATAAGTACAAAGTAAATGAAAAGAACGACAACTCTTTCTAATAAATGTGTAAACATGTATTGTGATTACTGTAAACATACTATCTAACTCAATGTGATATAGCATAATTTAAAGTAAAGAGGTGACCTGGGTGTCACGCTCTCATCAAAATGTTTGAGTGATGAAGAATTCAAACACAAATATTTCTTGATGTATATATACATGTACATCTTATTTTCAAAAGTGTGTCGTATGCAATAAATATGAAAATGTAAATGTAATATCACATTAAAAAGGAATATAACGAATAGGCATCATAATAAGCAGAGTTAGCATATGCTTCATGCATCAATTAATGCAGTAAGCTAAATAACTTACTAACAAAGTTAATTAATATAGCAAAGCAAAACAAAGAAATGAAAAACAACATAAACATAAAATACACTGATTCTTACCCCACATGAGGTGCAAATGATTTCTAGATAGTTAGATCTCCGTAGGTAACTCAATACATTTATACCTGAATAACAAAAGGGTTGTTTTACTCTGACTGTTTAGATGTATACATGACATTTTAATAAACAATTACGCACGTATCTATTTTAATAAATTACTGTTTTATGAACTGTGTTTACCATTTACATGTGCTTAAAGGCTTAAGTGATCACACTAATCGGACATTCTTAGCAGTAAGCTTGGTGTGATTATAAATTTAATCGTGTTAATGTGAACTGTGTGGTGTGCTGCTATAGTGTGTTACAAGGTCTTGTAAAGTAGGGATAAACCTGTACGAATTGTTAACTGTGAAATAACGTTACATTAAAGTTTTAATATTCCTTTCTGTGTAATTTGCTTTCGTTACGTTCTCGTATATTGTAAACAAGTAAAAATTTAAAACGATCATTAAATTGTTTGACAATCATTCTACATCTCGTACGCTTCCTGTGAACTGGTTTCTGTGGAGCCGGAACTGCTAACCTCTACGGAGCACCTGAATTTACTCCCGATTTTTAGTGGAGTTCGTACTACTCGATCTTTAGTTTTATGTGTGGTTTTTGTAGACCGCTTTTAACATTTTGTCCTTTTTCTTTTGGCCATTGTGTTGTCTGTCATTCTTCGATTTATGAATTCTGATTACACCTTTGGTATCTTCAAACTCTTCTTCTGTAAACAATAGGCATCCTGATTGTTGAGAAATTGCATAATTTTAAAACGACCAATGTTTATTCCAACTTGGACAACTTGATATAATTTTTCAGGAACACTAACTCCTGCCGAGTGCTTAGGGTCGTACCAAATGTTTTACGGTACTCCTCCATATTCACCATGTTAGTATAAAATGGATTAAAATCGAATAAACATTAAATCTATTTTCAAATGGACGACTGGTTATTTATGCACGTGAAATGGGGGAAAAAGGGTAAGATTCTTTCATTGAAAGTCAATGAAATCTCTTTGCATAATTCTTGAGCTTGTCGTAAATATAAGAAGAAAGAAAAAAAGCAATACTTGACCGTGTTCAAGTTTATAGTCACACTTTAAATGAGCGATGATTAATATGAAGAAAAAAAAACTGTTTATGAGTATGGCACTCATTTTTCGAATTTGTAAATAACCATATGCATTATCTTGCTTTGAAAATAAACCAACACTAGTTGTTTACATTTTTATCTTTTGTTAATTAAAAAGTAACATGCATTACACTACATAGACAACGTTGTTTTTACTGTCGTACCATTCATACATGTGGGTCTGATTAAAATGTGTGTATTCACATATTTCATTTTCGTCAAACTCCAGTGGGAAATTAGGTTAACCCAAGTTAACTTATCCCAATGTTTTCGTATTAACGAAACCCGTTCTTTGTAAAGGCAAAGTTCTTTAAATATTGATATGATTCAAATCAATGAAGACAAATTTGGGACTGACAGATGTGTATACATCACCCCCTAAATGAACTTAATATGCACTTTCCCCTTGATCACTGATGGTTTTCTCTAGAGAGTTTTCCCAAATTCCGGACTTATTGTTCCAGTATCAACCATCGGGAATGCTCTAGAGTGACCCACTGATTTGCTGGGGTAACAACACCATTTCAGTCCCTCTCATTGCGACGTGCGTGAAACTTCATTACATATTTCAATGGCTTTAGGTCAACATGAATGTCGTCTCTCCATCCTAACATGCATATCTGATCTTCAAAATTATTTCGTTTTTCTGACTTGCTTGGCCAAACAATCTCTTCACGGAGTCAATTTTCTTTTTAATATCTACAAAAGTGATATACATTTGTAAATGGTGTGTATGATCCCATATAATGATGTAATGAAGACACGAACAATATTTAAGTGTCACTAAAGGTCAGAAAAAAGATCTGTAAAGTTCAGTTAGTAAATTGTCGATAAAAACAAAAAAATTTGATGTTCAATAATGTGACGTCTGAAAATTGTTATATATATGTATAATACACATACGAGAGAAACAAGTTAAAAAATCTACTTTAATGTTTTTATTAACTGTAACTCGTTATTGCATGAACATTACAAAAACATCCATAGACTAAAATGTAATAAAACGAAGAATCACTTCTTTGTAAGATATATATATATTTACAATTCACATTTTCTGAGTTAATTTCAGTTGTCCTCTTTCAGCTATTATTTCTGTGTAAGTTCTCTAGCACCTGCGGATAAAAATCAAATGAGGTCTTACAAGGATTTCTACAATATTTATCACAACGATCTTAATTCATTATTTACAGGGACGATACCATATGTAATTCCTGCTGTATCGACTGTTGGTGATGTTCTGGTTCCTGTCAACACATATGCGGTACGGAGTGCTATTCAACAACAAGAAAAAACAACATATAAAATAATCATATGACAAGCATATACAATTGTACGATTTGGTAAGAAATTTGCGTGAGCTATGACATTTCATTCACATATTCTCGGTGGAGTAACACATTTAAAGCACATTCTTTTGTCAATGAGTTCGAACTGAATTTCTCTAATTCACCATATTACTCTGGTATTAAACAATCATCAGCTAATCTATGACTACTGATTTAGAGGATACAAAAGGGGTAATTATAAGCCGTTAAAGTAATGTTTATTTACGTGCTAATTATTGACACATTCTCGCACACATAAGGTAGTTATGTTTAAAAGGTCGTTCTGTAGCAACGATTATATGTTCAAACTGCACACTACGAGGATACAAGACGCTACAAGAGATATATTTAACACGTTCGATCATCACAGCTCCCTATCACATACTTAGAGGATTGATTTCTTATCTGACTTTCTGATCATATTGATAGAAGCTTATTTTACCATTGCTAAGATCAAAATTTTGACCTGAACAACATGATATTGCAAAATTAACTTTTGAGGTTGTCTCTCTTTGAATGTTTGCAATGACAACTTTTCAATCTATACCTCTGCTGTTGGGGTATTTGTTTCCGAGGGTATCAGTCGGCTTTCAAATCATTGACTTCATGTGTATCCGGTACAGGTCATCCTAGATACGTATCTTATGCTCTAAATTAAACATTTGATTTCCTATTGACCGGTGTAACTTGGTAGAGTTAGAACCCCTTTAACCGGATCACATGTACATTGTGCTTAGCTTCTATAGTTTGATTTGTAACAGAGGAGTGGTGGGTATTGTTATTGGTTAATCATAATGTCGACAGTAATTGCTTGTAATCTTTTGACAAATTAATTCATTTGAGATGCTTTGTGTCCTTTTTACTCTTTTCTTCCGGTTAAATGTTGTTGTTGTTCTGTCACAGATAGATCTAAATTGTGCACAGCTTCTATTGTTTGAGGTTTGACAGAGGGCAAGTTTGTATTGCTGGTCGTGTTTATATTGTCAAAAATTAGAGCAGATGAGTGCTTTGTATTGTTATTGGTAAGTTATAATGTCGACAATCATTGCTTAACTTGTTTACTTTTGACAAATTAATTTATGTGAATTCCATTCTGTGTAGTAGTCATATTCTCTTAATTTATGTCCTTGCACTATTTTAGTTGTCGAATTAAGTTTGTCATAATATGAATTTACTAGTGATTTATATTGTAATAACTCTTATAGAATTAAAGTATCTCGTTTCAGTGCCTTTTGATTGGACAAGGACACTGTCACCTGTTTGTATTTGATTCGTTCATAACTCGATGAACTTTCCAATCTGCAAGTCGTAACTACGAGAATCCACCATCTTGAAAACGTGAAATTCGACATGTCATATTTACAACAATGTACAAAAATAATTCAAACGCCTGCTTTGTAAACTTATTTGAGCTAAATCGTATTAAAATTGAATCGTGCACGAAGACAAATGACGCGTGATCTTTACATTTTAAAATGGAAGTCTTCATATGACGTCATCGTATTAATGTTCCAAAGTCGTCAACAACATTTCGCGGAATTTTAATTTGTGTGATTTTTACACCAGGGATATGCAAGAATAATACATTTTTATCTACAATATTGCATTGAAGAATTATAAGTATTAAGCAGTTCTTTTCAGGAGTTCATGCATGTGTAAACGGTGCTGATGCACTCACAAAGTTTACATAAACGCCCTTCGGACGTATACTCAGTTTGTGAGAGCATCGGTACCCTGGTAATCAGAGGTAGACCGGTATTGCTGGATTCTGATAGTCATTGTACGCAGCGAAATATGCCTAACATATTATACAACAAACTTAGCCAAAGGAAAATCAATGAAGTCTATCATTTAGAGCTTTAATTTATAATCCAGTTTACAGTTCGTAATCCGTGTTTTACTACATCTACGACGAATGTCATTTTTATCCCCCACTTCATTCAATCTTTTACCATTACTTTACAAATCTCAAATTGCTAAAATGTAGCACATCAGGAACAGCATACCTTGAAATTACATTAACAAATTCAAGCAGTATCATTCTAGATAATTAATAACCATTAAGATGTACAATACAGTGTGGATTGATGGTGGATGTTTGTCTGATTTTAAAACCACCTTTTACTTAACGTCCTTAATTCTTTTTGAGAACTTTTCAAAAAAGGCCGAAAAGATTTCAAGATATCACCCAGTACCAAATGCTAGATACAAAAATAGAATGCACCAACATAAACCCTATTGTGCCCAGAAGGATGACTGGATATACATTTCGCGATTTTAAATCCCTATATCAACGACTCTGATACTGAAAATTATCGGTCAGTGGAACTACTGAAAGCACATTATATGAAGTTACCGATAAACAAACAATAACATTAGTTTTAAAGGCTTAGACATATATTATTAATATGGATTAGGCACAGCCTACAGCTGAGCATCGCATCTACGCAGAGACATGTACATGTGCAAATAGTAGTTTTGGGTTCTTTTCCTCATTATTCTTGATTATTTTTGTTTGTTCTTCAAGTCGACTTACACAGTTAATTATATTGCAAAGGACATTTTTTTGGTCCGAGATATATGACGAACGACTTTTGTTTAGGGCCGAGATATATCGGGGACGACTTTTTTTAGGGCCGATCGTTCTTTAGGGGCGAAACGAGAAGGTCTAACGATTTCTATTTTTTAAATAAATTAATCGTTTCATGTAAAGAAACGGTACGGTTTCCTTTCTAATTCGTGTTCGTTATTTTTAAACTGGATAGTTATTTTTTATTAGAATTAAAGGGCTATTTCCTGTACTTCACTCCGATTTTCCCATTATATGCCGAAACTTAGAATCCATTTCATGTTGGTATTGTTCATATATTGAATCTCCTTACACACATGTTGCTGTTTAGCTCGCATCTTGCGATGATCACTACTAATACTGCAGGTGGTTTTGTCATGTTATGCTAGTGGTAGTGACTGTCGTGATCTTCAACACTGCAGTTATCATTTACATAAATAAAATGAAAATCAAATAAAAAATACCAAGCTGTATATTGTTGTAAATATGAGATGTAACATTTCACTTTTTCAAGATGGTGGATCATCGTAGTTACGGCTTGCTGATTGAAAAGTTCATTGAGTTATGAACGAATAAAAAAACAGGTGGCACTCGCAGCACACAAATACATGACAACTCACTTTCCTGACCTGGTACATACATCTTATTAAAACGTGTTGGGGAACGGATCCAATTGAGAAACCGTAGAAAGAAACAAATCCATATGTAACACACAAATACATGACCACTCACTTTTCTGGGGTGGTACAAGCATTTTAGTAACAAGCGGCGTGGATAAGCTACTTTGCATATTGTTTATATCCCATATAACATTTGTCATTAAATATACAATACTTGTGCACTGTCGAAGAATATAGGTAATATGTGTATGAGGCTTAGAAACGGGGAAAAAGGCGATGCTTCGCCGAGCTCTTTCCCGCGTTTCGCGCCGAATACACATATTTACCTATATGCTTCGACAGTGCACATGTATTGTATTTATCCTGCAATTTTAAATCGTAAATAAACGTTTACTATAGGATTAAACACTGTTTTTTAGGAAATTATCTATGAATAAACTCCGGCAGCTCACTCACAAGCTGAACATAACCAACATGACGTCATTGACGTCATATGAATACTTCCAGTTTGAAACGTAAAGATTAGATGTTATTTGGTTTCATGTACGCTTCAAGTTTGATACAATTCGACTAAATTAAGTTTTCAAGGTAAGCTTTTCAATTATTTTTGTGTGTTGTTGTAAATATGACATGTAGTAATTCACATTTTCAAGATGGCAGATACATTTGTATGTTCTATTTATAACTGACCAATATCAAAAAAATATATTGGGCAAGCTATATTGGTCGGTAAATGCTGTCATTGCAGGATAACTTAAAATGCCCATAATAGAAACGTGGATATCAAACAAAATACGTATGACTTGGATCTGTTATGTCAGTTACGTACGTATATGCTCATACCCGTATCTGTAATAACCTTCATCAGGTACGTACGTATGTTATCATACTCGTATCTGTAATAACCTTCACCAGGTACGTACGTATGTTATCATACTCGTATATGTAATAACATTCATCAGGTACGTACGTATGTTATCATACTCGTATCTGTAATAACCTTCACCAGGTACGTACGTATGTCATCATACTCGTATATGTAATAACCTTCATCAGGTACGTACGTATGTTATCATACTCATATCTGTAATAACCTTCATCCGGTACGTACGTATGTTATCATACTCGTATATGTAATAACCTTCATCCGGTACGTACGTATGTTATCATACTCGTATATGTAATAATCTTCATCAGGTACGTACGTATGTTATCATACTCGTATATGTAATAATCTTCATCAGGTACGTACGTATGTTATCATACACGTATCTGTAATAACCTTCATCAGGTACGTACGTATGCACTCATAAATAAAAGATTAAAAGGCAAATAATTAAAGATAATTGGGGATAAACAAAAAACGAGCATTGTACTACATATCAAAATAAATCACATCTCTGTTAGAAGATGTGCATTACCATGGCGATTCAATAAAATGAAGAAAAAGTATTACCACACTGTCGGAATAGTTCTAAGCTCCAAGATCAAAGTCGTATAGAAAGTGACAATATCGATATCCCTAACACAAATAGATGACCGCTCACTTTCTGAACTTGTTGCAGTCACTTCAATAAAAAAATAAATAAAACGTGCATGTTGTCTTTTGGAGATTTAAGATGAAGTCATAATTGGAGGCCTTGAAATGCATAGCCATAATTGGAGGCCATGAAATGCATAGCCATAGACGTTAGTATACTATACAGCCAAAAAAATATGTTGTTGTCCATATCATACCACCATAGACTTTTCATAGTAAATGCGTGTTTTTATCGACCTTATGAAAGTATATGGACAGATGAAAAAGAAACACACTGCATATCGTTACATGTTAATGTTTTAGTCTTAGAGTTAGGGTTAGATTTATAGTGTTTAACACCACTCTAAATGAAATCTCAGTTATATCTTGCGGTCATTTTTATTGGTGGAGCCGAAGAAAAGCACCGATATGGCTCAGGTCACTGACAAACTGTATTGCATAATTTTGTATCGAGTACACCTCACCATAAGCCAGATTCAAACTCGCAGCAATAGTTGTGATAGGCACTGCTTGCATAGGGAGATGTAAATCCAACTATCATGCGACCAGAACAGCCAATATTTTTTTCTCTACATTTGGATGCTTCCTCATATTAAGCCAGCAACTCTGATATGATGTTATTTTGAGGTGGATTTTTGAAGCACAGTACTGCGAAAGCAACAAATTTCTTTGAAACTTACGATGCTACATGTAGAACAAAACCAGCTTTATATCAGAGTTTAGAAGACGATGCTAATATGGTTAATATAGCTAAAACGAACTGAAATAAAATCCACATTAGATAAGGAAACCCTTTGTTATTGTCCAATGAATATTGTGCTTAGGCTTCTATGAAAGGCTTATAATTGTAAAACTAAACCGCGTTGTTTGCAACGAGCAATCCGATTAGTCGAAAGGGGTCATGCCCCGTATTTTTCATATAATTAAATATTCATGACATCAGGTCACTCGTATGTAAGCGAAAATGGGGTTTCTTCAGATCTCCTCAAAACACACAAGCACATACATCTGTCTCTGTTAATGGTCAATGGTATCTCAACATATCCCATCATAATAATCAGCGTAGTAATAGAAATACGAGTTCAACTTACATACACTGATACACCATTGTTATTTGGAGCAGTCTGCTTTACCTTTATAATAGTTGTCAATAACCAGCATATTTCATTTTCTTAGCTATCAGTAACTTAACTTCGAACACTCGTTGTTTTTTTTAATATCCATGCTTATGTTGTCATTTTTTTCTTTAAAGACATGTGCCAATTTAGCTATATCAAAAATGTGCCAATTGAATATAATGGTTTATTTCTTTTTAATCATTGACATATTTTTCATAAATAGACTGGGTAGAGTATGTTTCTGGTATAATTTTATACATATATCGCACGGTCTTGTAATCATTCGTATCGACGGGTAACACAAATATATCTTAAGATACAAGTACACGTGACCTAACATTAGCCGGCCCCAGTCGGATCAAACCAAAGATTATATAAATAGCATTTCATGCTTTTTCGCTAAGCACATGCCATTAAGGAGTAAGACCAAAGACTGGCTGGGTCGAACTCAGGATAATGCGTCAGAGTAGAGTGACAAATGCTATCAGTGGATTTGTGTTTCAACAGCTATCATCATAAATATCAAACTCAGCGTGATGCGATGATGTAACTACCACCACCACCACCGCCATCCTCCTCCTCCTCATCATCATCATCATCATCGAAATGTAACTTGCTCTCGCCATAATTTAACTGATAATTGACCACTTGGCCTTATAAAGCAACCACTCACTCTAAGTTGGGAGTTCGAGATAATCTAGATTAATACATGTTTCCTTGACTTATGTCATCATCTGCACATACCAATAGCATATACATGATGTACGTAGTAATTGTATTATCTTGTTAATTTCAGTTTGAGATTAAAATACATATACCATGTATTTGTTAAATCTTATTTATTACACAGCTTAAACAATCTGATTCAACCCACATTGTACATCATTTGAATATACTTTACCGGACGAACTATTCGTTTTCATTCATTTGATGTTTATTTGTTTGTTTGTTTGTTTGTTTGTTTTTTTGTTTGTTTGTTTGTTTGTTTGATGGTGGTTAACGCCACTTTCAACAGTATTTTAATTATATTGTGGGTGTCAGTTTTATTGGTGGAAAATCATTAAAGGATAAACACTTACCTACTATACACTACATGTATACAAAAGATTGACCAACACGAACCACACTAACAGCCTTGAGTGAACTCATTTGATACGGATTGGTAAATAGTTCCTGGTTCGATTGTGGCAGCCGTCGTGTTATTCTTGCTACATACCAGGTAATTAGTCATGAATGTGAAGGGGTCGGATTTTATGATTGTATGATTGTCTGCAATATATGGACTAGTCTTTAGGGGTTATACACGTGTCTATATAGTGCATGTACCATTCAATTTCCTAATATGTAGTCATTGTTAAAAGTGGGATTAATATCTCCCCGGCATGGGTAACATTATGCAATCTTGTTTAAATTCTTTTGTTTTCGTGTTCCCAACCATTTTAAAATTAATTGGCTTTCTAATCTTTCGACTTTGAGCTTACCTGATGATTGTTTATTTCAGCAAAACATATATGCTAGTTTAATTGCTAACAAGGAAGCTACTAAACCAAGTGAACCAATTTTTAAGTTGAATCATCAATTCGAAAGTTTTACGTTTGGCCCCATGACTTGGTTCGACGTTAGGGAATATCTGTATCACAAATGACCACGATATGTTCCACTTGTCGTAAACACTTCATTATCCTTCTTTCCTCATTCATTACTTATCAGCGGTTTTGTAATTAGATTAATAGGAAGGCTGCCATGTGCGATGTTTGTAGATCGTTGTTTGCTCTTTTTTGCCCATGTTGTTGTCTATTCTTCTTCGATATACGGATTCTGACTACCCCTTTGTTATCATCAAGCTCTTCTTTTTAGCATTTTGTTCAACTATTTCATGGCGAGAATATTTTCAATGATATAATGACGATGAGGACGATGTACTAGACAAGCACGTTTATAAAATTGATTTGAATAGCACTAGCGCACTGACAAACAGTATGTGGATTAACAATTCGCTCGGTAACGTCATGATGTGTTTAACTTCATAATGATAGATATTTTGCAATATAAGAGATATTGAGGTTGATGCTAAAAATAGCACCACCCGCGATCAAAGCAAAGCTGTCTATGATACAGATAAAATATATTCGGGCTGGGTAAAATATTCATCCTTATTTACGTAACACGTTGTATTGCATAGCAATACGTCAATAGACTAAATACATTCGATTTCAATTCAAAGTCTCATTTAGAATTGATACATATTATACACTCTAAATAAAACAAAACACTTATTAATATGAGGAAGGATCGTGTGTACTGTTGGCGTGCCTTTAAGTTAACTGAATTTTATTTCTTGTATTTCAGTTTATAATCTTATGTGCGTCAGGGGATGACACATTAACCATACTTAAGCAGTATACAGGAGATAAATTAAGTTATAACAGAGTACGATGATAATATTGAAATCAGGGTTTTCTTCTGAAAAACAAAATCCCACGAATCCATTGTTATGCTCATGTAAAATTCACTTGAAAGGTTCAATGTATTAATTTTGCTTAGAGTACTGTATAATTACATTATGTTGTTTTCCTTAAAGGAAAGAACAAAAATGCCATCCGCTATGGGTGAATGTTTATGTGTAACTCAATTTAAAATTGGAAGAAAACAAAATGTAATGTATTAATACCGTATACTGTTTCCATCATCCCATATTAATGAACTTCTTATTAAAGTTAACTCACCTTTAATTGCAAGATAGTGACTTAACCATTTGGTAGCTCTCACACAACAAACAACTATATATGATTATAATATTTTATGTTAACAATCTATTTATTTACATACATGTACAATCCAGTTTCATTATCTAAATGACAAAGTGGAAAGAAAATGGCCACAGCTTAATTTTGCCAAGACGCGGGGAGACTAACTGACGGCCAAATATACAGTGCTAGCCAGTGCCCCTCCCGTAACGGAGGTGCCAACCCCTCCAGGTAACCCAAGGAGTACGAAACGAATCATTAAAGGTATTGCCTGACACGCCCTATTTAAGACCTTTCCTCTCGGTTTTCATAGAGGACAACTCCCAATCGGTACCGATTGTAGAGTGGATTCCTCCGGTGTCTATCATGAGTGAATCCCAAAATAAAAATATTCCTTTCCTGTCCCACTACGGTGCCGTAGGTGAAACCTAGCAAAACACGGGCCGGGCCCGGGCCTTACTGTGTCTCCCAGGATCTCGCCCAACGAACAGTTCTATAACTGCTCGCCCCATTAAAATATCCGTCCAAGACATATCGGGCATAACTGTAGCCCCATTATAGCGCAATAAGAATGTTTTCCACATTTTTAAATCATCCTTTATTGATTTGTTATGCGAATTTTGTGATGCTGTCGTTTTACCGATGTAGAAGCATTGTATAGCCTCCTCAAAAAAGCCCTTCCAGGAAGAACGATTATACATGCAAAATTGAGAGACCTTAATAAGGATTGTAACTGTAATAAAGTATTTTTGTCCTTATGAATTATATGATCTAACTGCAATTGTAACTTTTGAAGTTTTTCAGAAGGTAATCGTAATTCCATGTTGATGGTATCATACTCTACATCAAGAAATGTGATTACCGTAGATGGGCCCTTTGTCTTCTCATTAGCAATAGGGACCTCTAAAGAGGTCCAAACCTGCTCAAATTAATGCATTGTCTCCTGAAACTGAGTAGTTTCAGATTTATCCTCAAATGAAAAGTTGTCCAAATAATGAAGAATAGAAGGTTTCCTATCACTTTCATACTCGACTACCCACTGAATGAATGTGGAAAACTTTTCAAATAAGGCACAGCTGATAGAAACCCCCATCGGCAAACATTTATCAAAGTAAAATTTGGCTTTAATTCGGAAGCCCAAAAGATCATAATCGCCTGGTCAGACAGGAAGCAAGCTCAATGCTTTTTAAATATTACTTATCCCTAATTTGGCCCCTTTTCCTAAAGACTGTTGTCCCCCACATTTGCTGCAGATATGACTGAATTTACATTTTGGGAAGAATGTGCAATTGCCTTTGATGTATCTGAAACACGGTTTTTGGTTACTTGTAAATTGTTCTGTGGTTTCTTGTTTAGCACGAAAATTGTCGCCTTTTCCGATGGCGATTGATTTTGTGTCAAATTACTGACAACTCTTTTTTGTGACATGCATATTAGCCATAGTTCATTATCAATGACACCCCAAGAAGAAGACGGATTTCTAATTTTTTTTTAATCTGAATTGTTCATCGTACTGCACCCATGCCAAAGCTGAGGGAGCCCTGTATGCGGCAAGTCGGATATCCCGAAGATATTTGAGCAATTCTTGGTCTTTACAGGGATGTTTTTCTATCATAATACTCGTGAAAATGATAAAAGCCGACGTCCATAAATTAATATTTTATATGGACTGTTGTTGAACTTTCCTCTCTACGGCTAATTTCCCCCCTTTAATTATTAAATCCCCAGCCGATTCATCCGCCATGTTTAATTCTCTGGTTGATTTTAACAAAAGGGATAAATCTATAAATCTACCTTACCAAATCTGTTCTTTAAGCTTTTGTGGGATATGATATCCAATAGAGTCGAAAACGCTCACAAAAAAGAAATAGGTTCATTAACCACCTCCATTCCTCCCAATATCCCAAACTCGAAACTATCATTATTTGCCTCCTCGGCATTACCTTGATTTCCGATGTCAACTGTAGGTGGCTCTCTTTGGTATAATATGGTCTCATTTTCATTGGCTGTTCTGGTTTCATCTTTGTTTGTCCGGCGTCTTTACTGGTTAACTGTAGGTGGCTGTGTTTGGTCGGCTTCTACAGAAACACTGTTTCTCCTCTTTAATCCCTGGCCCCTAGCTGAAACTTTCTTTCCCGGTTTTCCCATCTCAAATGGTTTCGTAGACAATGTCACCAGTAAAATGTTTTAAGTCAATATAAAAATATTGTAATGGATCCTATGTAAGTTTATATTAGAATCCGTAAAGTAACAGTTAGCTTTAACCGTTTTATCCGAAAATGAATACACTGTTTACATTGAAAAATCTCTTTGATATTGTTAATACACAGAAGTACACACAAGTTAGTTATCCTAATATTTAGAGTATGGAAGTAAACGCTCCGAAGTCAGTTTTTCAATATGTATATATAATATAAGTATGTAACTCATACACATATAATAAATTGCAAGGTAAGCAGCAAAACTAACTCTCCTTTTTAAATCTACTTCCAATAAAATGTAACTGAAAAACGAATGTTGTTGATAAAAGTTTGTGCGAAAATGATACCGCACACTTGCGTGGATAATTGATATAGATATTAGACCCGCTCACTAGTTAAATATAGCAACAAAACTTCCACTTTTATTTTTAATAGAAGACTTGAATTAAACCGAATTATCTGATATTACAGATAATTCCAATTAATCATTTAATGGTATAATGTTGTTGAATTTGGTAATTTTATAGAATTTCTATTTTTTTTGCGTTGAAAGTTAATATATACCTTCAAAACATGAATATAGAACGTCGTTTTATTTAATTACACAATTGCTGAATGATGACGATTTAATTACATGTTTACTAATATGTATCTGTACCAGTAAAGTCACTACAACCTATAATTCCTTTTTTTATTATAAACTGTTCTTCCAATCTGAAACGTTGATTGCATCACACAATGATATGTAGCTAATTTCGAACCTTCTGCATCGAGAGTAACCACTCTAACAACTGAGATCATAGAGATCTTCACACGATTAAATAGGAGAACTAATCTTTATATCCTATGTTATCATAATAGTTAGAATACTGACCTAATATCGTTACAAGTTTCGCATTCCTACCAAAGCTTAGTAATTTTTATCACATGCGTACATCGCCTGTTTAAGTGTCCAACCTCAAGGCTAACTGCAGATCTACACAAACTCAACTAGCAGAGGTTATTTAAATTTATTATCATACCTAAATGGCTATGTTTCGTTATAACGTATCAGCGTTGCTATTCGTGTCTGATAACAATCTAATGATGTCATTAATATTACTTTCACTTGGTTCTGGATACGGTGTGTCTGTATCTGATCACAATCTAATGACAACATTAATGTTACTTACACTTGTAGATCGGTTCTGGATACGCATGTCAGTATGTGATCACAATCTAATGACAACATGCATGGTTCCTATACTTGTAGATCGGTTCTGGATACGGCATGTATGTATGTGATCACAATCCAATGACATGTATGTTTCCAATACTAGTAGATCGGTTCTGGATACGGTGTGTCTGTATGTGATCACAATCTAATGACAACATGTAAGTTTCCTATACTTATAGATCGGTTCTGGATACGGTGTGTCTGTATACGATCACACTCTAATGACAAGATGTATGCTTCCTATACTTATAGATCGGTTCTGGATACGGCATGTCTGTATGTGATCACAATCTAATGACAACATGTATGTTTCCTATACTTGTAGATCGGTTCTGGATGCGGCAAGTCTGTATGTGATCAGAATTCAATGACAATATGCATTATTCATGTACTTGTAGATCGGTTCTGGATACGGCATGTATGTATGTGATCAGAATATAATGACAACATGTATGTTTCCAATGCTTGTAGATCGGTTCTGGATACGGTATGTCTGTATGTGTGACTGACGTGAACAATGACGGTAACCATGACATTCTAATGTTATGTTGTTAATTATGAATAAGGCACAGTGTCTGTATACTACGGAACAGGTGATGTATGTGTCATGTTGTATATATTTTATTATTCATTGAGTAAGAAAGGATATGGAAGTAAATTGACATGAGAGACTATTGAACATTACACTTAGATGAAAAGGATTTGATTTAATGATATTATTTATTGTGCTTAACGCCATTTGCAGCAATATTTCACCTATATCATGGCGACCAGTTTTAGTAACGGAGTACCCGGAGAGAACAACCGATCATTGGCAAACAACTGGTAAACTTTATCACTTGCTAATGCACCCTTTCTGTAATTTACAAAGCCGGGCGCGAACCCACGCCGTATTCATGATAGGCTTGTATGAGTTATTCGGCAATGCAACTACCTAACTCATTGAGCCACTGGGCCGTTAGATGCAAATTAAAATAAACAGAAGACACCATCCAACATTACACTAAGACACAAATGAAACGCCTGCTAGAAGTCGAATATAACTAACGTCAACTGTATATGTTAGAATATTGCTGTTTTGTTTGTTCTGAATGAAGGCATCATGTCTAAAATAATTGTAGACATGCTACTGGTGATTTATGATGGAACCACTCCGAGTCTGATATCATAATAATGTATTACAACCAGTTCATATTTGATATCTGATATACATGGACTCTCAAGTCATATTGCGCGCCAACGGAAGAACTGTACTTTTAGTGCAACGTGTGTATCCAGTGATTTACGACATTTGGACATTTTATCATACATTCATGTGGCGGACAAAACTCGTTGCCTCTGTCTTCCACATTGCAGTGCATTTTGTCATGCATTGTGTATCGTGCTCTGACATATGTTCCACCTGACGTTAATTAATCAACACTCAATCAACACTCAAAGAACATCTAAGCTTTAGATATGTTGGTGCACTATACATTATCCTGACTCTAAGTCAACACATATTTGCTTTACACCTTTAAACTGCCAGCTTGTCTAAGACGCAACAAATACACATTCTGTATGCTGTGCATTGGCACAAACGAGCATCAATCACAAGATCGACCACACTCTGTGAGAACGCTGTCAATGCTCCACGGAGTTGGAAATTATTATTTAATTTGTTCTTACATCGTATTATCGACTACTTATCACTTGATATCCTACATTTTGTAAATACTAAAGCACTTTAATTATCTGACTACTTGTCAGGTAAACTGCTTGTTCATCAAATTCACAAAAGGCGAGTGTGACGGACAAACTAACATGACGACAAGAAAATAAACTGTGGTCTGTTCTAAATAACAGTTGTAATTTGGTAGAAACCACACATGACGACAGGAATCAATCTGTGGTCTGATCTGAATAAAATATGTAATATGACAATAAACACACGTGATGACAAGAAACAAAGTGTGGTCCGATCTGAATAAAATATGTAATATGACAGGAACCATGCGTGACGACAAGAAACAAACTGTGGCCTGATCTGAATAAAATGTGTAATATGACAGGAACCACACGTGAAGACAAGAAACAAAATGTGGCCTGATCTGAATAAAATGTGTAATATGGCAGGAATCATGTGACGACATGAAACAAAATGTTGCCTGATCTGAATAAAATGTGTAATATGACATGAATCACACGTGACGACAAGAAACAAAATGTGGCCTGATCTGAATAAAATGTGTAATATAACAGGAACCACACGTGACGACAAAATGCAAACCGCGGCCTGATCTGAGTAAAATGTGTAATATGTCAGGAACCACACGTGACGACAAGAAACAAACTGTGGCATGATCTGTATAAAATGTGCAATATGACAGGATCAACACTTGACGACAAACAACAAATTGAGGACTGATCTGTATAAAATGTTTTATATTTCAGGAACTTCACGTGACGACAAGAAACAAACTGTGGCCTGGTCTGCATAAAATGTGTATTTTGAGAGAAACCACAACTGTCTACATATAATTTACATACACATTTCAAATGTTCTTAATAACATGTGTCGTGCGCTCAAATTTAGATATCTACGTTTTTATTAAACACTATTCCCATTCAGGACTATCAATAATGTTGTTTGTGACATTAAAAAGACAGTAGACTGGAAATTAAATATTGCTTATTATGTTTTGCCTTTTCAGGCCATGTATTTGAATGGTAGTGTTCAAAACTCGTATGGGAAGAATCGTGCTGGTGGTCGCTTTGGAAATGCCATTGTTAATCTTGGAGATATCAGTAAAGATGGAATTGGTGATAAGTAAGTACACGTTTATTGAGGTCAATGGCTTTCCTTAAAAGAACTAAGAATTACACAACTTATGTGTTATGAAGATTAGATACATTACATGTATTTATAAAATGGGAATTGCCCCCATCCTTCATTGAATAATAACACATCTGGATCTCCAGAAGATTATCTTCCATGGACCGAACTTTAGGGAAACTCAACATATCAACTAGAACAACTATTAAAAAAATGATGTATTCCGTTGAATTATACACCAGAACATGAGCTGTGAGAGAAGATGTGGACTAAGCATAGGCGAAGATGTGAGGTCTTATGAAAGAAGAGGAAAGTGGGAGGGTGAGATTCCATAGTAAACAGGACAGTGGGGTCATTAAAAAAAACTATCAACCACAGAAAAAAAACAACAAATCCCACCCCTCCTTGTCCCCCAGATTCTACGCCCCTGCTAAGCATTCATACGTCTTGTTAATGGGGATTGCGACAAGGACATTTGTTTGTATCCATCGCTCTCTCTTATGCATTATATTTTTGTTCTGATTTCCATTATTATTATATGCAAGTTTAAATTTGAGATATCAAGGAAATAATGAAATTATTGCATAGTTTATTTACTGGTTACATTTTTATACTGTCGTACAGTCAATGATGGACATATAGCTGTGTATGTATATTGTAAATCGATTACCGTGATATGTAGTAAAATATTTGAATAAGGTAGACATTGCCTTGATATTTGACTCGTTACATTAGTAGTGCCTCAAGTAATCTTTTCCAGAATAAACCGTCTTCATTTCCATTTAAATTTGAAATATCAGTTGCATCTTTAATTTCTAAGCACGTTACTTTGTTCCAAAGTCGTAAACGTGATTTTGGCATTTCATGTTTAGATATTTTCTGCAGAAAAATTACAATTAACATGTCTCGACTTTACAGTATAGGAAACATACATGTTGTCATTAGATTGTGATCACATACAGACACACCGTATTACACTAAAACTTCAAGACATTACATTAACACTTTAAGATATTACATTAACACCACAAGACATTATATTAACACCACAAGATATTATATTATATTAACACTTCAAAACATTACACTAACAACACAATGCATTACATTAACACTTTAAGATGTTACATTAACACTTCAAGTTATTATATTAATACCACAAGATATTACATTAACACCACAATACATTACATTAACACTCCAAGATATTGCATTAACACGACCTTTATCTTCAGGAATGTCCAGGTGTAACAGATCCTAAATGTATTATCATGGAATGTATGTTTGAAACTTTAGAACCAAAAGAAGAACAAATCGTTGGCATCAGTTTCAGTCTTGCGGAACAATCTCTGAATATAGTCACATTAAGTTATAATATAAGTATACTACTGATATCATAGTAGTAAATTATGTGTTTGATCTGTACAATATGAACTTAAAATTGAATTAGAAATTACATGTTGGTAGTTATCACTGAAATATATTTGTGAAGGTAATGTCCGAAACAATTGTAAATATCTGTAATTGTACTCTACTTTTGTGTGATAATTGATAAATAACTGTGTTGTATATGAAGTGTGACAGTGAAGTTTTTAATCCTCTATTTTTTTTTTTATTTGGCATCGTGGATTTCAAAAATGCAATATGGCGGTCCATTTACACTATGACATACAGTGTGAATTTGACGGCAAACGCAAACTGTAACCAAATGTGAGAAGTGTATCAAACTATTATTCTTTTATTTGTAGATTAACTGTTTATATCAACTTGTAAAGGACAATTATCCATTGTATAATTATTTTGTAGATTTCTATTTTAAAATAAACATTTCTATTTGTTTCAGACTCCAAAATACCAGTCTTATACTACAACAATAACCAGTCCAGTTATAGCAGAACTACCAAATTCCCTCCAAGCTAAAGTAACTGCCATGGTAAGATTTAAGTTAATCTCCTTTATACAAACAATCAGTTTTTGCCTATATTTACAGCAATATGTTAAATGTTTTGAAATTGTATGCTACTGAATATCACTTTATGAAAAAACTAGTGGCAACAATTACATTTAACTGGACGAACAGCGTTATTATAAAAACCATTATAATATTGAACATTTTCCATAGTATACTTAATATTATGTCTATTAAAGACATACAACTAATCACTTCAGCATGATGTCTCTACAATGACCACACCCAATTGCTAATTGTTTTGTCCACGAAAAAGACCAATCACCTCATCTAGTCACTGAGACCAGCTTAGTCCACTGAGAGACAACAATCACCACATCAGATCAATGCTACATGTTTGGTACACTGGGAGACCACAATCACCACATCTGATCACTGCTACAAGTTTTGTCCACTGGGAAACCACAATCAGCACATCTGATCACTGCTACATGTTTTGTCCATTGGGAGACAACAATCACCACATCTAATCAATGGTACAATTTTTGTCCACTGTGAAACCACAATCACCACATCTGATCACTGTTATCAGTTCTTGTCCACTGAGAGACCTCAATAACCACATCTGATCACTGCTACCAGTTCTTGTCTACTCAGGGACCTCAATAATCACACCAGATCACTGCTACCAGTTTTGTCCACTGAGAGATCACAATCACCACATCTGATCACTGCTACAAGTTTTGCCCACTGGAAGACCACAATCACAACATCTGATCACTGCTACAAGTTTTGTCCACTGGGAGACCACAATCACCACATCTGATCACTACTACCAGTTTTGCTTTCTTAGAGACCACAATCACCACATCTGATCACTACTACCAGTGTTGCCTTCTTAGAGACCTCATCACCACATCTGATCACTACTACCAATTTTGCTTTCTTAGAGACCTCAATAACCGCATCTGATAACTGTTATCAGCTTTGTCTACTGGGAGACCACAATCACCACATCTGATCACTGCTACCAGTTTTGCTTTCTTAGAGACCTCAATCACCACACAATGTACAATACATGTCTTGTATTAACAAATATCCGATCACTACATATATTTTTGTCCATTACACTCAATTACGACCACAGAGAAATCAATCACTACATAAATTAACTACTTCCACCACACATAATCAGTTTTTGTAATGTATAGCTTTAATATTATAATGTTTTAATTTCTATATTAACATATCTGATTAAACTGTAAATATTTTATTAACAGACTGTCAGCTAT
This sequence comes from Gigantidas platifrons, assembly GCA_002080005.1. Taxonomy (NCBI): domain Eukaryota; kingdom Metazoa; phylum Mollusca; class Bivalvia; order Mytilida; family Modiolidae; genus Gigantidas; species Gigantidas platifrons. Next base: position 84,102 of record MJUT01008601.1, read on the forward strand.
GTGTATCCATCCAATATTCAGGACACATGAGAGGCTATTAACCTTTAGGTCATTGTTGGTAATGCAATTGGTGCTTTGGTAGTATTTGTTGTACTCGGTGTTTTACTCTGGAAGGTAATCATGCCAAATTGTGTAATCCATATCAAATATTTACAAATATACAATATGCAAGAAATATTGCTAAAATGATATTACCAAAATAGTATGCTTGTCGGTAGCATAGAGATGAATCTGAATAGCTAATAACAATGGTTTGGTGATCTCAATAGATACGTAGATATCTAGTTTAGTGCACTTGACACGTTTTTGTGATGAATGTCATCAGCTACGTATACGCCAATAGTTAACAAATTATAAAATCAAATAATGTAAAGATCATTAGGAACAAGTATACAACAGGGCCAAAAACCGGACAGGTAATACAGATGATGTTCATGTCATGTAACAGTAATAAGAAGGGTGTCACTGGTAGAGCAGTACTAACCCTTCCAGGTCACATATAAAGAGACCGGACAGGTAATACAGATGATGTTCATGTCGTTTAACAGTAATAAGAAGGGTGTCACTGGTAGAGCAGTACTAACCCTTCCGGAGCACGTATAGAGAAACCGAACAGGTAATAAAGATGATATTCATGTCGTTTAACAGTAACAAGATGTGTGTCACTAGTAGAGCAGTAATACCCCTTCCAGAGCACGTGTAAAGAAAGGTTCTCCGTGTTATTTAAAAGAACTATCTATATTTATGAAAACGCAGATGTAGTCGTAATCGCATGGTAGTTGGATTTGCAACAACCTCTGCAATCTAATCCCGATAATGGTGAGGTGTACTCGATACAACTTAATGTGATAAAGTTTGTAAGTGACTTACGGCATGTCGGTGGTGTTCTCCTGGTACTCATATCACCTCTACCAAAACTGACTGCCATGCTATAGCTGAAATATTTTTGAAGGTGACGTTCAACACCATAACAATAACCCTGACCATCCCTGATCACATGCGTTCACTCAGAATTTTAGTAAAGTTCATGTTGCTTAATCTTTAGTTCTTTGTGTAGTGTTTCCTAGATCATTTAATTTAATGCTTTATTTATTTATAGATCATTGTCATTTTGTCCATTTTCTTTCTGACATTGTAGTATCTTACCCTCTTCATATGACGGCTTCTGATTAACTCTTTGGTATCGTCAAACATTTCTTTGAACCAAAATCTAATTAAAAATATCATCATTTGTGATCTACACACAAGTGACAGCATTCTTTTCAACAAGGTGTTGACATCTTGCGAAAAGCGTATTGAAAGATGATACGATTCCTTGCAAATTTACGAATCAATAGTGCTTACAATGCGGTGACGTTGTTATATTAATGAATACACAAAAATATGAGTTTGTATATTACTATAAAGGTGTGAAAATTCATAATGAAAAACAAAAAGGCTGTCATCTCTTTTTCGATAGCTTCTGGTAGAAAGTTGACAATCGGTGTCAAGGTTGATGTAAATGTCAAGAAATAAGGCAGAGGAAGCTGTTGTTTCTTTCATTTAATGGTCGTTGGAAACAGGGAAACGACGATGTAAATGTCAAGAAATAAGGCAGAGGAAGCTTTTGTTTATTTCATATAATGGTCGTTGGAAACAGGGAAACGACAAGACATAAACAGGAGAGATACAATCTGTTCAGGAAAATTTAGTAAGACTATGGTTCATCTCCCTCGGGTGAAGATTTTCTTAGACCGTCTTTGACTTTTTTGTAGACCTCTTTTCCGTTCCATGCCCTCAATGTTTTGTTTTTCTCTGGATTTCCAAACTTTTTGCAATGAGCGGACCTGAAGAAGGTTATTTTTGAAACGTGCCGTGAGCACAACCATTGATGTATTTGTTAGTATGTATTACCGGTTCATGGTTATTTTTACACAGTAGAAGACACATTATATTTCCTGTTCCACTTAAGATAGTCTTGATATGCACAATGATTATGTTTGTATTTATACACTAAATATGGGTGACTAGTACATAGTACGTATATTCACAGATATAATAATGATATGGCCACAGCTTAACCGGTCTAGTATTAATTTCCTCCACCTCCAATCTGATATTATATGTATTTGTATGTATATTTTGCAGTGTGGATTCTTTAAAAGAGAGAAGAAGGATAAACTAGAAAAATGGAAAAGACAAAGTAACTTCTATGAGAACAGAAAAACTCAACGATTAAGTAGAATTAAATCTAGTACCCCAAAAGACGACAGACTTGATCTAAGTACAGAATGATACACAAGTGAACAACCATCTTAGTAAAATGAAAGATATAAAACTATTGAATGATATTGTATTGTAAAATTGTTTATTTATTTTTTTGTCATTAAATAAGAATTAATATTCATATAAAAAGACAATTGAGTACATGTTTTATTTTATTATTAATAGACAGACATAAAGTAAGTTCACTATTCACCATTCAATAATTCAATAATTATTCAATTATTCACTGATCAAAACCAAAAGTCCAAGTAGAGGTGCAATAAAATGTAGAAGAAATATAAGGGACAATCAGAAGCTGTAAATCAAAGAATAACAGACAAGACAATGACCAAAAGAACAAGGACAAAAGAACACATAATGATCTACTGATCATTACACAGACGGCAAAAGATGAACCTCACTAAGCATGGGAGTGAACATTGGTGCTCTCGAATGATTAACATTTACCGCTCCGCTAGTGAATGAGTGAGTGATTTTGCTGAAATCCAACTCAGCAACTTTTCAACTATATCATGGCGGGAACAAATTATATGTCAGGGACATGATGATGAGGTCTGCTTTGTACTAGATCAACACGCTAAGTTGGATTTGCTCATAGTGATAGTGAAGTTGTCCTGGTTCCGAGCCAACCAGTATGTACTCTTTATCCTTAATGCTGTGTGTTTCATTGAGATGCCAAATTTATAGTATTTGTTTTGACTCCTCGGTGATCGAACCTACGATCTAACGTATTCGAAGCTGGACAGAAAACTCATCTGATATATACGGAAATCGTGTTGGAAAAGAGTATGCGTAAATAAATACAAAAAAGGAGTAAAATATAAATCCCCTACGAAACAAATGTGAATGAAACCTTTTTTTTTATTTTGATTGCATTTCTTGTTTATTTTGTTTTATTAAGATTAACGAGTTGTATATGTAACATTGAACCCTGAGATCAATTATAGATAAGCTACTTATATTATGTTGAAACTCTAGAAGATAGACAATCAAAACGCATCTAGTGTGAACATGTTAAAGATATCAAAAGGTTAGAAGTCGTTAATATAATGATGGTCAAAAGACAGAAGAAAAGACAAACAGAGATCTACAAAACAGAACACAAATCCAAATCACGATCCGTAATCGTTGAAGAACAGACAACACAATGACCAAAAGGAAAAGTACAAACGGACAAACAACGATCTACAAAACATTCACATAAAGCTAAAGATCGAGCCCCACTAAACATAGGGGGTGTACGCAGATGCCCCGGACGGGTTAGCAATTCCTCCTCTACCAGTGACCTCGAGTGCTTAAGAAGGGAAAGCAGTTTTTGGAAACTAATGACACCCATCGTGTCTTAAGTGTTAAACATCCGGTCATGAATGTTGAGGTGACGGTGTTTACCAGAGACAAACGGAATATAGAACATACGTTCACCACTAGTTGCTATGGAGAACCAGCATATCAAACATATGCAGATAAATGTTAAAATAAATACACCAATGTGTAATTAACTGTATCTCATATCATTTTTTCATTCATACTATAACTTGGGAATGACACTACCAGTAGACATACCCATAATGTATATAACAATAATATAGCACACATTATAATTAGAAGGCATACAGGTCAATGATGCTACAGTCTGCAGAACTCTCTATACACCAAAGTGTATATAAGAACGTCGTGGAGCATATATTCTACACTAAATATAGGCACATCTTGGCAAGTGCCACACCAGTAGAAAATAAACGTTGCCGTTATTAGTAGATATTGAAATCCAAGCGGTCATAGTATGCACAAAAATGATCAGAAATACAAACAAGTCATATTATGAAATATATGAATATGATCAGAAACAACAATTTGATTGGACACACATTGTCATTAGGTAGTCCTTTATAACGTTATGTAATTTATCTATTTCTTAAGAAATATGTTCTGCTGGTTTCATACTTCATAATTCAAGATTAATCATGAATTAAATACAAACAAGAAAGGGAACAGGTAACTGATATTTGTGCTATACACATTGACACATTTCAAGTTTCAAAGGAAGCATCGGCCGTTTGTTTGTAGCAATCATGTTTATGTTTTCCGAATAGTCAATATAGTATATATATAATAGTATATGACTTACGACTTTGCGCCAATCCACATTCAACGGGAACGTTTGTTGATTCGCCACCTTCAATCTTGAAAGATGCATTTCCTTATTAAAATCCTTAACAACATTATCAAATCCATTTGTAAATTTCCTTGCCGCATTTAGCAAAAATGACCGACAAAAATATCTAAACCCCACTAAAATCCGTGGATGTATTCAGGTGCTCATGAAGAGTAAGCAGTTTCTGTTGCATATGTGGTATTCGTTGTGTAAAGATTGACATTATTGTGGTAAATAGGACAGGCCATTAATATTCCGTTTGTATTAGAGGTGAACTATCTTAGTTGACATCATTCTTATATTAGATCCAAGTCGGTGTTTGCTTTCAGTTGATTGATTTTATTGGTGGTGGAAACCGGAAAAAAACACTGACCTGTTGTAAGTCACTGACACACTTTATCACATAATGTTGTATCGAGTATATCTCACCATGAACGAGGTTAAAACGATAGGAACTGATTACACATGCAGTGATAAAGTCAACTACCCTAAATTCAGGACTACGACCGCCCCGGAATTAATGCGCATTAATGTGTTACCAGTTTGTACAGCTTGTTGTTAAACAAGTCAAATACCCAGAATATTGGAATGACAGTAATTGACATTTTCCTATTTCACTTAGCTAATGTCTTTCAATGTTTACGTGAAATATAATGATGCCCCGAGTCACTTCCAAGTATTCACATGAAATCCGAAATTTCTTATTATCTTAATATTTCTTAATATATCTTTGTTTTCAATGAGTTATTTCAAGATGTCTATCACCTTTCCAAGATAATCGAAAAATATGTTAAATGTTTATTATCCAGAAATTGTACATCAGTTTAACATGTCAACGGAGATCTTACATTGGACCACTCAGCCATTTTTTTTTCGAAAATGACGACAGGAGTCTACATCAGAAAAAGGTTCGTACAACTAAAGAGTATGCCAGTTCTCTGAGAAAAATATTTTGCAAAAGGCAAAACAAGGGAATTCAGCGAACATTTTTTCTATTAACAGACGTTAAAACAAACTGACAGAAACTACCAGTAATACAAAGATGTACGATTTACATTTGAACAGTAATAGAACAGGTTATATCACATTTAATATTTAAGATTTCAAACTCGCACTTACTCAGACTTACCCAACATTACACAGAGAGTAGAAGAGAGCAATAAAGAGTAAAGGTTCAAGATAAAATGGCAGATGCTTACCATATTACACATTTTAAACTTTAATTATATACAGATGATGAAACTAAAATAATTAGTAGAGTCAAAGTTTGAATCGATATAATTAAAAATCTGAAGTTGCTTTTGGCTTTGTTGATTTGATGGTGTTTAACGTTACTTTCAACAATATTTCAGTTTTATGTGGAGGTCAGTTTTATGGGGGGAGGAAACCGGAGTGCCCCGAGAAAGCCATCGACCTGTAGAAAGTCACTGACAATCTTTATTATATAATGTTGTATACCTCGCCCTGATCCGATTCGAACTCACAATATCATTTGTGAAATGCACTGATTGCATAGGTAGTTGTAAATCCAGATATAAAACTGAAATGCTACATATTTTATACAGACATATAAAATAATACACTATTGTCTGTTAATTAACTTATTTTATAATTATTTTATTTGTTCAATGATACAAAGAGGAGCTGACGCAAGTTTTACCAACTTATGGAGTCTTCTCCTACATGTATATATACAATTATTATTACATTGTGTTGAGGATGCACATGACAACAAGAAAAATATAAAATAAAACACAATTATCATATAACATATAAGCTGTAAAAAATCAAAAAAAATCAACGGAAATGAGGAAACGGTGTGTGTGTGTGTTTTGATGTTGGGTGGTGTTTAATGTTCATGTGTTAATTACTGTTAATTAATAGTCAGTTTTAATATTAACTTCTGCATCTTTGTATATTTTTCTTTCACCTAAATTTGCCTTCTTCTACTTCAACCACCTTCACATATCATCCTATACCGCTTTGATGTAACAAAAGTTCTCCCTGAAATATTGTAGTAAAACATGGTGTATATCAAGATTAATAAAATGTTACGTATTTGTAAAACATTAAATAGTGGTATATTATAGATACAGGACCTATATTTTACTTCATTTGGTTCATATCTCATTAATGTGTATTAAATGTAAAATATAAATCTTAAAAAGAAAGCATAGTAAACCGTGCATGTCTATGTCATAATATAGTACAAATAACTTTGTTATAAATATAGTACAAAATACATGTGTCACAATATAGTACACAATATATGTACCATAATATAGTACAATACACATGTGTCACAATATAGTACAAAAAACCTGTGTCATAATAGAGTACACAATACCTGTGTCATAAGATAGTACACAATACCTGTGTCATAATATTGTACAAAATACCTGTGTCATAATATAGTACAAAATACCTGTGTCATAATATAGTACACAATATATGTGTCATAATATAGTACAAAATACCTGTGTCATAAGATAGTACACAATACCTGTGTCATAATATAGTACAAAAAACCTGTGTCATAATAGAGTACACAATACCTGTGTCATAAGATAGTACACAATACCTGTGTCATAATATAGTACAAAATACCTGTTTCATAATATAGTACAAAATACCTGTGTCATAATATAGTACACAATATATGTGTCATAATATAGTACAACATACCTGTGTCATAATATAGTACACAATATATGTGTCATAATATAGTACAAAATACCTGTGTCATAATATAGTACACAATATATGTGTCATAATATAGTACACAATACCTGTGTCATAATATAGTACACAATATATGTGTCATAATATAGTACAAAATACCTGTCATAACATAGTAACACGACGGGTGCCACTAGTGGAGCAGGAACTACTAACCCTTCATGAGCAACTGAGTTCACCTCTGATCTTAGTGGGGTTCGTGTTACTCGATCGTTAGTTGTATTTGTAAAGTTTGTAGATCGTTGTTTGTCCTTTGTTTTTTTATTTTTGCCACTGTGTTGTCTGTGTTTTGGTGAATGGATTTGTATTACCACTTAAACTCTTATTAGTTAAAAAGTGTCATAATATAATACAAAATACCGGGTAGTGAGTATATAATAAAACATACCGGTTATATATGGTGAAAGCTAAACTTGAACATACTAAAGGTGTAGTTAGTAGCCGAACATTCAAGGGGTGTTATGGTTATGGTGTTTAACGCAATTTTGAACACTATATCATTTATATCGTGCGTGTTAGCTTTATTGATAAAGGAAGCTCTATCGCACAGTGATGTAGCGAATAAACCTCTTCAGTAGCATGAATCGAATTCACAACGTTAGCAGTGGTAAGCACTGATTGCACATGTGGTTGTAAATCAATCTACCATAGAGTACAATCCAATTACCAGTTATGCAGTATAATTCAATTTAATAAATT